>JAVTVJ010001259.1:0-135649 GCA_034509425.1 Eopsaltria australis | reverse complement strand
CCCTGGAACAGGGTGGAGCTCCGGAATACCTGCAATACATTGATGATATCATTGTGTGGGGTGATACAGCAGGAGAAGTTTTTGAAAAAGGGAAGAAAATAATACAAATTCTTCTGAAAGCTGGTCTTGCCATAAAACAAAGTAAGGTGAAGGGACCTGCACAGGAGATCCAGTTTCTAGGAATAAAATGGCAGGATGGGCGCCGTCATGTGCCTACAGAGGTGGTTGACAAAATTGCCAATATGTCTCCACCAGTTAATAAGAAGGAAACACAAGCTTTCCTGGGCCTTGTAGGATTCTGGAGAATGCACATTCCAGGCTATAGTCAACTTGTGGGCCCCCTCTATCGAGTGACCCGGAAGAAGAACGACTTCGAGTGGGGCCCTGAGCAGAAACAGGCCTTTGAGCAAATCAAACAGGAAATAGCTCGTGCGGTGGCTCTTGGGCCTGTTCAGACAGGACCAGATGTGCAAAATATACTCTACACTGCAGCTGGGGAGCAGGGCCTCACCTGGAGCCTCTGGCAGAGGACCGCAGGAGAAACCCGAGGTTGGCCATTAGGATTCTGGAGCAGGAGTTATCGAGGATCAGAAGCCCACTATACTCCAACTGAAAAAGAAATACTAGCAGCTTATGAGGGGGTTCGAGCAGCCTCAGAAGTTGTTGGGTCAGAAGCATGTCTCCTCTTGGCACCACAATTGCCTGTCCTACACTAGATGTTCAAAGGAAACATTCCCTCCATGCATCATGCAATCAGTGCTACGTGGAGTAAGTGGGTGGCCTTAATTACACAACGAGCCCGAATGGGAAAACCCAGCTTCCCAGGAATCCTATTTTCAGGGGTGATATTGGAGGTGTACATAGGGTTGTCAGCTGTGATGCAATAAGATTGATTACAAGGCTCAACTGTCATATTTATTGTTAATAAGAATGCAGAAAGATGTGTTGTGCAGATCATGGTGTCAAGAGTTTTGATATAAGTGGCATTCATCCAATATGTAGATGACACATCAGAATAACTCAAAGCCCATATTGGTGGAGGCAGGAAGGGGAGCATTAATCGCCAATGGACTGTATGAGGGCGGGATTCACCACTGGCATCACAGATATGTGTGACAGATCCCAATAGTCCTCCATTTTTCCAGCTAATGCTTCCTGAGCAGGAGCTATTCACATCAAGTCTGGCATTGTTACAGGTAGAATGACCTTGTGGGCCCCATTGTGACGCTGATATATTAAGGCAGTGTATCTGATGTTGCTCAGGGTTTTCCATCCTGCATGGAGACCATGAAATATGCACTGAAGGTGGGACAGCTCTACGGTCACATATGGGAATATTATTCAGAGATGTGTTGGTATTTATAGGGTTATATGATGTATTAACCCCTGGAATTTCAATTGCTCATAAGGTAGTCTTTTTGCCAGTAAAATTTTTTTAACAGATGCATGTGTAATGTGAAAGGGATGCAAGTGCTGTCACTGAGAGTAGCTAAGCATAGGGGATTGGAGTCTGCTACAAAAGTTTGATTTCCTTCAACTGATAGCCAATCTGTCCCATTAATGACTCAGATGGAAGGAGACATGCCCCTTCTAGTATTTTAGAGTTGTTATTAGAAATTGGAATTTTCGAGTCCCACCAGGTTACTGGATGAAACACCGGAGGGTCATAACCATGAGCCCAGTAGATTTGTGCATTGACACCCATAACACAAGAGCTAAAGAGCAAAATATAAAGCAAAGGTCTTACTTTGGAGTTAGCCAATACAATGGCCAGATAGGCCGAGAAGGTATTTACACCATTGGGTTCTGCCCCCGCACACTGAATCATTCTAGATGTCTCAGCATCCAGAGCCTTGAGATCACACCATGTTGTTTTCATTTCTCTTCCTCTTCTTCCCTATAGAGGGGTTAGTCAGCTTCAATTTGATCATCTCTGGCACAGGATTCTGCTGGGTGTCACTCCAGCTCATGGTACAGTTTGACAACTTTAGCCGGTACCCACAATGGGCCTGTAGGGGATAGAACACAAGCATATCCTCGACTCCATGTTAATAGATCAACGGGCCCGTGCCAGATGGTTGTATCAGAAAGCTGCCTATATAATACCTTAGGATGATGCAGCCTATCCTTGAGGCTTTTAAAGTGGCGTTCCACAGCTGTAAGAGTGAAAGGGTCATTAAAATGATTAAAAAAATTTAAAGTAAAACAAGCAAAATCCAGTTCATCCTGCGATGCCACTCCAGGGTTCTCCCTTTTCTGTTTGACAAGGAGATTTTTGAGTGTGCGATTCACCCATTCCACAACCCCCTGAGAGGAGGAGTGGCACGCAATCGCAAAGGAGTGCGGAACACCACAGGACTGTAAAAACAAAGCAACAGAATTGGATTGATATGCAGGGCCATTGTCAGTGTGAATTTCCTGTGACCAGCCCATGGTCAGAAATGCATGGAGAAGGTGGAAATGAACACCCTTTGCAGATTCACCTGTGTATTGGGTCTGACTAGGGTAAAGCTCACAGCCCTTACAGTGCTGTGCTTTGCTTTGGTAGCTGGCGTTGATAACAGAGCAGTGTTTTGGCTACTGCCAAGCAGTGCTGCCCCTCTGACATTCCTTCCCCCACTGAAGGGGATGGGGGTGGGCAAGATCCTGGGAGGGGACACCAGCAGGCCAGCTGACCCCAGTCAGCCAAAGGGATATTCCACACCATATGACATCAGCTCAGATATATAAGGGGAGGAAGAGAGGAGGAGGAGGAGGCACTCAGGAATCATCCATGTTTGCCTCCTTGAACAACCGTCACGCGTGCTGAAGCCCTGCTTCCCAGAAAGTGTCCGGACATAGCTACTGATGGGAAGTAGAGATTGATTGTTTTCCCCTCTGCTCTTGCGCGCGCAACTCTCAGCTTGCTTGTTCTATTTTTCTCCCTGCTGTAATAAAACTGCCTTTTATTACCCTGATAGTCTTTTTTTTCTGTGAGACAAATGAAAGCCCAATGTTACAAACTGCTTTAGATACAGAAGAGCAAAGGAAACTAAGCCTTTGAGTAAAACTGATCAAACCCAGAGAGGTTTGAAATATACCCAAAAAACATGATTAAAACCAAACGAGGGTAGATGTTGGTGCCAAAAAATATTGGTATGTTTTATTTAATAGTAAAAGAGGCAAAAAGAAAGGAAGAGAAAAGAAAGAAAGAAATAGGAAAAGAAGTGTGCGTGGGAGATGTGGGACAGGGAGAGAGGGACAGGGGCTAGGTAGAAACATATCATCCTTCCGGCGGTCCTAACGATGTCTCGTTGCTCCCCTCCATCTGGTCTCTCTGGTGGTGAGAGAGTCCCCTGCCGCCCGCCGCCACTGAAAAATATGGAATCCCATTAATTAATATACGTTTGGGCCAGGTGGGAATGCCTGGGTGTTTCCCTTGGGTAGGGCAAGTTTGACATGGTCCCTTGTTACACTGTGGATCTGTTGCATCATGTTGCAGTGCTCTGGTGCAGGATCTGGGGACTCCTTTGGAGGGCCTTTGATGGGCCATGACACTGATGCCTTTTCCTGGTCTTAGGAAATGAAAAGCCAGATACGGTTAGAGGGTTGGGGGTCGTTTACCTCAGTATTTTAATAGGATCCCATTCGATGCATCACTTCACCCAGGTGACACGCATCACAATGCACACCCCCGTCAAATCACCTACACAAGTTCTAGACCTTACGCATTAGCATATCCAACAAGAGGGCCCAATAAAGGGGCTGGGGTGGGCTAACTTCTAGTTTACAGAATCTGTCCTACTAGGGGACCTTGGGTTTCTCAAGATAGTAGAATGTTTGGTCTTCCTGGCTCTATAGTTTTGGGGTGTTTTGTCTCCTGGCTTCTAGGACACTGAAAACTAGGCTATGTTATCAGACCTAAAGGATTACAAGTATCCATGCTAATACTTGTAGATACATAGAACTGTGTAAAGAGTATATAAAAGAAAAAGCAAAAAATAATTTTGGCATCAACACCCCCTCTGCTCTCCTTCACCTGGATGCAGCTTTTCCCAGGATGAAGGGGCCTCACAGCTCAGCTCCTCTGCACAGCGGAGGATGGGCGTTCACCGCCTCTCACCAAAGGCTTTTTACCACACACCCAAAACCTCTCCTCCCCCATGCCTTGGTGTGAGGGTCTGTTCTAGCCTGGCAGTTGATAGCCCTGGGGCTGTGGTCTCCACCCAGAAGGTGCTAAGCTTGATCTCTCTGTGGATGCATTCTTTTCCCCTGAGTCTTATCTTCATCAGTGAGCAGTTCAGGGCTCCATTCGGAGTTTTGGTGGTTTTCTTTGCAGCTTTTGTAATACAGTTTTGCTATAATAGGCAAAAGGTCCTTCATGAAGATTTTTAAGCCATAAATTATAACATTCAGTCTCCGACACCCAATTGCTATACTTTTCCTTTCCTAAAACCAAGCATGACTTGTTGGCTTCAGTCTGAATACCACTGGGTTTAGTCCATATTTACACAAACTTGTTATTCTTACAGGAGAGCAAAAAGGAGTTTTTGTCTTACCATTTTCGTTAAAGGCTTTTCCTTTTCTGAATAAAAATAAAATCAAGACCTTTCAAATTGAATAGGGCAATTGTCCCAAGCCAAAACACCTAGTAGCCCATGAAGTGCTTAAAATGAAGGGCTTAGATACTGCTCACTATTGATGGAAATTTCAGGATTAGATTTTAAGAGGAAGATTGTGGTGGCCATTGAGGCTACCACTGAGGCCCAGGAAGATCCAGAAGGTCCCAAGGGATCTGAGGGGCCATGGTGGAGGGTTGCTCGGGTTTGAAAATCCTCCCCTTCCCTCTGGAAGATAATAGTTTCTTCCACGTGATTGATGTGTTCTTGCTTTGTTAATTGTACCCCCATGACTGGACTATTGGCTTTCTACCCCTTATGCATATGCATCAGTATCTAGAAAGTTTCTATGTTACTCGATACCCCATTGGTTGTGGTTCTCTCTCTCCTCCCCTTCCCTCTCCTTATTGGATTGTTAAGGTTTTTCCCACCTTGCTCCCCACCCCTGGACCCTCTCCTGATTGGTTAGTTACTGCTGTATAAAAGTCTGTGCTCTCCTTTGTTCTGGGTCTTCTGTCCCCGGACCCATTCGAGTGAGGAACCCTTAATAAACTCCTCAAATATCCATACAGAAGATTCCTCCCTTTATTCTTTGCCCCTGGGCCTGCTGGGGCTTGCCTTACTGCACTCACCGGCAGGGCAGCAGAGTGCCACAGCAGGAGCCTAAGCAGCCCCACCAGAGCAGCTCCCCGAGGGACGCTTCTGGGACATGCTGCCGGACTCTGTCCACCGGGACAGTCCCCACACAGGTGTTAGAAGGTAGACTTACACCTTGTTTTCTAACTTGTAAGCCCTTCTTTTGGCCACACACTTATACCTCTTCCCTTTAGTCAGCTTGGGACTTGTTTGAATGACTGATTAGCCAAACTGAATTTTAAAAAAATTAGAAAATTAGAGTACTAAACTAGTCAAGCAAGAGTAGCAGAAATGAGTGTGTGGTTTTTACCCAATTTACTGGCTTTCCAAGTACCAAAGGCTGACAGAAGGGTGATGCCCAAAAGATAGGCCGGAAATAAATCCCCGTAGACCGATGTCTATAGAGCAGGTATTTGTTTATTGCAGCACTGGTGGTGAGGGGGATTTCTCCTTCTAACTCATCCACCTTTGTCAAGTGTTGTGGTACATTTATACAGTAAATTATGCTTAATGTTGCTTATGTCATTGCAGCATCACTGCATACACCCCGGAAATAATTTACATAGCATGATCTCATGGTTATTAGATAATTTTTTGTACTGCACTTGTGCTTCCCCAATTCGGTGGTCTTTGAGGGTCTTTAAAGAAGGCTTCTAAAGTCTTCTTTGCACTTGAACTTCTCAACTTTGTCTTCGACACATGCGTAGTTATGGTGTTCCATGGTCCATCTGGTCTTAACCAGTCGAAATTTTTGTTTTGTGGCTAATTGGCTTTGAACTTGCCAATTTCTCATTAGTACTACACTTATCTATCTCTAAAACCATATACCTGGTGAGTTTTTTCTCTCCTTTCTTCTATTCAGCATTTAAACAACTAGTTAACCATATACTGGCCATTACATTGTATAAGAAGTTATTTATATTAGGTTATATATAGGTATCAAAAGTTATGATTCAGGTTATATAAGGTTATATAGGTATAAAAGCTATGATTCAGGCTACATAAGTAAAAACTATGATTCTGGCTATATAAGTATAAAAAGTTATGCTTCAGGTTATATTGATAATAAGTAATGATTTAGGTTATATTGATATTAGGTTACATAGATATATTATAACTCAAGCTAGATAAGCACCTTGTAACTTTAATCTAGGTTATATAGGCATCAAGGGACAGGAAAAGGAATGATGCCTTAAGATTTTAGCCTTTATATTTTTAAAATCCTGTACTGCATCAGTGCATAACTCTAAACTCCATATAAAGTGTTAACTACTGTCTTCACATTTTGGTCAGAAAAAACATTTCCTCTAGGCCTAAATCTCAAAGACACCCTACAGCCTCAGGCCCCAAAAAGTATAATCAAAAGTGAATTGAGGGGGGGCGCGAACTGGGAGAATATGACTTCATTACCTGAAGCTGTAATTGCAGGATTAACCCTTGATATGTAAATGGACCAAACTTATATCTGTCTAAAAAGCTTGTAACCATCATTCATCTCGGGTGTGGCCTTTGGGAGGCTTTTGGCTGCCCAAGGTGTATCCATTAAAGGCCTTTAATAAATACCCACTTTTTTCTCTTAACCTTGTCTAGCTTCTGTTTTAAGCAGCCACTTCAAGACATCAGTACAATGTAGCTGAGACCCAGAAACTGAGGAATTAGAGAGTGGTACATTTTGGCGGCAATGAGCTATGAAATTGTGTCACTTGTAAAACTTCTTTGTCACTGATACCAGAAGACTTCATAAGAAACAGTCAATTGCATATTTTGTGGCACATGAAACGTTCTCTATTTGTAAATACTCTAAAACTGCTAGGAGTTTGGGACAGTATAGTAAAAAATGGTTTGACAGTCAGGTCATATGAACATAGTATGTAATGTAAGTTTATGTCACATTCTCTTGGTTTGGCACAGCCTGGTTTTCGGTAGCGGGGGGAGCCACAGGGGTAGTAGCTTCTGTGAGAAGCTGCTAGAAGCTTCCACCATGTCCAACAGAGCCAATCTCTGATGGCTCTGAAGATGGACATTCTGTTGGCCCAATTAGAGAGGTTGGTAATGCCTCTGTGATGACATATTTAAGAAGAAAATCAAAACAGCGCACACATGGGTTTTTTCCAAGGGTGGTGAAGCATCACCACTGGGGGCCATCCCCCACGCACCGCGCAGCTATGTGCCACCATGGCCGTCGCCATCTCGGTGTGGCCTGCAGAGAGCCTTGCCTGTCTGGCCGCCTCTAGCCAGCAGCTCTGTGGTCAAAAAGGGCAGTGGCGGTGGTGGTGGCTTCCCCTTCCTGGTGCCCCACATGAAGAGAGGTGTTAAATAGCACCAGCGCTGGCAGCGGAAGCATGACAAGCAAGTCCCCAACACGGAACCTAGACGAGATAAACTTCTCAGCACTGTGGGATCTTGCAAGAATCTTTGTGTTAGCGGAACTTGTTGACAGTGATACCTAGAAGCCGCAGTTTTTCTTCTAGTCAGAGAAGAGGAGGAAGTGAAGACATGAGAGAAAACAACATGGCAACACCAAGGTCAGTGGAAAAGAAAGAGGAGGAGGAGGTGCTCCAAGCATCCGAGCCAAGATTCCTCTGCAAGCCATGGTGAGAACTATGGTAAAACAAACTGTCCCTTTGTAATGCATGAAGTCCATGGGGGATGCAGAGATCCACTTGCAGCCTGTGGGAAAAGTGCTCATGCCGGAGCAGGTGGATGTTAGAGAAAGCTGTGGTCTAGTGGGAGACCCAAAAAGAGAGAGAGGGCCCCTGCTTCCAAACTAGAGCAGCCTATCCTTAAAAGACTGCACCCCGTGGACAAGTGACCCATGCCACAACAGTTTTGGGAAGACTGCCCATGGGAGGGACCCCATGACATAGCAGAAAAGTCTCCTCTCCCTGAGCGAACAGAAAAAGATTTCAAGGGACAAACTGACCAAAACCCCCACGCCCTGTCTCCCTGTACTGTTGGTGGGAAAGAGGGAGGAGCTGGGGAAAAAAAGGCATTTTAAAGGCTTATTTTACTTCTCATTATCCTCCTCTGACTCTGTTAATAATAAATTTATTTTATACCTTTAAATTTGAATCTGTTTTGCCTTTAGAGTGTTTTTTCTCCCAGTCCTTATCTTAACTCATGAGCCTTTCATTAATTTTTTTTCCCTCTCCTCTACCCAACTGTAGCAAGAGAGGGTAAGGGAATGATTTTTGTGGGTGCCTGGTGTTTGGCCAGTGTCAAACCACAACACACATCTATGCACAATTTATCATGTAAATACAGTTTCAGCATCTATTTCACATATCTAAATAACACAACTTGCAATTGTATTTTTGTTGATGTTATTTTCACTGAGACATAAAGGTAAAAGAAATCCTTCCTCATTGATCCCTCGCCTTTGCATTCTGCAACAGCAATTCACTGAAGTCCTTAAGTAGAAAAATTATTTGCATTCCAAGAATCTTATTTAAACTTGTAATCACATAATAGAGAAGTCATTTTTGCAAGTGTCCTGAAATTCTGTTTCTTCAGTTGTAAAGATATGAGATGCAATGATTGCTGCTCAAGTATGAGTCAGAATCTTGAAAAGCAATATGTAGGCCTCTTTCTGCTTTATCTATCATCACTTAGGCAAACAAAAAGATCAAAGAAAGTCTGCTTTTGCAGAACTATTGCAATCATGCAAAATTATTGAGAATTTCACTTAAAAGCCTGCAAATTCTGAATGTTTTCTATTAATAAAGACACAGATGGTTAATTATTTTCCCCCATGCTTCTGAGTTTCTGTTGTACACAAACCAAAAAAATCTTTAGTAATAATGTCAAATAACTGTATTCACTGTACTGAACCTTAAATGTTTTGAAATTTATGACTGTAATAAGGATATTCAGGAAATGTAAATATATGGACAATGAGGACAGAGCATATATAATTTAAAAACTAATTATGGGAATAATACATCTATACAATATTTTCTTGGTTTGAAAGACAGGTGTCTGCCAAGGAAGGCAGGAACCTCCCTTGCAATGGAAAATATGACCCCCTTCCCTCCAAATTATTATAACTTTGAAATTATGGGGCTGTCAGGCAAAGATACAGGAAAAGGAATATCAGTTCTTTACTAGTATATATAAGTATAACAAGGCAAGCAAACAACGACAGCAGCAAGAAGCAACAGAAAAAAACAGAGACCCAATAACAGCCTTCTCTCAGCTGTTAAGCACTTTCCCCTCTGGTGTAGTTCTGGTCACAGCCGGCAGGGGCGCTGTTGGCTCCCGGTGAGGCTGGGCAGGTGCAATGATTCTCCTGTGGCTGCAGGGGGCGCTGTGGCACGAGCTCAGTCACCTCTCCACATGGCCAATGGCAGGTGAGCCAGCAGAAGAGAGAAAAGGGGCTTCCTGTACAAACTCACAGGGGCAGTCAGTCCTGGTGCTCCTCCAGATGGCAAAATGTGCTGTAGCAGGAACCTCAGAAGCAGCAAACTGAAATGGCAGAGGCAGGCACACCTGGGGTGACAAAGTGTTCTGCAGGCTCCAGGGCCGTGCCAGAAGCTGTGGGGTGGCCAGGTGTCAGGTTAAAATGTAGCAAGAAGCCCTGAATGCAGCAGCAGAAAACAGGCTGGGCAGGAAATCGCTCCCCTGGATAGCTCATCAGTGATGGCTGGTTCCAGGGTCAGGCCGCACAGAGGGGTGCCCCCGGCAGGGGACAGTGGGCTCCTGGAGCAGCATGCACTGGCTCTAGGCTCCTAAGCAAGCAGAGGAACAGAGAAGCAAGACGGTAAGCCCAGTCACAGTGCTGAAGGAGAAATAAAAATCAGGCAAAAACCACAAAGCAACGGCATCTCTAGTCAGAGGCACTGTGCCGCGTGGTGCTGAGATGAAACACCCCACCATAAGGAAGCAACCCCTTGCCTCCAACCCTCGTAGGATCCTGGGCTGGCTCTCACCCACTGTAATACTCCTGGAGCTGGGGGTAGTGACCGTTTCTGGACATAAAACAAAAACCAAAAAAAAAATGGATATGGGATAAAAACCATTCCCAAGACAAATATTTGTCATAAGAAATATTTTGGGAGAACAAGCCCAAATATATGTCAGAAAAGCTAAATGTCAAGGAATGAAGAAGATAGTATAGTACAAAGCTATGGTGAAAAGTACTGTATTTTTAACCAACACAGTTGTTGAGGAGCAGCATTTATGCATTAGTTTTTTAACAGAAAAACAGAAAACCACACCCTATTTTTGTCCCCCAAACAATACACAATACATGCTTTTAAATTACACTTTAGAATAACAAATATGATCTTTATTTTGTTAAATGCTACAAATTTAAAAAATGTGTCTGACACCCCTTCCAATATATTGGCAAAAAAAAGGATTTTATGCAGCATGATAAATAAGAAATCCAGCAATAGACTTCACCTTGGACCATCTTTTGATAGAAAAACCCCCAACACCACAAAAACAATAATCTTATTCTTATTAACAAGAGTAAGATTGATCTGATTGAATTCCCTTGCAATTTTTACACTAACTTCAACATCAGCTTTGCCCAAATGATTCTTCGATTCCTTTTTTTCCTGCAACATAGCTACTGTAAAAGAGCTAGAGTGAAAGTTACAGTAAAATCCCTGCAACTAGATAAACAATGACCCTCAATGGATTACTGATTACATGGAAATGTTTGTTTTGATTGATAAATAAAATGGTAAATAAAAACAAAAACAACAAAAAGAAAGAGGAAATATCAGTGGTTCTTTTCAAACCATAACACATTGTTTTTCATTATCTCTACTAAACTAGCAAATTGGACAGGGACATACAACCTTAGTTGTTTATGTCCAAAGAGGGACTTTATCTGCAAAAGTGTGAACATCTCAAATAACCATTAAATATCTACAACAGACCATTTTAATTTCCTTACTTGTGACACTGTCCAAAACATATTTAATTTATTGATTTCTTAACTAGAGGTAGGTAATTTGTAGGCCTTGTTAGTATACTGTGCACACTTCATTAGTTTGCTAATGTAATGCAGGATAATCATGCACAGACCTTCAATACCAGAAGCACATATAATAAATTATTTGGACATTATTTTTCTTTTCCATATGGGTTAACATGTCTCTGTTTTCTCCTATTATTTCATTATTTTGTGAAGAATGCATACCAAGGGAAGGGCCATTAAGTTGAGCAATCTGAAAGTCTTGCATCTCATAACCAAAAGCTCAGTCTGGCAATATCTTCATATGCAGCCCTTTTATTGCCTTTTAAAGTTTTTGCAAGTCATGCAGGCAGTTCTGACTGATAACCAACATAAAGTGTCTTCGCCACTTTCAAATTTTAAACATACAATCATGTGGCAGCATGATTTAAAATTACAGATTACCTTGAAAATCAAAAGTCTGAATTCTAGAAGTAAACTGTCCTTATAGCTTCATCATCCTATATATGTAAACAAAGTGCCAGCTAATTAGTGAAAAAAGCAAGTTTAAGGTTTTTGTAAAACATATTTCCAGCTTTCTTGTACACCTAGAATACAGTTTCCCAATGTTTTCCTTCTCTCCTCTCCCATTTATGACGTTCAATGAAACAATGTAATTTTGCAAAATTTAAAGGGTTCCTGTCTTATTTTTGCCTTCAGCTTCATGTTAGAGGCACATACTTCTAGACTCAAGCACTATAATGCATAGTGGAAACCACCAATTAAAACAGCAACACCAATGGAATATATTGCAAATGAGAACATCTGTAATTTGAAAATGAAATGTTTTTGTAAACACTGTCACACTGAAATGCTGTGTTAGGTGAATCATGTAAGGCTTGCATTAGCATGCTGACTATATTTTTTCAGAATATGTTTAAATGATCTAAACATTGTCACAGATTCAACTCAAAATATACCAGAAGTAGCCCAGTGGCATACACATTTGAATTTTGCAATTGTAATATATCTATAAACCTTTTTATACAAAACTTTTTAATATTAAAACTTAAAACCCCATACACCCCCCCCCCCCCCCAATATCCCATAATAAAACAAACCCAAACCATCATTAGACAACACTGGCTTTTTTTTGCTTTTTTTCCCTTACAGTTCTATTTGTATCACTAAATCCAAGGTGGCCAATGTATTCACAGGCTGAAAGAAGGGATATTATCACACACTCCAGGGTCTAAGGTTAAAACAGAAGATTTGTTATGTTTATAAGATCAGGGCCAATGTTATAATTACATATATAACAATAACAGCTGTTTTGATGATGCATTTGGAATGTCAGTGTCACTTTTTATAGCCTTCAACTACGTGCTTTAGCTTTATTAAACCAATTTTTTTAACTCCTTAAAATTTTTAACATTAGCAACCTTGTTGTTAGATCTAAGGTTTCTGTAATTTCTGAATTGTTTAGCTGATCTGATGCTTTGTATTTTTTTATTATATGTTTAGGGAAGTAGCATATACCCATTAGTACTTATGTTCAATGGTTTGAAATGCCTCTAATTCACTTTTCTAAGAAAGACTATTAGAAAGGTAAAATTAACTGAAGTTGAATCTGCCAAATAAAACTGATATTTAAGAGTTTATATTCTAATCCTAGATATAATGGCATAAATTCTTCCAACAAAAAACAGCTTCTACATCTGTATAAAGCCCTGACAAGATTTAAGCATTGTTTTGATTATGAATGTCCTCTGTGTGTCTCCAATTTACTTTTACTCAGGAATGTACAAATGACTCTATTTAGCACAATGCTAGTACAGTTCTATACTATTATAAGCTTTTTTGTTGCTTTTTAAATAAAAACAGCAAATACCTAGTCAGGAATAAACTGAAAAAAATTTACATTCTTCTCTTAAAAAAAGTAAATAACATTATTTAAAATGTGAATCAGCTATAAGACATATTATACAATTACATAGATACATATCAACACAGCACATTCAATTTGCCAAAAATTAATGAATATAAAGCCAATATGGATGCTGGCATATATATGTATGTACAATGATTATAGCATTCATAATTGCACTATACCTACCATCAGTTTCCAATTATAAGGTGTTTTATGAGGGAACAAAAACTAGCAACTACTCTTATTAATGTTGTTTTAGAGTGGGGAGTGTTAAGAATGAAAAACATCTCATTAATATTTACTGTTAACTTTGTTACTCAAGTAATGAGATTGTTTTACCACCTTTGCTGCTGAGAGGCAGCAATTTCTGTGCTAAGTGCGCCCTATTGCTACTTGGCAATGTAAGTAATCCAATTACGTCTGACCTCAGAGTTCTCTGTAGCTTGCTAGCAGTCATGCAACTGGTTCAAAAAAATACCTTTCAACCCAAGCTGCTCATTGATGGGTGCAACATCTTTGTTATTAAAAATTTGCATGTTTAAATTTCAAGAGTGATTTGCATTAAGAAATCCTTCTAAGGAACATCAAGATAGACTATTTTGCATGAAACCTATAAAATGTCTGTGAATAGGTTGAGGCAACCTTATCAAGAAAGATTTCTGAATGTGATCATTCATCAATAATTCCATGCTGTACAAAGGTGCTTTGATATTATTAGAGAATCCATGCTGTACAAAGGTGCTTTGATATTATTAGAGAAAACATTGTATGCAATCTCATGCCATCTCTGACATAAGGAGAGAATTGAACTGTCTTCTATATATGTATGAGTAGCATATTCACTCACACTGTTGTTTTTGGCATTAGAAAATGGAACACTTAATAAAAACAGGAACATATGAGTTAAAACTATGTTTATCATTTGGCAGTTGACTCAATCAGGTCAATTCCCAATCCATTAGTTTGGCATTTCAATCACTATCTTATGTTTCAAAACTATTGGTTTCATAAAAAGCCATATTTGGCAAGATTTAAAAAAAGTTCTAACTTAAGAAAAAATGCACCCAACTGAAAAATAAACCCCTACCCCTGTTTCAGGCTGTAGCCACTGGGGAAAATGTAGTGTCCATGACATTTCTACTTGTCATTAGTGAATCGAGAAAAGAGAAAATAATGGCACATGGAAATTAAAAAGAGATTCTATGATATTCTATGAACATCTGAGGTTTACGTCTTTAATTACTTCATTACTGTCTTCTATGCATCTTTCTGAACTGTGAAAGTATGTTTTAATTCTAAATCCATTCACAACTATTTTGATTTTGCAATTCCCAATATTCTAGTCTCAGAAGTGAAGACAGAATGAGAACACTAATTTTAAAAATTAAAAAAATCATGCAAGGAATACTTTTGATCCTTCAGAGATAGCACATTCTGTAAAATTTGAATGACTGATCACTTCTGATGATAGTAATTTTCTTGACCAAATCACTCAACAGAAAATATTTTATCAAGGAATGCAAGTGGTAAAATAGCCATTGTACTTTTAAAACAGAGGGGGGAGGAAGGAGGGAGAGAAAGGGCCAGGGAAAGAGGAAACCAGCTTGATTTTGCTTCAATAGCAAAAACCTGTTATCCTTTGTAAGTGTATGAATGAGAATTTAGAAACCACTGAGTCACAAGATTTTACCTAAAAAATAAGAAAATGTACTGTGAATGTACTTCAGCATCTTTTGGTTTCCCTCCATATAGTTTAAATAAAATCATAATATTAACTAAAAAGCTCTGTGAACATTCACAGAGTGCAGGCCAGCAATAAATTAGTATTATGCAATTTGTTTTCACAGATAATACAGTCCCTCTTGTGCATCTTCAATCACGCAAAGGTGGTATTGGAGGGCCTCTTAGGCACAGTTAGACCAGGTTGTATTCCTTCAGATTTAACTGTAGAATCGTGTCCTTGACAGCAGCAAAGACAAAGCGTATATTCTCTGTGTCTGTAGCACAAGTGAAGTGGGAGTAGATAATTTTGTCACTGTCTGGATTCAGGTCTACAAACATCTTTAAGATGAACTCTCGTGCTGCTTGTGCATCCCGTTGTGGTCCTGATAATTAAGAAGAAAAAGTCAGTTTTTCCTAAAGTCAATTCAGTACTTCAGCTTATTTAGGAGGGGAACCTCAGGAGCAGAAAACAGAAGATGGACTCAGTCTGTTATCCTTGTATGAGAGAGGAAGGGAAAAATTTTACTAACAAATACTACCATATACTATTTTTTCCCAGTAGGGACCATTAAAAAAAAAAATTGAAGGAAATTCCAGAAGTTGATCACAGAAGAGCTGTTCTTTTTGTGCTATCCTCTTTCTTCCATAAGGTGTTAAAAATGGAGATGAACTTGATGACCCCACAGAATGAACAACAGAAGAATTAGTTGCTTTATACTCATAAATATATTAAAAATTAATAGATCTGGCCCATTTTTAGCCTACTATATCTAAACTATACTTAAGTACATTCTTTTAAATGTAGCATAATCAAGTTACATCTTAAACTAGTCTGACACTGTCCCCAACAGAATTTAATTTACTTTAGTGATAGTAAAATATACATGCTTGCTAGTTGAAGCTGTTCAATTGCAAAACTTAAAGTTCTAACAAATCAATTTCCTAATTATATATAACAATTCTATTAAATTTAAACAAAGTCTGTAATTCTCAGGACACAAAGTCTATGTAACCAAACTGCATATTCTGCTTTGCATAAGGCAGAAGGCAAAATAATGACTTCCAATCTATAGGAGTGAGGAACGGTTCATGTTCACAGCCAAAAGAGCAGCACAGAAGTAGGAACATTAACCACAACTTATTTTTCCCTATACTGTATATACATATATTGTTCCAGTGCAATTTTCATAGACCATTATTCCATTGTCCTCCTGTTTCTGCAATGTGGGTTTCTACAGAACATGTATGTTTGCTGTGCCTCTTCCTCCTCTCTTCTCATTAGTTCTGGTCTTGTTATGACATTATAAATACCAGTGCTCAGCTGTTATATAGTTCTGTCCTTCAATGGTTATGAAATCTGTACTTAGAGAGTTAGTATGTGCCCACATAACTTTCAATGACTGCACAATAAAACTTATTTTCAATATTTAAATATAAATTTAAGCATTTCTAATTTGGATAAATGCACAAATTAGGTAACAATGGAATAAAAAAAGATTAAGTACTTTCTAACATCTATTGGTTGCAAAGCCTTGTGGAAGTGTTGCCTTTTCCCCCAGCCTGGAAAAGAAACTCGAGATCATTTTAGCAAGGAGGTAATATAAAAGGGGATCTTTATTTTAAAGGTCTTCAGGAGCAGTTATGGAAAGGTGTCCATACCCCCCCCCTCCAGGGGTGAGGACATATTTATAGCTTTTAGGAAATTAGCATAATTGATTAAAAGCACCAATTAGAAGAACAAGTGGTGATTCAATTCCCCCCCAGGTCCAGCCCCTTCTGTGGAGCCCCCCTCTCAGCACTGGCTGTACTTTGTTTTTGAAAATGTACCTCAGAGTTGTTCTCGGCCTTCGTTCCCAGGAAGAACCGAGATAGGACAGGGCATTGCACCCCCTGGGGCTTGGAGCTCTGGAATTTGTTTTGTCTTTCTGCTTAGGGAAAGGCCATGGAAAAGTACTGGGAAAACTAGCTATTAATACAGTAGGCTACAGAGCTACAAATATGTGTGCAAAGAGTACAGAGAACATATGAAAGAAAAAAAGGCGGAAACCAAATGGCATCAGAAGGAGAACATGATTCTACAATATCTTGTATGCACATGAATATGTATGTGTATATATAGACACATACACAGACTTACACATTTTCTGAGATGTAGAGAAGGACATGTAAACAATAATTTCTCTGAAGTAGAACAAAGAGGACTTCAAAATTTTTAAAATTTCTAAACATGATTCTAGCCTTTAGCTTCATCACATATTCTATAGAAACAGCTGCAAAATTAATTTCCCTAATATTTTTTTTTACTCTTAAGTTTAAATATTTGTGAAGGAGACTCCGACACTTTCAAAGACAATGATTTCTTCAAAATAAGACATTTATTGTTTTAATCAACTTCCTAGAATTTTGTTAAACAGTTTTACAGTGAGTAGGCACAGGCAGGTTTGTTCCTCTTTTAAAATCTACTGCACTATTTAAAGCCCATATCCAAATTTTGCTTGCCTAATAACGTCTGGTTATTATAATGTAATTCAATTTTTTTCTGACTGGAATTCAAGTTCAGAAAACAGATTAAAAAGAAAGTTTGCTATCTCAGACATTTAGAAAAAGGGAATGAACCAATGCTAGATTTACAATGCTAAATGGTTATAATCAAAATAATCTTGGAAAAGAATTATAATACAAATCAGTAGGTTTCCTGTCCATGGCTCCCTTTTTAGCAGTCTTAAAAGGGTTTCTCTATATGATAGTCAAGTCCTGTATAAAAAGTACCACAATATAGCTTGGCTACATTAGCTTGGCAATTGTTATAATTTATTTTCTTTGAAGACTCTGGAGGGGAGTGTGCTCTGACAGATATTTTTTAATTATTTCCTTCCCAAACATGGCCACTTTTTGTCTTTTTCCTCACTCACAGCACTTCATTCCAGATTTGGAGTCGGTCTTTTAGTATGACCTGTGAAAGCATATCTTCATGTGATACTCTGATCCTTCAGCACATCTCAGCCTCTCATCCAATGTTGTTATGACATACTGTGCAGTACAACTGCTTAGTTTAATCAGTCCAGTATGCCATCCTGGTTACCATTTCTCATCCCTATGCTACTTTCTCAATTGTACTATCCACATGGGAAAAGTGATCCAGCTGAAAAATACCTAATTCTTATGAGTTCTCCAAATGTGTCCGTCTTCAACATCTCCAAACAGGGTGTTGGAACAGCAGAGAGGAACACACAGTGACCTGTGCAAGCCAAAGACTTTGCAACTGTCTTGGTTTCGGCTGGGATAGAATTCATTTTCTTCTTAGTAGCTGGTTGTATTGTGTCTGACTGAGATAGAGTTCATTTTTCTTTAGCAGCCATGACAGTTTTGCTTTGCATTGGTAGCTGGAAGGGTGTTGATAACACACCAGTGTTTTGGCTACTGCTGAGCAGCACTGTCCCTCTAACATTCCTTACCCTCATCAAGGGGCTGTGAGTGGACAAGATCCTGGGAGGGGACACAATTAGGCCAGCTGACCCAAAGTAACCAAAGGGATATTCCATACCATATGACATCAGCTCAGATATAAAAGCTAAGGGAGATAGGAGAAATGGGGGGCATTCATTATTCTACAGAGTTTGCCTTCTGCAGCAACTGCTGAAGCCCTGCTTCCTGGGAAGTGGCTGAACATTGCTCACTAATGGGAAGTAGAGATTAATTTTTCCTTTTGCTTATGTGCATTCAAACTTTCACTTTTCTTTTTTTTTTATTTAGTAAACTGCTTTATCTCAACCTACTAGTTGTTTTCCATCTTATTTTCTGTGCCCTGTCCCACTGGGAAGGGGAGTGATAGAACAGCTTGATGGGCACCTGGCACCCAGCCAAGGTAAAACCACTACACTGGTACAGTGCTGTGTTTTATATTCAGTATGAGAATAATGCTGACAATACACTGATGTTTTGGTTGTTGCTGAGTAGTGCTTATCCTGAGTCAAGGGCTTTTCAGTGTCTCATGCTCTGCCAGTGAGGAAGTGCACAAGAAGTTGGGAGGGAGCACAGCTGCGGTAACTGATCCAAAGTAGCCAGAGAGATATTCCACACCATAAAACATCATTCCCAGTATATAAACCGGTGGAAGTTAGCCAGAAGGGACCAATCATTGCTTGGGGATGGGATGGGCGTTAGTGGGTGGTGAGCAATTATATTGTGCTCTAATTGTTTTTATTGTACATCAATTGCTTTCATTCTGTACTTTTCATTAATATTATTATTGTTATTATTGTCATTCATACTATTACTATATTTTACTTCAATTACTAAACTGGTTTTATCTCAAACCATGGGTTCTGCCTTTTTTTCTGATTCTTCTCCCCAGGCAGGGAGGAGTGAGCAAGCAACTGTGTGATACTAAGTTGCCAGATGGGAGTAAACCACAAGTCATCCACCCCATCTTTCCACCAAAAGAAATAAAATTAAACCATAACCTTATCTAAGGGGTTAAGTCCATCAAGATCTGCAGAATTAGAGAAAGACACTTAAAAGACTTTCAGGTCTGGCCTACTAGATATGGCCCTACTTGTCCATAACCTTTTTTTGTTTTCGTTACCCAAGGCAAAGGAAAACAGTAAGAAGGTTTCTCTGAGCTGACTGATTGAAAACCTGACAACCTTCTATGTTGAAATGACTGGCCTAGTAGATGAGGGGAGAGCAGTGGATATTGTCTAGCTGGATGACAATAACTAGTGGGATACCTCAGTGGCCAATACTGGATCCAGTCCTATTTAACATCTTCTTTAATGATCTGGATAAGGGAGCAGAGTGTACCCTCAGCAAGTCTCTTGGTGACACAAAACTGGGAGGAGTGGCTCCATCCAGAGGGACCTTAACAGGCTGGACAAATGGGCTGACAGAAACCTCATGAAGTTCAACAAGGGCAAGTGCCAAGTCCCGCACCTGTAGAGTAACAAACCTAGGCACCAATATATACTGGGGGCCACCCAACTAGAAAGCAGCTTGGCAGAAAAAGGAGCTGAGGGTCCTGGTGGATACTAAGTTGAACGTGAGCCACCACTGTGCCCTTGACACAAAGAAGGCAAATGGTATCCTGGCTGCATTAGGAGGAATGTTGCCAGCAGGTCAAGGGATGTGATCCTTCCCCTCTAATCAGCACTGATGAGACCACACCTGGAGTTCTCTGTCCAGTTCTGGGCTCCTCAGTACAAGAAGACAAGGACATACTGGAGAAAGTCCAGCCAAAGGCCACAAAGACAAAGGACTGGATGAAAGGCTGAGAAACCTGGGACTGTTTAACCTAGAGAAAAGGAGGCTCAGATGGAGATCTTATCAATGTGTAAAAATACCTGAAGGGAGGGTGCAAAGAAGATGAAGCCAGGCTCTTGTTGATGGTGCTCAGCTACAGAACAAGAAACACAGGAGTTTCCATTTGAACACCAGAAACCCCTTTTTTACTGTGAGGGTGACTGAACATTGGCACAAGTTGCCCAAAAAGATTGTAGAGTCTCCCTCCTTGGAGATATTCAAAATCCATCTGGACATATACCTGTGAAGCAGTCACTAGATGACCTTGTTTGAGCAGGGGGGTTGGACTCGATGATCTTCAGAGCTCCCTTCCAATGTCAACTCTTATGTATGAATTTTGTCTGGTTTTTCTGGACAAGCATTTAACACAAGTGTACCTCCACTTGAGTGATCATAACAAAAGGGCCCATGTAGCCTTCTCACCTGCAGGATGTCATCTAAGGCACCTGTCACACTTCTAACATGAAAAGAAAAGAATATATTCTATTCAACTGTCAGTTCTCTTCTGTTTAGTACTATCAAACTAAACTCACACTGATTCATAAATAAGTATGGCCTGATCCTGCAGGCTGTTCACTGTGAACACATCCTTTCCTCTCAAACAGGAAAAACATGGACCTTTTTCCTTCTATCACTATCTAGTTTTGAAAATGAGAAATTTAATCTTTTTTTGTAGCTTTTGAATCTACTTTTCACTCTCTGGTGTGACAGCAGATGTTATTATATTAATTTGATTTTTTTTTCTCTGTTACCAAAGCCTCCACTCAGTTGCCTTTGAATATGTAGGTTTTCACCTCAGGAGAACTTTCTCAAAGTACAGCTTCTTTAGAAACAGCTGTTTGTTCCACGTAATATTTTCCAGGACAAGCACATTAAATTTCATATAAGTAACAAAGTTAAAATAATGGAAACAAAGAAGAAATGGTACAATAAAAGGGTGGGAAAAGTGATACTGGTTTATCTGAGTGTCACAGAGAATTTATGCCACGTCTTCAGATTTCCAGCCTTAAACAAAAAAACAACAAAACACAAACCCAATTTTAAAAAAAGAGTATGTGAGACACTGAGTAGAATGAAAAATGTATTTTTATATAATTTTAGCTTTATCCTTCAGTTCAAATCCTCACCGCAAATTATGAACAAGGACAGAATAAGGTCCATTGCTAATATGATGTTACTCATCTAGAATCAATAATTTCGCATGAAAGGTACTGCCATCTTGTCCACTATTAAAGGAGGTATAAGATGAAATCCTAGCAATCTAGAAAGTTCCACAAGACTTCAGTGACTTAAAAAATTTGAAGCATTAAAAACTGTTATTTTTAATAATTTTTTCCTTTTTATATAATTTTTTAAAAAGCATGACCAGTAAGTCATTCAACTACAAACTAACCATTTGGTGTACTTAGTACAGTTTGTAAAGAAGAAAATGGATTTAATGAAGAATGGGTAATTATATTTGTCCTAAGAATCTCTAAGCAAAATATGGGCAATGCTATTACATTTGGTCATTACTGTAATTTAAATGGGGAATGAGCTCTGGTGGCAATATACTTACCATCATACTCTGGGAAATAATCAACTAAATGGGAGTACATAATTTTCTCCTCTAAGAGATCTTTTTTATTTAAGAACAGAATGACCGAAGAATTCTGGAACCATGGATATGTGATAATTGTCCTAAAGAGTGCTTTGCTTTCTTCCATTCGATTCTGGAATTAAAAAAAAGAGATACATTTATGCAGTTGTGAAAATAATTTAGTTTTTTTTTTAAATCAAGCAATGCAATTCCATTTTAGTTGATAAACATATCCATTTCAAGTTTTCCATCCTTCTTACCAAAATGTAAGATTTAACTGATTTATTTACAATTCATAGGTATGTTGTATATTAAATATGCAGGCAGTTTCCTTTTGCAAACTCAATGACTCAAGGATGATTATTCTTTAGAACACAGGTCATGGACTCAATACCTGTAACAGTGTCCTGGTTTGAAGGACAGGTGTCTGTTAAGGAAGGCAGGAGCTTCTCTTGGAATGGGAAACTGTAACTCCTCTCCCTTCGAATTATTATAAAGGCTCTCAGGCAAAGATATGGGAATAGGAATAACAGTTCTTTACTATTATCTAAAACAAAAGATAACAAATAACAACAACTATAACGTTAACTAACAAACAGAACTAGAAACTCAGTGGTAGCCTGCTCGGCTTCAGGCACTTTTCCCTTTAGTGCAGTTTCAGTCACAGCCTGCAGGGGCACTCTGGGTGCGGTGATTCCCCGGTGGCTGCAGGGGCGCTCTGGGTGCGGTGATTCTCCGGTGGCTGCAGGGGCGCTCCGGCGTGAGCTCAGGTAGCACACGGCGAATGGCGACTGCCCGAAGTACGGAGGGATGGAGGAGAGCCTTTGCTCCACAGACCCTCGGGAGGGGCAGCTGGTGTTGGTGCTACAGCAGGATCCCGGGACACAGGGAGCTGGGACGGTAAGGGGTCTCCACGTGCAGGGAAAAACCCCGCTACAATGTAGCGGAGAAAACTCAGAGCGGGCGGGTGGCAGGCAGGTCGGCTCCGGATGGGGCAGAGGGCAGAGACTCACAGCAGACAGACCGGCAGCTCCGCGCTGGCTTCTCAGGGGCCATGGGTTCAGCAGACAGCAGCTCCGACCGTCCCGCTCCGAGGGTCCCGAGCAAGAGGGCGTGACCTCCCTCTGCCCTTGCTTTTCAGTCTCTCCAAATCTCGTGTTACCAGGCTCTGCTTCCGTGAGGGGCAATTTTGCCCCACCCTGCCAAGGAGAAAGGCTACAGCCTTGTGCTTTGTTTCTCTTAAGTACCCAGTCATTTGTGTCTTAGCAACCCATGGGAGAAAAATTCCTGAGGAAAAGAACTAGATCCAACCTTCAATATTCTCCACTCCGAATTTTTTCCCATGCAAACACCTTACATCAAATTTAAACTTTCAAGGTATATACATACATGCAGATACAGATACAAGCGCAGTGTCATAAGTAGTTCACTCTAAAACAAGATCTCTTTGAGGTATGCATCGGGTCTCTCCATCCCTTTGCATCACCCACTAGGTGCAGCCCGGTCTCTGAGCAAAGACAACCCCCCGGATGGGATTGTCTTTACTTGAGGCAGAGTTTACCCAAACAGTCTTTCCCAGCATACCTCTCATGTGTACTACTGGAACTTTATTTCCATCTGTTGTTCGCAAGGGGTCAGAGTGGGCAGGCCCGGCCCGGCTGGAGGAACCTCGGGTGTTCACTAACCATGTGGCCTTTGCTAAATTAGTCTTCCAGTTCTTGAACGTCCCCCCACCCAGTGCTTTCAAGGTGGTTTTGAGCAGGCCATTGTACCGTTCAACTTTCTCAGCTGCTGGTGCATGATAAGGGATATGGTACACCCACTCGATGCCATGTTCCCTAGCCCAGGTGTTTATAAGGCTATTTTTGAAGTGAGTCCCATTGTCGGATTCAATTCTCTCAGGGGTACCATGTCTCCAAAGAACTTGTTTTTCGAGGCTCAGGATGGTGTTCCGGGCAGTGGCATGAGGCACAGGGTAGGTCTCCAGCCATCCTGTGGTGGCTTCTACCATTGTGAGAACGTAGCGCTTGCCTTGGCGGGTCTGGGGAAGTGTGATGTAATCAATCTGCCAAGCCTCTCCATACTTGTATTTGGACCACCGTCCACCATACCATAGAGGCTTTACTCGCTTGGTTTGTTTGATCGCGGCGCACGTCTCACAATCATGGATCACCTGGGAGATACTGTCTATGGTTAGGTCCACCCCTCGGTCTCGTGCCCACTTATAGGTGGCATCTCTGCCCTGGTGGCTTGAGGCATCATGGGCCCATCGGGCTAGGAACAGCTCCTCTTTGTGTTGCCAGTCTAAATCTATCTGTGCCACCTCAATCTTTGCGGCGTGATCTACCTGCTTGTTGTTCTGGTGTTCTTCGTTAGCTCGGCTCTTAGGGACATGGGCGTCTACATGGCGGACCTTTACGGGTAGCTTCTCTACCCGAGTGGCAATGTCTTTCTATTCATCAGCTGCCCAGATTGGCTTTCTTCTACGCTGCCAGTTGGCCTTTTTCTACCTTTTCAGCCAACCCCATAGAGCATTGGCTACCATCCACGAATCAGTGTAGAGATAGAGCTTTGGCCACTTCTTTCTCTCAGCAATGTCTAGGGCCAGCTGAACAGCTTTGAGTTCAGCAAATTGGCTCGACCCACCTTCTCCTTCAGTGGCTTCTGCAACTTGTGTGGGGCTCCACACAGCTGCTTTCCACTTCTGGTTCATCTCTATGATGCGACAGGAACCATCAGTGAAAAGGGCGTAGCACTTTTCTTCATCTAGCAGTTGATTATATGGTGGAGCCTCTTCAGCCCGGGTCACTTGTTCTTGCTCTTCTTCATCAGTGAGACCAAAACTCTCACCTTCTGGCTAGTTCGTAATTATTTCTAGGATCTCAGGGCGGTTCGAATTTCCAATGCAGGCGCGCTGTGTGATAAGTGCGATCCACTTACTCCATGTGGCATCGGTGGCGTGGTGGGTAGAGGGAGCCTTTCCTTTGAACATCCACTCCAGCACTGGTAGTCGAGGTGCCAGGAGGAGTTGTGCTTCAGTGCCAATTACCTCTGAGGTGGCTTCAACTCCTTCATAGGCAGCTAAGATTTCCTTCTCTGTGGGGGTGTAGTTGGCTTCGGACCCTCTGTAACTCCGGCTCCAGAGTCCCAGCGGTCGGCCTCGAGTCTCTCCAGGCACCTTCTGCCAAAGGCTCCAGGATAACCCCTTGTTCCCTGCTGCAGAGTAAAGCACATTCTTCACTTCTGGTCCTGTCTTTACTGGGCCAAGCGCTACTGCATGAGCGATCTCCTGCTTGATCTGGGCAAACGCTTGTTGCTGTTCAGGGCCCCAGTGAAAATCGTTCTTTTTGCGGGTGACCAGGTAGAGAGGGCTCACAATCTGGCTGTACTCTGGAATGTGCATCCTCCAAAAACCTATGGCCCCTAGGAAAGCTTGAGTTTCCTTTTTGTTAGTTGGAGGAGACATCGCAGTGATCTTATTGATGACCTCCGTGGGAATCTGGCGCCGTCTATCTTGCCATTTTACCCTCAAGAACTGGATCTCTCGAGCAGGTCCCTTGACTTTGCTTTTCTTGATGGCAAAACCGGCTTCCAGGAGGATCATGATGATCTTCTCTCTTTTCTCAAATACTTCTGCTGCCGTGTTCCTCCACACAATGATGTCATCGATGTATTGGAGATGCTCTGGAGCCTCACCCTTTTCCAGTGCAGCTTGGATCATTCTATGGCAGATCGTGGGGCTGTGCCTCCACCCCTGGGGTAGCCGATTCTAGGTATATTGCACACCCCTCCAGGTGAAGGCGAACTGAGGCCTGCACTCCGCTGCCAGAGGGATGGAGAAAAACGCATTGGCGATGTCAATGGTGGCATACCATTTTGCTGCCTTGGACTCCAGCTTGTACTGGAGCTCCAGCATGTCTGGCACAGCAGCACTCAATGGTGGAGTCACTTTATTCAAGCCACGATAGTCTACAGTCAATCTCCATTCCCCGTCAGACTTGTGCACAGGCCAGATGGGGCTGTTGAAGGGTGAGTGGGCTTTACTGACCACTCCTTGGCTTTCCAGGTCGCGGATCATCTTGTGGATGGGGATCACGGCGTCTCGATTCGTCCGGTACTGCCGGCGGTGCACTGTCGAGGTGGCAATTGGCACTTGTTGCTCTTTTACTCTCAGGAGTCCCACTGCATTTGGATTTTCCGATAGTCCAGGCAAGGTGTTCAGTTGCCTGATGCCCTCTGCCTCTACAGCCGCTATTCTGAAAGCCCACCTGAGTCCCTTTGGGTCTTTGTAATAGCCATTCCGGAGGAAGTCTATGCCCAGAATACATGGGGCCTCTGGACCAGTCACAATGGGGTGTTTCTGCCACTCCTTCCCGGTCAGGCTCACTTCGGCTTCCAACAAAGTTAATTGCTGTGATCCCCCTGTCACCCCGGCAATAGAAACAGGTTCTGCCCCCACATGTCTCGATGGAATTAAGGTACACTGCGCACCTGTATCAACTAACGCTTCATATTTTTGTGGCTCTGATGTGCCAGGCCATCGGATCCACACTGTCCAAAAGACCCGGTTTTCCCGTGCCTCTTCCTGGCTAGAGGCCGGGCCCCTCTAGCTCTGGTTGTCATTTCTTTCTTGGGCGTACATGGTAGAGGTCCCCTCGAGGGGATCTAAGAGATCGTCTTCTCTTCTGTAGTATGTGGCATCTCGGTCACAGGAGGCTGAGGCTACCTTCACTTTAGTAGACCCCCCGCCTCGGTTAGTATTTCCCTCTTTGAGTTGCTGTACCCGTGCTGCCAGGGCAGCAGTGGGTTTCCTATCCCACTTCTTCATGTCTTCTCTGTGATCACACAGGAAGAACCACAGCTCAGATCGTGGGGTGTACCCTCTCTCCCTGGCTGGGGGGCGCTGGGCTCTGACTTTGGGGTTTGTGACTCGCACTGGTGCTGCACTCATCAACCTCATCTCCTCCCTCACCTCCCTCATCATCTCTTCTCTGAGGTCTTTGACCACAGCAGAGACTTGAGCCTGCATTGGGCCACTGATCATACTATCATAATTCCTGAGTTTGGTGGCTATGGAGCCCACTGTCTCTCGGTTGTCATCAGCATTAATTGTTGCAATGAAGATGGTGTATTGGGAGGGCTCTAGCTTTGCCAGATTCCACAACATTTGCCCTGTACACTTGACCTTGTCGGGGTCGTTATCATGTTGTCCATCTCTCTCAAAGAGTACCTCTAATATTGCCACCTCCCTCAGCTGTTGGATTCCCTCCTCAAGGGTCTTCCATGGTCTTCTATGATGATATTCCTGCATTCTCTCCTTGTTGACAAACCTCTCTCTTACACTTATTAAAAGCTGTTCCCAGAGAGACAGAGGCCCGTCATCTCTTCCAAATACCTGATCAACCCCTGAGTCCTGGGACAAGGGTCCCAGCTGCCTTGCCTCAATACTATCCAGCTGCACGCCCATACCCATAAGGTCCCAGACCTGAACTAACTAGGTTGTTAAAGGCTTACGACCCCGTCGCACAATGTCTTTTCGTAGATTACGGAGACTGTCATACCCCAGGGACTCAGTAGTGATTTCAATCCTTGGCCTCCCTACTGGTTGAGAGGGCCCTGCTTCCCCATCATTACTCACTGGCTGCTTTGGTTTGACTTTAGTCTTCCTCTTTTCTACAGGGGCAACTGCTACTGGCTGTGGCTGCCCCTCTGATCTGACTGGAGCCTGAGCGGTGATAGCGTCTCTGGGTTTTTCTGCTGCTTCATTAGACTCTCCCTCTTTGGGGTACGGGAAGGGTTTCCCACCAGCTGGGCAAGTGTATTCCTTCAGCACTTGGCTCATCTCGTGTATCTCTTTCACCAGGACTCCCACCCAATCCGGGTGGGTTGTTTCTGAGGTGGGTTGTGGGACCGGGTCAGACTCTGTAGCAACATCCCTAGTGTCTGGGGCAATGTCAGGTTCTGGGATGGTGTCCCTAGTTTCTGGGGCCATGTCAGGTTCTGTGGCTACATCCCTAGTCTCTGGGGCCGTGTTAGGTTCTGTGGCAGCATCCCTAGTTTCCGGGGCCAGGTCAGTTTCTGTGGCAGCATCCCTAGTCTTTGGGGCCATGTTAGGTTCTGGGGCCTCATCCTTATTGTCTTGGGTAGATGTCAGAGTGGTTATCCAAGTCAGACTTTCTTTATCTCTGAATGCTAAATAGAGTAGGACTATCAGCAATGCCAGCCACTGTATGGTATCATTAGCATCTAGAGAAGATTTGAACCCCTTAAAGATTGGCGGGATAGGCCCAAAGAGCTGGGTGAAGGGTTGTGAGAACATTTCTTTTGGTGTCACTTCCTCGCAGTAGGTACCATTATTAAAGTAACCCTGAAAACATGTCATTAGTGTGTGGTAGCTGTGAATCCACATGCCTGCTTTCCAGAGGAAGTTGAAAATCCATGAATTCCTCACCTTATTGACTCATGACACAAACTGTATAACAGCCACTGTAGCCTTAGTTATAGGGCCCATGTTTAGATATGGGGCTGCAAATGGGAGAGAAACAGCTGTGACCACTTGCCATACGAACCGGAATAAGCAAGACCACATGGTGCAACTTAATGAGGTTCCTATATCCAGCACACAAAAACTGTATTACTCAAGAACTGTTATCCTTCTTTCCCTCGATGCCCTCGTGCCCCACATTGGGCGCCAAAATCTGTCCTGGTTTGAAGGACAGGTGTCTGTTAAGGAAGGCAGGAGCTTCTCTTGGAATGGGAAACTGTAACTCCTCTCCCTCCGAATTATTATAAAGGCTCTCAGGCAAAGATATGGGAATAGGAATAACAGTTCTTTACTATTATCTAAAACAAAAGATAACAAATAACAACAACTATAACATTAACTAACAAACAGAACTAGAAACTCAGTGGTAGCCTGCTCGGCTTCAGGCACTTTTCCCTTTAGTGCAGTTTCAGTCACAGCCTGCAGGGGCACTCTGGGTGCGGTGATTCCCCGGTGGCTGCAGGGGCGCTCTGGGTGCGGTGATTCTCCGGTGGCTGCAGGGGCGCTCCGGCGTGAGCTCAGGTAGCACACGGCGAATGGCGACTGCCCGAAGTACGGAGGGATGGAGGAGAGCCTTTGCTCCACAGACCCTCGGGAGGGGCAGCTGGTGTTGGTGCTACAGCAGGATCCCGGGACACAGGGAGCTGGGACGGTAAGGGGTCTCCACGTGCAGGGAAAAACCCCGCTACAATGTAGCGGAGAAAACTCAGAGCGGGCTGGTGGCAGGCAGGTTGGCTCTGGATAAGGCAGAGGGCAGAGACTCACAGCAGACAGACCGGCAGCTCTGCGCTGGCTTCTCAGGGGCCGTGGGTTCAGCAGACAGCAGCTCCGACCGTCCCGCTCCGAGGGTCCCGAGCAAGAGGGCGTGACCTCCCTCTGCCTTTGCTTTTCAGTCTCTCCAAATCTCTCGTTACTAGGCTCTGCTTCCGTGAGGGGCAATTTTGCCCCACCCTGCCACGGAGAAAGGCTCTAGCCTTGTGCTTTGTTTCTCTTAAGTACTCAGTCATTTGTGTCCTAGCAACTCATGAGAGAAAAATTCCTGAGGAAAAGAAGTAGATCCAACCTTCAACAAACAGGTACTGTTGTAAATACTGATTATGCACAGTTATGATCAGCCAACATGGGTACTGAAATGCATGTGTTTCAAGGCAGACATAAATGTACAACAAGACATAATAACCAAGTTTCAAGAACCTTATTTATTTTGAGTTTCCTGAACTTTAAATGCAAGTAATCCTTAATTTTTTGAAAGAGATCAGCATTAAAATAGTTCTGGGTAAATTTAGAATTTACTCATTGATAACTTGAGAATATTTGCCCAAATCAAAGGCTTATGACATAAAATCATACAAATGGTAAATTTGTTTCTAACATCATTGAACTACACTTTATTTAAGCCTTGTTTAATTGCTCCTGCAAAGAATTTTGCATGATAGTGGAAATTTAAATAAGTGAAGCATACAGTCCTGTTTGCAAGGGCTTCCTGACTGTAAAATTCTGTGTGGTTCAATAGTTCTGAAGAACTGTTAGGCTGACACGATGTAGTTAATACAGTCTGAACAAATTGAGTTCAGAATCAGGAATTAAGTCTACTTCTTTATTATTTGAAAATTCTAAGGCAGGTCTGATTAGCTACTATGGAAGCTTTTTTTAGGAGATGCCTCCTGAAAACAAGTTTCACCACCAAACAGGCTGTTATGTTCCGATTCGCTAGAGATTCCTCTGCCCGAATTAATGTGTAAATGACACCATATGCCAAAGTCAATAGTACAGATTTTATTTAACGGTAAATGTGAGGTAGAAAGATAGAAATAGGAAGTGAGAAGGAGGGGGAGAGAGAGTGAGAAAGAAATTAAGCAAAAGATATCACCACCATGTGGATTCCCACAGCATTCTTCACCCTGGTCTTTGGTGGTAGGGGTCCCAGAGTCATTCTACTGGAGGTACCACCTTGATACAGCCCAAGTTCCGGATATCCGAGGGGTGGTCGCAGATGTTCCCACAACTTGGACTGGCATGGGTGTAAGCAGTGGTTTCCTTTCCCACAGTCTGCACAGTGGAATTTTGTTCCGTGTGCTAATTCCAAACCTTCACCTCTGTTTAGGCCTGGAATTAGCGCCTTCCTTTTTGCCATCCGTGCTTATGTCAAGTTCCTGTTGTGGTGGCTTATCTTATGGGAATAGTGTTTTGAGACATGTAATTGCATTCTTTAAGTCCTCACACAGACTTCTAGAGAAAAAAATCAAAGTGAATCTTGCAGATTCTGATGTTGCTGAGCCATAGAATCATAGAATTGTTTAAGTTGGAAAAGACCTAAAAGATTATCAAGTCCTAACATTAACCTAACACTACCAAGTCCACCACTAAACCATATCCCTAAGTGCCACATCTGCACATATTTTAAATACCCTCAAGGGATGGTGACTCAACCACTTCCCTGGGCAACCTGTTCCAATGCTTGGTAACCCTTTCAGTGAAGAATTATTTCTTAATATCCAACCTGAACCTCCCCTGGTACAACTTATGGCCATTTCTGCTTGCTCTGTCAATTGTTACATAGGACAAGAGGCTGACACTTTGTTACAACCTCCATTCAAACACTTGTAGAGAGCAATAAGGTCTCCCCTGAGCCTTCTATTCTCCAGACTAAAAACACACATTACCCTCAGCTACTCCTCATAGGACTTATGTTCCAGATGCTTCATCAGCTTCATTACTCTTCTTTGGATGTGCTCCAGCACCTCAATGTCTTTCTTGTAGTGAGGGGCCCAAAACTGAACTCAGGATGAGTTGTGGCCACACCAGTACTGAATACAAAGGGATGAACATTTCTCTAGTCCTGCTGGCCACACTATTTCTGATACAAGCCAAGATGACATTGGCCTTCTTGGCCACCTGGGCACACACTGGCTCGTGTTCAGCTGGCTGTCAACCAATACCCCCACATCCTTTTCTGTCGGACAGCTTTCCTGACATTCTTCCTCAAGCCTATAGCATTGCATTGGGTTATGACCCAGGTGCAAAACCCAGCACTTGGCCTTGTTGAACCTCATACAGTTGGCCTTGTCCCATTAATCTAGCCTGTCTAGATCTCTCTGCAGAGCCTTCCTAGTGTCCAGCAGATCAACACTCTTGCCCAAACTTGGTGTCGTCTGCAAACTTACTGAAGGTGCACTCAATCCCATCGTCCAGATCATTGATAAAGATATTAAACAGGACTGTCCCCAATACTGAGCCTTGGGGAACACCACTAGTGACCATCTGCCAACTGCATTGAACTCCACTCACCACAAGTCTTTGGGCCCATCCAGCCAGCTGGGTTTTTACCCAGCAAAGAGTATACCTGTCCACCCAGTTTCTCATAGACAGTGCTGTGGGAAATGGTGTCAAAGGCTTTGCTAAAGTCCAGGTGAACAACATCCACAGTGGGTCACCTTGTCATAGAAGGAGATCAAGTTAGTTAAACAGAACCTGCCACCAGCACACTTGGGTGGATCCTAACTCAACACCCCGTGTCCCCCCAAACCCTGCCACTCCTGCTAAGGCTGTGGAGTTTTCGGTTATATTTTGTTTGCCACCCCGGGGTGTGCCTGTCTCTGCCATTCCAGCCACCGCTCTGAGGTTCCTGCTACAGACCATTTCACCATCCAGAGGGGCACTGAGACCGGATGCCCCAGGAGGTTTGTAAAGGAAGCCCCTTTTCTGTCTCTCCTGCGGGCTTGCCTGCCATTGGTCATGTGGAGAGAGGCAGCTGAGCTCGCACTGCAGCACCCCCTGCAGCTGTGGAGAATTATCACACCTGCCCTGCCTCACCAGGAGCCAACAGCACCCCTGCTGGTTGTGACCATAACTACACCAAAGGGGAAAGTGCTTGACAGCCGAGAGAAGGCTGTTGTGTTTCTGTTTTTTGTTTGCTGTTGCTGCTGTTGTGGTTGTTTGTTTGTGTTGTTATACATATGCATATACATATATATATATATATATATACTTGTAAAGAACTGTTATTCCTTTTCCCATATCTTTGCCTGAAAGCCCTGTAATTTCAAAGTTATAATAATTCAGAGGGAAGGGGGTCACATTTTCTATTCCAAGGGAGGTTCCCACCTTCCTTGGCAGACACCTGTCTTTCAAACCAAGACATGCAATCAGTTGCATTGATTTCAATGGTGTAAGAATTTAATTCAAAAAAGAGAAAAATTGAAATATGGACATCCATTTTTGCCTCCTTGAACAACCATCACGCGTGCTGAAGCCCTGCTTCCCAGAAAGTGCCCGGACATAGCTACTGATGGGAAGTAGAGATTGATTGTTTTCCCCTCTGCTCTTGCACGCGCAACTCTCAGCTTGCTTGTTCTATTTTTTCCCCACTGTAATAAAACTGCCTTTTCTTACCTTGATAGTCTTTTTCAATATTATCCTCTCCCCTCTCCCAGTGGGACAGGGAGTGACAGAGTGACTGAGTGGGTACCTGGCACCTAGCCGAGGTCAACCCACGACACCTAGTAATATGGAAGCAGTCAGCTGGGACTTATAGAGAGAATCCTGATAAAGTAGCTAGAGTGGTGAAAATGAGTATGAAAACTCAGAACCCAGACTGGGATGATATCCAAGTAATATTAGACACCCTAATGGACTCTAGTGAGAAGGAGATGGTGTTCAGGGCAGCGAAGAACCGGGCAAGGGAAGATATCCGTCAGGGGCTGGTGACGGGGACTCTAGATAATAATTTTCCCTCTGAGGATCCATTGTGGGACCCTAACAACCCTCTTGACACGAGGAAGCTAAGGAGATACCAAGAATGGGTTCAAATAGGAGTTCAAAATGCTATACCTAAGACTATGAATTGGGCTAAGTTACATGAAATAAGGCAGGAGGAGGAATCCCCCACTGCATTTTTAGAGAGACTCAAAGAGGTGGCCAGGAAATACACTGACCTACAGGTAGACACAGAACAAGCTAAAGTTCAACTTGCTTTTATCTTTCTTGGTCAATCACAGGATGATATTAGAAAGAAGTTACAGAAACTGGAAGGGGAAGAGTTAAGAAATTTGGACAAATTACTGGAGGTAGCTTGGAAAGTTTACAATAACAGGGACAAGGAAATTAATAAAAAGCAGGGATGGCTCTTGGCAGTGTTACAAGGGAATACAAGGGGAGGTACCGGGGGGGACGAGGCAGAGGAGCGGGGAGAGGTGGGTTTGGAAAGGGCCGCAGGAGACCATTGGCTTTTAATGAATGTGCTTATTGTCATCTCCCTGGGCATTGGAAACGGGAATGCCCAGACCGGTTTGGCCAAGGTTATCAGTTCCAGCAGGAAGAGGTTGCCAAGGTGATGGTATTATATTCTGGAACAGGGCCAACTGTATCACAGGAGCCTGTGGTGACAATACAACTTCGGGAAAAGGCTGTGAAATTTTTAATTGATACCGGGGCGACCCATTCAGTTTTAAATAATCTGGAGGGGCAGATCAGGAACAGATCCACCACAATAGTTGGGGCCACAGGGAAGGAGGAAAATCGGCCATTCCTGCAACCCCTAGATTTGTACTTTAGGAACAGTGTTACCTCATGAATTCTTGTATGTCCCAGAATGTCCCATCCCCCTCTTGGGCAGGGACTTAATGGCAAAGCTTGATGCAGTAATAACTTTTGAGAATGGGGAATTGTTAATGAAAATACCAGAGTCAAACACGGGAAAAATTCTAATGATAAAAGAGAAACCAGTTGTAAGAATTCTTAAGAAAGTAGAAGATGCAGTAATACCCTCAGTATGGGAAACAGAGATACCCGGAAAATCTAAGTTAGCACAACCGGTCCATGTGGAGCTAAAAGAGGGAGCAAAGATCGTACAAATCAAAGAGTACCCGATAAAACCAGAGGCACGGCAGGGAATAGCAAAGACTATTGATAAATTCCTAAAATATCAGATTTTAGAGGAATGTGAATCCGAATATAACACACCAATATTTCCGGTGAAGAAACCCAATGGGGATTACAGGTTAGCACAGGATCTAAGGGCAATAAATGAAATAACCAAGGACATATACCCTGTATTTGCTAATCCTTATACATTGTTGGCATCCGTAAAAGAGATATACAAGTGGTTTACTGTAATTGATTGAAAAGATGCCTGTTTCTGCATCCCCCTTGACAAAGAAAGCAGGAAGCTGTTTGCCTTTGAATGGGAAAATCCAGAAAATGGAAGAAAGACCCAGCTTGTCTGGACCCGTCTTCCCATGGGTTATAGAAACTCTCCAACCCTATTTGGGAAACAACTGGCAAAGGAGCTGGAGATCTGGACCAACCAAGGGCAGGTACCGAGAGATCAATACCTTTTGCTACAATACGTAGATGATATACTAATAGACACAGAAGAAAAGGCGACCTGCATTGAGGTAACAATTGAGATTTTAAACTCACTGGGCATGGGAGGATACAAAGTGTGCAAGGGAAAAGCACAAATTGCCCAACAGACTGTAATTTACCTGGGATATGAAATTTCACAAGGACAAAGAAAACTAGGTACTAACCGTATCCAAGATATTTGTGCTATTCCAGAGCCCCGGAATCTCCACGAGCTGCGAGTCTTCTTGGGGATGGCAGGATGGTGCCGCCTGTGGATCATGGACTATGGACTCATTGCCAAACCCCTGTATGAAGCCCAGAAGATTCAGCCATTCAGCTGGGGCAAAGCACAGAAAGAAGCCTTCCTGAAATTGAAAGAAGCACTGACAATGGCTCCGGCATTAGGATTACCTGATTTGTCCAAAGACTTTCAACTGTTCGTACGTGAAAGGCAACGCCTGGCACTGGGAGTCCTGACCCAACGTTTGGGGAGCTGGAAAAGGCCGGTAGGCTATTTTTCCAAACAGCTGGACAATGTAAGTGCCAGGTGGCCTGCATGTCTGAGAGCAGTTGCAGCCACTGTGATACTGATACAAGAAGCCTGGAAGCTCACAATGGGAAGACACATAGATGTCTATGTGCCGCACATGGTCACCACTGTTTTGGAGCAAAAGGGGGGCCATTGGCTATCTCCGAGCAGGATGATAAAATTCCAGGTAATCCTGACCGAGCAGGATGATGTCACACTAAAGACAACTAACCTTTTGAATCCAGCCTTGTTCCTAGGTACTACAGCTGAGGAAGGCCCACTAGAGCATGACTGTATAGAGGTGATAGAATACACATATTCAGCGAGAGAAGACCTGAAAGACATCCCGCTGGAGCAACCGGACTGGGAGTTATTCACAGACGGAAGCAGCTTCATGGAGAATGGGACCAGATACACCGGATATGTGGTAACAACAATCAGTACCATAGTAGAAGCAAAGGCACTACCACCAAATACATCTGCCCAGAGGGCAGAACTAGTGGCCTTAACCAGAGCACCAGAATTGAGTGAAGGGAAGCAGGTAAATATTTGGACTGACTCCAAATATGCTTTTGGGATCGTCCACGTACATGGGGCACTGTGGAAAGAGAGAGGGTTGCTATCTTCCCAGGGAACACATATCAAACATCAAGATGCAGTTCTGCAATTGATAAAAGCAGTACAAAAACCTGAACAAGTAGCAATTATACACTGCAAAGCACATAAATCAGGGAACACCAAGGTCTGTGAGGGCAATCGAAAGGCAGACTGGACAGCCCGACAGGCTGCTCAAGAGGTGCAAATGGCAATGGCAATGATACCCACAAAGCTTAATCTATCACAATTCAATCTACCTTCAGAGCCAAAATATTCAATAGAAGATGAGAAGCTGGGACATCTGCTAAATGCACAGAAGAATTCAGAAGGGTGGTATGTAACTACACAAGGGCAAATAGTGCTACCCCCCTTGATAATGAGAGAAGTCCTACAGATGAAACACAAGGAGTGTCACTGGGGAGCAGAAGCATTGTTAAAAATGTTAAAACGAAGTGTAATCTCGGTACAGATGCTAACAATGGCAAAATCAATAATGTCAAAATGTGAAATCTGCTTGAAAAATAATCCCATAGCTACACGACAGGCACAGTTAGGGAGACTCTGGGTAGGGATAGAACCAGGAGATTACTGGCATGTAGATTTTGTAGAATTACCAAAAACTCAAGGGTACAAATATCTGTTGGTGGGGGTTGACACATTTTCAGGATGGCCTGAAGCCCTTCCCTGTCGCACCAATCAGGCAAAAGAGACAGTAAAGTGGCTACTGCAGGAGATAATTCCCAGGTTTGGGGTGCCTTTAGGGATATCTTCGGACAGAGGTCCTCACTTTGTAGCTACTGTGGTAAAAGAAGTGAGCAGGTTACTGGGGATAGCTTGGGACCTCCACACACCATAGAGACCACAATCAAGTGGACAGGTAGAGAGGATGAACCAGATGTTAAAGAGACAGATCAGCAAAATATGCCAGGAAGCCAAATTCCAGTGGCCACAAGCTTTACCTATAGCACTTCTGAGAATTAGAGTGAAACCAAGAAGAGGAATGTCTGTAGCCCTTATGAGATATTATATGGGAAACCATATGAATCTCCCGAGCCCAACCCAAACATCCATATCATGGGGAAACAAGATGTATATAATTATGTTTTATCTCTTGGGAAAACTCTAGCTCGGCTTCGGAGCGCCCTCGTGTGGAATAGGCCGTTGACTCTCGAAAATCCAGTTCATGACATCCTCCCAGGAGAAGAAGTGTACATCAAAACTTGCAACAAGGAATCACTGAAAGAAAGGTGGAGTGGACCTCATCAAGTACTGCTGACCACTTTTACAGCAGTCAAGGTAGCTGGAGTGGAGCCTTGGATACATTATACACGAGTGAAGAAAGTCAACCCTAGACTGTGGACTGTGCAACCTGTGGGACCAATGAAACTGCAGATAAGACGTGTTTAAATGTTTAAAATGGGTTTAGGACTTGTGCCAATGCTCATTTCATGGACATTAATGTTACCAGTTGGGATTGATTTTGCTTTAGGATGTGGAATGCAGGAAAGTCAACTAACTACTCTTCATTCTAGAATGAAGAGAGAGGTGCAGGCAAAACCACAAGTGATAAAAGGCCCCAGTGCGGATCAGGCTGAAAATTTGATGATTGGATTGATCAGAGACTTTGCCAAAATGCAAAACACCAGTAGAATAACTGCCTGTCTGCCAATACCAAAAGCAGCAGGGGACCCAATAAACTGGGGAATCATAACGACAAAATTGCCCAAAATACTAGACAATAAAACAATTGCATGTGAACAGGTACCCGAGTCCAGGCAGGAAGTCAAAGATATTTGGAGGGTAGCTGGGGAGTGGATGAGGCCTATGAGAAAACAGGAATGTCTTTTAAGTCATGGGAGAGTAGGAGAAATCATAGAAGAGGAGACTGAAAATCCTGACCTTGTGGAGTGGCAATGCTTTTTACCACACTATAAAAAGATTAAGGAAAATGTCACAGAGACCACCCTTGTATGGAAATGTGGAGCAAAAGATAAGAAAGATCAGACGGAACCCTGGGACAGTGCATGGTCCATGAGTATACTTCAAAAATTCCAGTATATGGCCAGCACCCCTTGGTGTCTAAAATGGGAAGGCCCCAAAAATGGCACTGACCCGACGGTCACGAACGTTGCGACTAGTAGCAGAATGCGCGCAGATTAAGTTGGTGGGCATGTGACAAAACTTATGATTGCACATCTGATGATGTAGAAATAAAGCAGGTGCCGGCACTGGCAGTGGCCATGCAGCTTGGTTGTGCCTGTAGAAGGATCAAACATAAACAAGATCATATAAATCACATGATAACGGTGGGATGTAGTAAAAGTTTAGTCAGCAGCCCAGGACAATTTGTTTGGGCCACAAGTGATGGTACCTGGACAACCCATCTGCCTGTCCACGGAAAGGTAAGAGAATTTACTTTAGGTCTCCCTACTTTATGCCCAATTTGGAAAAAGTCCCCATTTCATGGAAAACGTGAGCTTTTGCAGATAAGAACACGGCGAGAAATTTCAAATAATGAAAATCAGGATGAAATTTGGCAAGAACCCTCTAGTGGAGTAAAACTTGAGTGGGCTCTAGAATCTCTGTTCGGTCCTGTAGCAAATTACCAGAACAGAGAAATGATGTACAGACTTACTGGCCAAGTAGAAAGGCTAGCAAGGGTTACCGGGGAAGGATTCAAGGAACTAAACCTACAATTACAAACTACAACCAAAATGACTTTACAAAATCGACTAGCCCTAGATATATTACTCCTGAAAGAACATGGAGTGTGTGGATTTTTAAAAGAACAAGTTGATCATTGTGGTGTCCACATCCCAAATGTAACTGTAGATGTGGAACATGACATCAGTCAGTTAAAACACATAGAACATGAGGCACAAGACGAACGAAAAGACCTGACTACAAGCTGGTTCGATAAAGTTATCAAAGGGTTGGGGTGGAATGTGAGTTCATGGATTAAATCTCTCCTTGAAAATGTAATAATCTTATTAGTTGTGTTTCTAGTAAACTGGTTAGTTTACAGCATACTAAAAAGAGAAATACAGAAGAAAACATCCTGGAACTGAAGAATCACGCAGGCACTGACATGAAGCAAGGCTCCACCACCTGCATTATCCTCGAATTCCTTGAGTCATGACAACATCCAGGGCAACGCTAATGACAACCCAGGATTTGAAGACGAACATCCAGTATAAATTCAGAAACAAAGGACTATAATGAGTGAAAGCATTTACACCTATAAAGTGAAAATACTTTCAAAGGGGGGAATCATAGCGTAGGGGTTAAAGTGATTTTGGGGTTGGTGGTGGTTTTAGGTTGTGGGGACGATAGGCCTGGAGGTAGACCTTAGGTATTGTTCTGTTAGGAAAATATCCATGAGAACTGCACCTGTGTGCTTCTCCGTAATGAATACTCATGACAAGATTAATGAAACGATTGAGTAGAAAATAGGAGTAAGAATAATAACTCGCAACAATCCTGAGAAATGTAAGGGGGTAGTCGGAAAGGGGGGCTGAAACCTATGGTTGAGTGAAAACAATGTATTCGATAGAGTGGTGTTGAATTAATGATTAACTGATGATTATAAGCTAGTTATGGTATAAATGCAACCATTTTTCGAACCCATGGTGGAGCTTGATTTGGGTCCGAAGACCCCTGGCTCCCAGGGCCCTTTTATTAAAGCACCCATATAATCATTCCGTGATTATGTGTTTTCTTATGCTAACAATAGAATCAGAAATTTTAAAACAAAGCAGAGGCATAACAAAAGAAGCAAAAAGATTAAATATTATAGCTTAAATACTGATAGAATATGAATAGAAAATAATGGACTTTTAATGAAAATATTGCAATTTGAATGTATAAGTTTAAAGACTTTTTGTTAAACTTGTCACTCATATTTACAATGAGGAACAAGTGCAGTACTTTTATTTTGGGGTAGCTGATAAGTATTCAATTTAAGCCTACAGGATAAATATTAGGACAATTAATTTCTTACTGTTATGAATGTCTTATTATTATTCCTGGGCAACCTGATTTAGCTGACCTTGCTTAAACAGGGAGGTTGGACTAGATCATCTCAAGATGCCCCTTCCTACTTCAAGCATTCTGTGATTCAGCAAAGTACTTAAGCCTAATTCTAACTGTAAATATGTATGTACTTCTGCAAAACTGATCCTTTGCTTATCATTAGACATGAGAGAAATTGTGTTCTAAGATGGTCTGTTAGGAATTGAGTAGGAAAATATCATCATATGCGCATCTGTTGCTGAATAGCTCTTCCCAAGAGGGAACCTCCTACATTCTTTGCACTAAGATACTGGGACAGTTACTTTTGGAGAATTTTCCCTTTATTTCACCATAAATTACTCATTCTAAAATTAGGAGAAGGAATTTACAGTTATTTCCAGAATCAGACTTATCATACAATACTACTGGTCCTACCCAGTGCAGAGTTTGACTACATGGGTAGCTTCAGAGTAAGGGTTATGTCTATCAATGGTAAAACATCACACTTAGATGAGAGCAGTTATTTTTATAACCTAAGAGAACATAGAGAGTGTGACTGTGTAGCAGGGATACAGATGCATTGCTGAGACCATTAGGTACCACTGAACAACCAATGGCCACATATTCAATCTATTGAAATGTAAACATCTGTAAGTACTCACACATCTCCCACTGAAACACCACTGAAATGACAGTAGAATATTATACCAAAAGTGTGAGCTGAAATTAACCTCTCAAGTCCATCTAGTCCAGCCTTTCACTCAAGTATAATTATTAGCAACATGAGACAAAGTCAGTCATTGCTTTGTCTAGGAAAGTCCTCCAAGAATGGAGATTTCACCACCTCTTGGGGTTCCCTTTTCCAGTGCTAAACTAATCTCCAAGGGAAAGCTGTTTCCTGCAAACACATTAATTACCTGTTTGTACAGCTGAAGAAATATGAACTAGTTCTAGAAATAGGGATGGGATAACAAGGAATATAGGGGAAGGCCTCTATTGGGGATCTGACCTTATATCATGCAATGTGAAGGAAGCCTTGCCAAACCAAGCAAGACAGTATGGCTCTGAAGAGAGGACAGGAGCAGTGGGGAGCAGGCAGCATTTAATATCTCAGTCTCTAGCTCTGATTTTATGAGCCAGCGCTACCTCACCAAATTGCTTCCAGCAAAAGCCAATTTCAGCTGCAATGGAAAATCACAGAATCACACAGAATCACTCGGTTGGAAGAGACCTTTAAGATCATTGTATCCAACCCATGCCCTAACACCACCTCAACTAAACCATGGCAACACCACCTCAACTAAACCATGGCACTGAGTGCCACATCCAATCTTTTTTTAAACACATTCAGGGATGGTGACTCCACCACCTCCCCAGGCAGATGATTCCAGTACTTTATCACTCTTTCAGTAAAAAACTTTTTCCTAGCATCCAACCTAAATTTCCCTTGCTGCAGCTTAAGATTGTGTCCTCTTGTTCTGTCAGTTGTTGCCTGGAAAAAGAGGCCAATCCCCACCTGACTACAACCACCTTTCAGGTAGTTGTAGAGAGTGAAAAGGCTGCAGACAGAAATTTGTGAATGGTTAATGTACAGAAATGTGCAGCTGGAGCTGGCTCAAGGCTTCTCAGTGGCTGACAGCCTTTCATAGCAGTTATGCCAACCTTCACAACAACCCCCTTTGACAGCAGCAAGTTTGTTGTGGTCTCCACAGAGATGATGCTGACAGTCCAGTAGTTTCCAGGGTCCTCCTTTCAACCCTTTTTAAAAATGTTTCCCTTTTTCCAGTCACCTGGGACTTTTTCTGACTTCCAGGACTTTTCAAATATCATGGAGATAATTCAAAAAGTATAGTTTTCTTTGTTAAAGCATACCACAAGGAAAAATACTTCAGACAGTATCATGCAATGGGCTATTTAGAAAAAGAAAGTAGGGCATCTTACAAAATTCATACTGTTTAATTTGACCATGAGCAACAGCAGAACACTGCAAGTTTTTGAGTCAGCTCTCTAACACAGATGACAGGCACAAGTATCAAAGAAGGATTAGATTCTATCATAGTATCACACTGATGCTACCTATAAGAAAAAAGTAGGGCATTTATACACACTCTAAATTTGGTGTTGAAACTTTAATACTCTTTCACAGTTCAAAGTTTATTTGAAATATGCAGTGTGAAAAAATATCCATTGAGTGATTACCAAAGCAGCCAAGTTCAATTATTGTCTTCCTTAATGAACCTGTCACATGTCAGTGAGGAATAAGAATGATATTTATTGTTAATTTAAGGCAAGAAATGTTTTCATATTTCTGCTTGTCTTGGGGTGACTTTAGGATACTGTATCCCCTATCGTCTGGTTTTTGGTCCAGAAATGGGTCCTGTAGCTTTAAGCTAGGCCCAGAGAGAGGGAAAGAGGGGGGAGAAGCCATGGCATGCTTGAGGCGCCTGTATTCAAAACACAGAGATAAGGCTCTCTCGGCTTCTGACAGCTCACGGCTGTGTTTTAGCATGGAGAGTTGAAGAGGTTTTTTTTCCTTGCTTTTAAGCTAGCCTCTAGCTCATTAGCCAAGACAAAAAGTTTTTCTCTGGACTGTGGCTTCTTCAGAGGAACTGTTCAGAGCTCCAGATGAACTGTTCAGCTCTGCTCTGGAAGACCAGCACCAGGAGCCCACACCAGCAAACCCCGGCAGGGAGAGGCCCCCCTGGATGCCACCCTGCCACCTCCTAGCCCGGAGGGAGCCATACCTACAGAAAGGACTTTGGCTCTCTGAATCTACCATCTCTTCAGAGCAATGAGAGGTTTTATTGTTTAATACTATTCAATTTTTTTCATGCTTGTGAATACTTTTCTTGTTAAATAAACAGATTTTTTCCATTTTCTCCAAGGAGATAATCTCCCAAACCGGTTGGGGGAGGGGCTGCTGGATTCTGCCCTTTAGAGGAGACATCCTTTTGGGAAGTTTCCTTCCAAATTTGTCTCAAACCGGGACACTGCTGCACCCACATTCTGACAAAAATACACTTTGTTTTATGTGGACCTGCTCTAACAGGTCCATGTCTTTCATTTGCTGAGGACCCCAGAGCTGGACACAATATTTCAGGTGGTGTCTTACAAAAGCATAGTAGAGAGGGAGAATCACCTCCCCTGACTTGCTGGCCACACTTATTTTTATGCAACCCAGGATACAGTTGGCTTTCTGGGCTGCATGTGCACATTGCTGGCTCATATACAGTTTTTCATCCACCAGTACACAAGTCCCTCTTCTCAGGGCTACTCTCAATCCCTTCATCCCCCAGTCTGTATTGATACTGGGGGTTGTGGCCGATGGTGTGGGCTGGCCAGCTGCCCACCAGGGTTTCGGACAGCAGCCTGATGGCGGCTACAAGCGAGTGTCCCTGACCAAAGCAGGTTCACAGCTGTCGGGCCCTTACGTCCCTTGCCACAGGCTGTGCCTCCCTTTATGGTGGACACTGTATCCAAAGAGCCGGAGTATAGCGGGAGGGATCTTTCGCCCAGAAATAATAGAGACACTGTAACGCAGTGTTAACAGCTCTCTGGGCATCTGGGTGAAAGACCCGGAGCTCCCTTTGCATCAGACTTTTATTGAGGGATTACAAACCAATCACTGACGGGCTCAGGGGAGGAACCAGGGAGGGATCAGGGGACAGGAACCACCTGGGAAGGGAAGGGAAGGGGGAGGAGAGGAGGAGACTGACAAGGGGATAACACAATCAACTAGTGAGTAACAGAGAACTTTCTGGAACCTAAAGATGATAGACAGGAGAGTGGCAGGAGGCTGGACAAGTGGGGACAGGGTAGCCAGCCCCCGGGAAGCTCGGCCTGTCTACAGGGCAAACTACTTAGGGCTCCACCCCAGGGGAGTCCCTAGGCCTGAGCTTCCTAGGGGGGGGGAAAGGGTTTTTGGGGGCTTGGGCCACCGCAACAGGGGGTTGCTGCGAGAGACTGGAAGGATTGCTGGTTCAAAACATTTCAGGTGCATATGTGTGGAGGAAAGGGGCAGGTCAGGCATTGCCTTTGGTGAGGCAATGCACTGTCCTGTACACCCCACACACCCTGGGGCCTGTATCCCAGCCCCACAGTGTCTGCCAATCACTGGCACACTGGAAGCAATGCCCCACACCCCAACCCTGGAGCCTCAGTCTAGCCCCAGAGTGGCCAGATGACCAGAAGTCCCACCTGGGGGAAGGGCCCAGGAAAGCCAAAGGGTACTTAAGTCAGTACATGAGGCAAGCATATGTCTTGACTCTACCTCCTCTTGGAATTTCTATCAGCTGAACACCACTGGAACCAGGAGGGGAAGCTATACTTGTTCTTCTCTATATCTTTTCTGTCTTTCTCTCATTTCCCTTCTTTTAATTCCCTCTTCTCAGAGTTCTGAGTAAGTTAAAATCCAATGGACTTGGAGTTTGCTAAGTTTTGTGAAATATTTTATGTTGATTGAATGCTGCTTTAAACTTTTGCCAAATTTCTCTGATTTTTTGAAGTTGCCAGTAAATTTTTTTGTTGTTTTGGTCTTGTAGTGGTTTGAGTTCACCAATTCGAGTCTTTGGTTAAACATCAGTACACTTAAAAATTACTCAATTTCGTTATGAGAGAAGGATTAGGAGTAGGTAAAGTAGGCTCAAACTTTAAGGGATATAGAGAGAATTTGTTAACAGACTTAAAAAAGGGATAATAAAAATCAGGAACCAGAACAAAACCTTTAGAACACCCTTCTTTCCACCCCCCCCCCTCCATTTCTTTCCCACTGACAATACAAAAAAACAACACTTCAACTTTTAGTCAGTTTACCACCTCTGGAATAGTCTTTTCTCAGTTCATGTAGGGAGAGAAGTTTTCTCTTGCTTTACCATGTTGATTCCCCCATAAGAAATACAGTTCATTATAGTTTCCAGCCTCACAACAAACAGCCACCCGGAAGGAAAGATCTGCTTGTTGTGGAAAATCCCTCCCATTCTAGTAGCTTTCGCAGAACTACTATAGTGGGTTATGACGGTCAATAAGGTACTCTTTTGAGGATGAGCAGTTCTACTACAGCAGCAAAGAAATCCCCTGTTCTCTCATTATTGACAACATAAGTCTTCTATTATTCCCGGGGCAAAGAATCTTTATACAGGTGCCTTATTCCACTGGCTGCAGCTAGAACATTACATCCCCCCTCCTTTTCAGTCTTTTAGACCATTGCTCATATATTACAGGGCATATTATAGCTGAGTTTATCAATGTGACTTTACAAGAGAAGTTTCAGCCTCAAAGTTGGGGCACTCCTCATCTCCTCCCTCTCTGGGTATAGGCTTTGCTTCTTTCATTAACTCGAAGTCTTTATGTTTTATTTTTTGCAAGTGTCTTGGGTTAGGCCAGAGGGGTCAAAATCTAGGAAGTGATCTGTGCTGCAGGAATGCAAGAAGGAATACAACTTCCTTCCTGCGAGAGAGAGAGCCAATAATCAGGTAGTTTTAAGAACTGATAGGTAAGTAAACCAATTAAAAAGTTGGTCCGCCTTCAAGGAAAAAAACTATATATAAGCAGAGACTCTCTGACGCTCTTCCTCTTTAGACCTGCTGCTGCTGTGTAGAGAGGAGCAGCTCCTGCTTCTCTCACTGGTAAGGCCCAAGCGCTTTCCCCCCCCCCTTCCAAAGGAGGGATGGGGGGGGGGAAGGGAGGTTTTACGGCAGCCGTGCCGCTGCAGCTGGGCAGGCATGGGGGAGGAAACGATTGGAATTTTCAGCAGATCCAGCTCAGCCGGTGTGTCAGCTACACAAGAGGGAGAGCCGGGCCAGGAAAGGACCGGGCCGGACTCTATCCAGCTCGGGCCAGGCCCTGCCCTGTCACCCCGGGCCCAGATGGCCCCACCAGGCCGAGCCAGCTTCGCAGAGCCAAGCAGAGACTCTTGAGAGCGTCTGGCATCCAGCTCGGACCTGTTCAAGCAGCCCAGCAAAGAGCACGTGATCCTCACACTGCCGGAGAGAGAGAGAGAGACAGAAATTAACTCTCTCCATGCCTGGACTAAACTCACAGACACCCATCCTTCCTCGTAGAGAGAGGAACGAGTGAAGACATCTACATAGTGCAGCGCAGAGACTTTACAGTCAGTGAGGAAAGCAGAACTAATACCTAGAGGGAGGTGCATGAGAAGTTGCTTCAAAAGTGAAGCTGAAAACTCTTTTGGAGAACCATGGTTGGGGACTGAGCTAATAAATTCTCTGTAATATATGCAGATATAGTCCAAAGGGGGATGTGAGGTTCTTATTGCAGCCAATGAACTGAAATACCTAAGTACAGACAAGTAAGTGTTGAAAAAGTACAGCCTGATGAGAAACTAGAACCAAAAAAGAGGAGAAGCTGGGACTCAAAGCCCTGGTCCTGGGGAGAATGCTAGAGAACCTGAGTTGTCAGGAGAACCTGTGCTGCTAAGCACAGAAGAAAGGATTTTTCTTTGTTGCTGCAATTGAACTGGGCATCCTTAAAACAGGTACCCTGTGGACTGTTCATAACCCACCCAAGTGGCTGTGGGAAGGCTACTGGTGTGGGAGAGATCCACCATTAAGTTAGACTTTGCTCCGGGCAGCGGTTAATGGTGAGGCAGAAGACCCATAAAAACTGTATTTTTCTTACAGAAGATCCATGGTGTAAGCAAAAGAAACTTCTCTCCCTAAATGAACTGGAACAAGAGCTGTTTCTGAAGTGGTAAACTGACTAGAGGTCGAAGTGTTGTCTTTTGTATGTTGTCAGGGAGAATGAAATGGAGAGTGGGGAAAGAGGGGTAGTCTGAAGAGTTTGTTCTAGTTTTTTTCTTGAGGTTTTTTTTTTTTCTTTTTTCCCTTTGTCTTAGATATATTAATAAAACTTCTTTGTACTTTATAAAGTTTGAGCCTGCTTTGCCTACTCCTAATCCTTATCTCACAACAAACAATCAAGTAAATTTAAGTAAGTGTGCTAGCATTTAGCCACAAACCTGAATAAGCGAACTAAAACCACGACAGCAGGTATCCTCACTCTTTCTGTGCAGGGGAAAATGGATGTTTGCAAGTTCCATCCTGCAATTGAAAAAGTTAATTTGTCTCTCGGCCAGGCGATGGTCACATGACCTCTACCCACGTTGTTTAAGTGTAACATTCTCAGCGTTTGAGCTGAGGGAGAGGAGCTCGTCTGTGCTGCCCTCTATCCAAGCTGCGTCTGAGCCGCAGGGGTTCAGTCTGAGCCTTCTCCTGCACTGGGTTGCCAGCAGAGCCCCCTGGCCTGGCCCAGAGGAGCTGAGTCACCTCGGCCTGGGGTAACAGAGCAAAGCTTTCTCTGCTAGGTCGGAGCCGAGTGGAGCCCACCTGGCTCCCTTGCCCACAGCTGCCATAATGGACTGAAGGCCGGCCTGGGCCCCCCACTCCCCTTCCCCCTCTGTGCCATCCCAGCCGGCAGCCAAGCCGCATGGTCTGGCCAGACCTCACCATGGGCGCGGAGAGGGGAGAGCAACCTCTTCTCTCTGTAAGCCAGAAATCTGAGGAAGTCTTTAGATTCTGTCTTGGTTTTATGAGTTCTGGAGGCGGAAACTGTAATATCTTTTAACTCGATAAGTCATTTCTGGCTTGATCTCTTCCCTTCTGTACCGGAAACTTCAGTTAAGGTCAACCCACAACAGGCCTTCTGAGGATATCTTGTTGGTATTTTTTCCGTGCATCTAACTCAGAGTGCATGAAAAAACGTAAGTCCTTTTAAGAGGCTCGTCAACTGAGTTTTTGGGGCCTTACATTTACTCCAAACCAGGTGCAGGGCCTTGCATTTGGCCTTGTTGAACTTCATGAGGTTTATATGGGCCCACTCCTCGAGCTTGTCCTGGTCCTCTGGATGGCATCCCATCCCTCACCACTCAGCTTTGTGTCATCTGCAAACTTGCTGAGGGTGCACTCAATCCCCTTGTCATTACTGAAGATATTAAATAGCACTGGTCCTAATACAGCCACTGAGGGACACCAGTTGTCACTGGTCTATATCTGGACATTGAGCTGTTCACCACTATCTTCTGGATGCAACCATCTAGCCAATTCCTCATCCACCAAATAATTGAGCCATCAAATCCATGTATCTCCAATTTAGAGAGAAGGATGTTGTGGGGCACTGTGTCAAAAGCCTTACAGAACTTCAGATAGATGACATCTGTAGCTATTCCCTTGTCCACTGCTGTAGTCACTCCATCATAGAAGGCCGCTGAGTTGATCAGACAGAACTTGCCCTTGGTGAAGCCATGCTGGCTGTCTTGAATAACCTCCCTGTCTTCCATGTGCCTTAGCATAGCTTCTCAGAGGTTCTGTTCCATGATCTTCCTGGGCATGAAACTAAGGCTGACAGGTTGGCAGTCATCGGAACCATGTACTGCCCCTTTGGTCTGTCATAAAAGTGATTTTGCATTTCTGGAAGTGATAAGATCCATAATGAACCAGGAGCCATTCACTCATCCCCATTAATGGATCATCCTGGATGTACAGACTGGTATGTGTACTGGTTATGGCTGGGATAGAGTTAATTTTCTTCATAGCAGCTCATATGGGTGCTGTTTTGGATTTGTGACCTTGGTATGTCAACCCTTCTCTTAAATAATGAAATCAACATGTATGTACAGTCATGAAGAACACTAAAATGTTTTCTTTTTTTCACCTAAATTTTGTAAATGAATGCTAAAAACTTGCATAGAACAGTGCTGGTGAATAACTCATGTAAGTTTGATGAATAATGGGAATAGTCTTTATGAATGAAAAAAGTACAAATATTAAATTTTCCCCCTACTTTTTAAAACTGTATACAAAACACTGGGTACTCCTGCACTTTTCCTACTTAGTTCATGCATCACCACCCATGAGTTTTTTACTTCTGTTATTCTTTGAAATAGTAACACAAGTAGGAAATATAAGCCAATATAAATCCTATACTTTAAGTCAATGGAATGAAGTTTACTACTTTAGGGTCTGTTCTAGCAAAGAACCTATGAATTTTGTTTTAATTTCCATTGTAGTTTTATGGCTCTGCTACACAGCATTAACCATGCAAATAGCTACAATAGGAACATTTCTCTACAGTCAGCTATTCCACCTTTAACACAAAATAGATGGGTTCCACTGACCTTCCATGGAAGAGATCAGTTTGTGTCATACTATTTCAGGAATAGCATCTTAATCCCTGCAGAACATCTCATTTCATTCCATGCAGTTGCATACAACTGCTGGTAGACATTTGGAAAACAACCAGGACTGGACAAGGCAGCCTGCTTTGAAAATGTCTTAAAAGGACTAGCAACCTTCTGTTTTGCCATTTAGCAAGAAGTATTCAATCTATCATTACACTTGACTGGTCCAAAAATTATAATATCCAAATAAAGATGCAAAAACACGCACACTGAAACTCTCTACAAACTTGTGTTTTAATCAAGTGACAAATAAAATTTAAAATTATTTTAGGAAAAGTATTTTTTCTTAAAAACTGGTGATATATGCTAATGCTTGCTTACCTCATTGTCGGACTCCACAAGCACTTGATCATATTCACTAAGAGCTACTAGGAACATGATAGACGTGACATTTTCAAAGCAATGTATCCATTTTCTTCTTTCCGATCGTTGGCCTCCTACATCCACCATTCTGCAAAATTAAAAATGATCACATCAAATCCACAAATACCTTTGCAGATAAACATACAAACACATATGAAACACTGAATTCAAGAATTCAGTTGAAAACACAATTTGGTTCTTTTTAAAACTAATACAATTCATATTAAAGACTAATGGAATGTGTTGTAAATAAAAAAGTTATCGAATTTGCTTTTCAGTTTGATGTGCTTTCTGAATTTGAATTATTATGGGTCTCAAAGTCACCAGATTTCTGTTATTCAAAATGCTTATGATTCTGAGTAACAATTCTAGAATGTATGCTCTGTATATTCAGCAGAAACGTGTCCACAGAATTAAGTTGGTGGCCTGCCTTTCTCCCAAGAAATTGCCAGCCAAAATACCAAACATGTCAAGGCTACCAAATTTTAAGAGCATAAATAGAATATAATATGCATTGACTCAAGTTGTTAATAGCCAAAAAAAAACCCTAATTTGCTGGCAGAGTGTATGAAATGCCAAATTATTTGATAATTTAGTCATTTTAATTTAGTTGTTTTAACTGATGTTTATATATCCCTTATAGTTTTACAAATATCACTGTAGAATATTTGTACCTTCACTCTGATTGCCACAGTGGATGAAAGGGGCTTCACCCTTAATGTAACATTGACTTGAATTTTCAAAAATCAACTTTGATTATTTCTCCATTTCTACCTCTTCAAGGTAGAACATAAATAAAATTGAACTTCAGTAGATCCTTAATTCCACTGAGACAATCAAACCATTATGTAATACAATACATATATATTTGCTTAAATTGTTGTAGAATTGTCTAACACTTATTATCTTAAGCAAACTAAACTTCACTAAAGAAAAGGACTGGACCAGAAACATAAGGAGAAATGAAAAGAATCACCAAACAGCCACTGAACTTCTTCAGTCACTGCAACCAAATAACTACCTCCATAAATTCTCCTTTGTTCCGGATTTACATCTCATACTCCTGTGGCTTCAAGATTCACGGGGTGGAGGAACAACCTACCCTACATGGACTAATAGATAAACTACCTTTAAACCATAATGTACACTCTAATTGTAATACCATGTCTTACATGTATAGGTGCCACATAAACTGAAACAACAGGTGCTCCTTATCAATGTTAATAGAACATCTTTTGAAGAAATAGTACAACCTAGGAAAACAATGTATATCAAAAATACTCAAAGATAGTGCATACATATATATGAAAGTGTATGCTTTTATAGCACGGAGGCAAGAGATACCTGCACTATAACTCCATGAGCTAAGACCAGTGACTCTAAGTCACAGGGTGGATTGTGGCAGGACGCCTACTCCCCTCACCTCCTCCTCCTGTGTGCCACAGATAACGGGTGCAAAAAGAGATAACCCAAGGGCAGGAAGGCCCAGAAGGGGTCATCTCTGGCACCAGAGGGCTCAAGTCTAAGCTAAGAATTAACATCTTAGTCTGCAGAGCTCATGGGAGGAGAGATAAAAGAAAAATTACTGACTAGAGAGTCAGGGTTTTACACTATAAAAGATACATGAGCTAACACTGGGGCAGAAGTCTCTCACACCCTAAAACTGTTTGAAGCTTCTCCCCGAAGTTTGGACACAGGCTTCGTGGTTACTTCTCTGGGGATTGAGGGAAAGGATCTCGATGTGCTGCGCCAAAAAATTGGATGGTAAGCTACATTGAATCCTAAGCTCATACTATTTCTTCACTAGCTGTAACTGAAAAAGGTACCGTTGTCCTGCACTGTAAGTTATTTACTAGTAATCTTTCTTTTTTATTTTATTCCTGTGTGTTGCCTTTTCCCCTAACCTGGAAAAGAAACTCGAGATAATTTTAGCAAGGAGGTAATATAAAAGGCGATCTTTATTTTGAAGGTCTTCAGGAGCAGTTATGGAAAGGTATCCATAAAAGCCCACCCCTCCAGGGGTGAGGACATATTTATAGCTTTTAGGAAATTAGCATAATTGATTAAAAGCACCAATTAGGAGAACAAGTAGTGATTCAATTCCCCCCCAGGTCCAGCCCCTTCTCTGGAGCCCCTCTCTCAGCACTGGCTGTACTTTGTTTTTGTAAATGTACCTCAGAGTTCTTCCCAGGAAGAACCGAGATACGACAGGGCCTTTTACTCCCAGGGCTTGGAGCTCTGGAATTTGTTTTGTCTTTCTGCTTAGGGAAAGACCATGGAAAAGTAGTGGAAAAACTAGCTATTAATACAGTAGGCTACAGAGCTACAAATATATGTGCAAAGAGTACAGAGAACATATAAAACAAAAAAGGCAGAAACCAAAAGGCATCAGTGTAGTATTGGTTTGCTTTTAAGTCTTATGTTAGTTTTCCTGTCTATTAATAAATAGTTCGTTCTATAATAGACAGAATCAGTCATTATTAAAAGAACTTGCACACGAATGTGAGTTTTGGGGTGCTGGTTACCTCAATAAGGTTACTACCTACTGCCAAGGCCTGGGCAGGAGGCAAGGACTGATTTTAACTCCCACATCCATTTGTGACAATTTTGGCACAGCAAGCAGGGTAATGGCATATGATTCAAAACTTCAGACTAAAGACTTAGCAGACTATTTACAGAGGCACAGTGTTCACATAGAAAATGACGACCCATGGCCAGCAGATAACTGGTTTCAATGGAGTAATATAAAAGAGAAAATCAATAAAAAGCAGGGTTCACTAAAAGATGCAAAAGAAAAGGGAATTATCTGTCATGCCCTTGCACTATGTTTAAACTCTGCTTGGAAATGGAGAGAAGAAATTATAAAAGAAAATGATAAATTGGTGAATGAAATGCAAAAACTAAAATTGGCAAAATTATCACTACAATGTCAATACAGCCAAGTAAAACAAGAATTAAAAGAAACCAAAGAAAACGCAAAGGCATTAGAGGAGAAATCAGAACTGACATTGTTACATGCTCCCAAACCTGTGGATGTTAAAAAGGTTAAAAGATTAATAACATCACCTGAAGATTGGAATGGTGATATCTGGGAAAGCTCTGATGAAAATGATAATGAAAGCAATAATTTGGATTCTGATGATAGCACGGAACTTCTATCTCTCAAAGAGGAAGAAGATGCAGAAATCAAAATTAAACCCATTATAAAAACTGAGGTTTCTGAAGGACCCCAGGGTGGTCAGAGGTGAAACGTAACCAAAACCTCCCCATGGGATCCTCTGCAAATGACAAACCTCTGAGAAAAATACAAAAGACAAACAGGAGAAACTGAAACTGAATACCTGTGGCAAGTTTGTTTCTCAGGGGAAGACGATGTATTATTAGATGGAGCAGAAAGCTATGGTTTCTGGGGCTCAGGCATATTTTTACACCATGGGCCGCAGCCCCCCAATGAACCCCACTCTATTACCAGCAGAGTTGCCTACTGGGCAGGCGGAAGAAATAACTTGGGAAGGGCAGAGATATAATGAGATTTTCGCTGGAGGGTGAGAGGCTGGGCTCAGCTCCTGTCTCTCACTCTAAGGATCAGAGGGGAATCGACCTTTGGTGCCCAGAAGATTCACTGTGACTGCAAAGCTTTTGTCCTCCCACTGCTTCTTCTACCGTGGGTGAGCCTTTGCGTGTTAGAGTAACTGTTGAACTGGGGCCTTATTAACACTCTACCTCACTGAAAAGGACCCTCACTATCTACTCGCATGCCTCAGGGGAAAACCTGGGACCCCGAGCCTCTCTGAGGGAGCCTCGCCCAGCTGCGTTTGGGAGCCCAGCCGCCACAGCCCAGCCTCGCCATTTTTCTGCCACTGCTCCGGGTTTTCTTTTACTACACTGTAACCTAGCACCTGGTGCCTGATGGGACACTCCATGGCTCCTGCTAGAGCTGCAGAGTTTCTGCTACATTTTGTTTGCTACCCCAGGTGTGCCCACCTCTGCCATTCCAGCCACTGTCCTGAGGTTCCTGCTACAGCCCATTTTGCCATCTGGAAGGGACACCAGGACCAGCTGCCCCTGTGAGTTTGTAAAGGAAGCCCCTTTTCTATCTCTTCTGCTGGCATGCCTGCCATCACCCACGTGCAGTGAGGTGGCTGAACTCGTGCCACAGCGCCCCCTGCAGCCGCAGGGAATCATCACACCTACCCTGCCCAGCTGGGAGCCAACAGCATCCCTGTCAGCTGTGACCATAACTACAATGAAGGGGAAAGTGCTTGACAGCTGAGAGAAGGCTGCTATTTGGTTTCTGGTTTTGTTTGTTGTTGCTGCTGTTGTTAATGTTTGTTTGCCTTGTTTTATATATATATGTAAAGAACTGTTAATCCTTTTCCCATATCTTTGCCTGAAAGCCCTGTAATTTCAAAGTTATAATAATTCGGAGGTAAGGGGGTCCTATTTTCCACTCCAAGGGAGGTTCCTGCTTTCCTTGGCAGACACCTTTCAAACCAAGACACGTTTTTACCCTGCTCTTCTCTGGCTGCAATTAATGCTGCACAACAACTTCTTTTGTTTTTTCTTTTTTAAATATCACAGATGTGTTACCACTATTTCTAATTGGCCCAGCCTTGGCCAGCAGCACGTCCATCTTTGGAGCCATCGGGGATTGACTCTGCTGGACATGGAAGAAGCTTCTAACAGCTTCTCACAGAAGCCGCCCCTGTAGCCAAAACCAGGCCATGCAAAAACAATACACAAACAAGCAACAATTAGCCACATTCATATAAGATTATTTTTCAAACTGAAACAGCCTCCTGCATTTCCATACATTCAATTAGATTAGTTTTACAGTATGCCTATTTGGTATTAATTTTAACTCAGCTAGGGAAAAAAACCCACAAATTTACCAGGCAGGCAAGTAGATGAGTTCCTCATTTCTATATACAATCTATTCACAGAAGTCAGTATATACAAATACAGACATAGTAAATTTTTCTGATAAAGGTACAGACAATTTGGTGGGGAAGGCTACAGAAAAGCAAGCAATCACTATGAGATATCACACAACAGGAAGAAAACATAAAGGTTGCCCTCATGACACAGGATATGAGCACTCCTCTAGTGTACTTATCCTGGGAAGATAAAAGAAGTGCCATTATTGCCAGTTACCAGTTAGAAGTTGAGACACAGCAGGGATCTGTATCATGTCTGTATCTTCAAAGAACTGAGTTCCACAGACTAAGATGCCTTGAATGTACCCTGCAGCACTAGGTGAAATACCCACATGAATTCAAGCACACTCACCAATTAACACAAATTTGGTCTCAGCTCAGCCCTTAAGCTTTTCATTAGCCATTCATACCAGATCTGTTCACAGGCAGTAATAAAAATGGTACGTAAAACACACATTCCAAATGGAAAGCAAAAATGTTTCTTGTACATACAAGCCAGTAACAGCTATGATGGAAAACTGACAAATCAGTGTGCAATGCCACTGGCTCTAATTTTGTATTTATTTTAAGTTAATTTATAAGGTCTAATAGTTTAGATTAACAAGTATTTGGAAAGATCTACTGAGGACTTGGTAGAATTTACTCTACCATCACTAAATTGATATGTATGTATTATCTTACTCCATATCTTTTGGACTCATGCAAAGTCAAGTTGATTTAGCCATGCATACATTTCTTATTCCTATGCCTCTACTTAAAAACAGTAAGTTATATTTCACCACATCTATGAACACCATCCTGTCAAGTGGCATGAAATAAATTACCTTGTTGGCACATCTTGAACTTTCCTACTCTCACAAAGATGAATTTGTTCTTTGTGAACAGATAACACTGGGGCAGAAGTCTTTCACACCCTGAAGTGTTTGAAGCTTCTCCCCGAAGTTTGGACACAGGCTTCGTGGTTACTTCTCTGGGGATTGAGGGAAAGGATCTCGATGTGCTGCACCAACAAACTGGATGGTAAGATACATAGAATCCTAAGCTTATACTATTTCTTCGCTAGCTGTAACTGAGAAAGGTACCATTCTCGTGCACTGTAAGTTATTTACTAGTAATCTTTCTTTTTTGTTTTATGCCTGTGTAGTATTGGTCTGCTTTTAAGTCTTATATCTGTTAGTTTTCCTGTCTATTAATAAATAGTTCGTTCTATAATAGACAGAATCAGTCATTATTAAAAGAACTTGCACACGAAAGTGAGTTTTGGGGTGCTGGTTACCTCAATAAGGTTACTACCTACTGCCAAGGCCTGGGCAGGAGGCAAGGACCGATTTTAACTCCCACATCCATTCGTGACAATTTTGGTGCAGCGAGCAGGGTAATGGCATGTGATTCAAAACTTCAGACTAAAGACTTAGCAGACTATTTACAGAGGCACAGTGTTCACATAGAAACTGATGACCCATGGCCAGCAGATAACTGCTTTCAATGGAGTAATATAAAAGAGAAAATCAATAAAAAGCAGGGTTCACTAAAAGATGCAAAAGAAAAGGGAATTATCTGTCATGCCCTTGCACTATGTTTAAACTCTGCTTGGAAATGGAGAGAAGAAATTATAAAAGAAAATGATAAATTGGTGAATGAAATGCAAAAACTAAAATTGGCAAAATTATCACTACAATGTCAGTACACCAAGAAAAACAAGAATTAAAAGAATCTAAGGAAAACGCAAAGGCATTAGAGGAGAAATCAGAATTGACATTGTTACATGCTCCCAAACCTGTGGATGTTAAAAAGGTTAAAAGATTAATAACATCACCTGAAGTTTGGAATGGTGATATCTGGGAAAGCTCTGATGAAAATGATAATGAAAGCAATAATTTGGATTCTGATGATAGCACGGAACTTCTATCTCTCAAAGAGGAAGAAGATGCAGAAATCAAAATTAAACCCATTATAAAAACTGAGGTTTCTGAAGGACCCCAGGGTGGTCAGAGGTGAAACGTGACCAAAACCTCCCCATGGGATCCTCTGCAAATGGCAAACCTCTGAGAAAAATACAAAAGACAAACAGGAGAAACTGAAACTGAATACCTGTGGTGAGTTTGTTTCTCAGGGGAAGACGATGTATTATTAGATGGAGCAGAAAGCTATGGTTTCTGGGGCTAAGGCATATTTTTACACCATGGGCTGCAGCCCCCCAATGAACCCCACTCTATTACCAGCAGAGTTGCCTACTGGGCAGGCGGAATAAATAACATGGAAAGGGGAGAACCAGCCTTAATTCCTATGCACTCAGTAGATGAGGTCAATATCGCAGTAACAAAAGCTGCCTGTATACAGGCTATGCACGATCGTGCAGAGTCATTCCAATCTCTGCAGAGGTAGATCCTGAAAGAATGAGACCCCTCATTAGAGGAGCTCCATCTGTATTAAAAACTTATTTAGTGGGAAAATAAACTAAGATCAGAAACGACATAGCCTATAACAGAGCCTTACGCAATCCACAAGCTCCACGGAGACCGATCCTGACCTGGGCAGATCTCTCTCAGGAAATAGCAATCCATGCAAAAGAAATAGGCTGGGACATTGTCATGGGTTGACCCTAGCTAGGTGCCAGGTGCCTACCCAGTCACTCTATCACTCCCTCCCCCACTGGGAGAGGGGAGAGGACAATATTGAAAAAAACTATCAGGGTAAGTAAAGGCAGTTTTATTACAGCGGGGAGAAAAATAGAATAAGCAAGCTGAGAGTTGCGCGCGCAAGAGCAGAGGGGAAAACAATCAATCTCTACTTCCCATCAGCAGCGATGTCCGGACACTTTCTGGGAAGCAGGGCTTCAGCACGCGTGACGGTTGTTCAAGGAGGCAAACGTGGACCAGCCCTGAGTGCCTCCTCCTCCTCCTCTCTTCCTTCCCTTATATATCTGAGCTGATGTCATATGGTATGGAATATCCCTTTGGCTGACTGGGGTCAGCTGGCCTGCTGGTGTCCCCTCCCAGGATCTTGCCCCCCCCATCCCCTTCAGTGGGGGAAGGAATGTCAGAGGGACAGCACTGCTTGGCAGTAGCCAAAACACTGCTCTGTTATCAACGCCAGCTACCAAAGCAAAACACAGCAGTGTAAGGCCTGTGAGCTTTACCCCAGTCAGACCCAATACAGACATCCAAGAAAAGGATCCAAACACCAAAGTGCGGAAAGTCCATGAACGACGGGAGAGAGCTGTTAAACGTAACACACCCAAGAAAAAGGAAAACCCTAGCCAAATTAATCCCCACTGAGGGAAAAGGAATGAGTTGTGGAGGACTGCTATAGCCCTGGGAATACCCAGATCTGCCTTAAAAAACAGTCTAACACTGTGATGGCAGAGTTAATCCAAACTATTGAAAAATCAAAGGGAAAAATGGCAGACAACACCAACACTTCACTGGAAAAAATGACTGGTCCCAATCCTTTTGAAACACAGGAAAACTAATAGGCACTGAGAAGACATTAGGGGAGCTATCTCAGTGCATACCTGCATATCAATACATCTCTAACAAGGTTAACCCTTATATATATTTACCAGTGGGACACCAAAGAAATCCTTTAAAATTCCTAATTGATACTGGAGCCCAAATTTCTCTAATCACTCTCGCAGAGGCTGCAAAATTAAACCTAAATTTTAAAAAGAAAAATATCTATTTAACTGGCTTTAATGGAAACCACACCACACCTTATATTGCTGAAGTCCATTTGTGGTTACCTGGAGAAAAACGAATGACTTCACATATGTTTGCAATTGCTGATCATGAAGAAAACATTTTAGGATACGATATCCTTCAAGGGAAAATTTGGCAGTTACCAGATGGAACTGTGTGGTCTTTTGGGTCAACAGAAACCTCACGCAGTAATCTCTCTGAGAAAAATAAAAAAAATCAACCTTCTAAAAATGGCCCCAGTATTACCTGCCTCTGCTGTAACTAGTGTCAAACAATACCCTATACGCCTTGCAGCCAAACAAGGGATAACTAAAGTAATTAAAAATTTAGAACAGAGGGACATAATATTTAAAACACACTCTGCATGCAACTCCCTTGTCTCGATGGTAAAAGAACCAGATGGGAGCTGGCATTTAACAGTTGATTACCGGAGACTTAATGCAAACACAGGGCCTTTGACTGCAGCTGTCCCAAACATTACAAATCTCACTGCTACACTGCAAGCATCAGCACACAAGTGGATGGCAGTGTTAGACATAAAGGACATGTTTTTTATGGTACCTCTTCAGGAAAAAGATAAACCCAAATTTGCATTTACTTGGGAAGGAACACAGTACACATTTGTCTTCCCCAAGGGTATGAGCACTCTGCAACTATCAATCACAATGCTTTAGCAGAACTCCTTCAGCAAATTAAAATCCAGGAAGGAGTACAACTTTACCAATACACTGATGATGTGTTAGTAGGGGGAGGAGAAGAAAACGCAGTGAGACTTACAGCACAAGACATATGGAATAAACTGAATGAAGAGAGAGGTACCCTCAACTAAGTGTCAAGGACCCTCTGAAGAGGTTAAATTCTTGGGTACCTGGTGGGTAGCAGGCCAAGCTGTAATTCCAAATGAAACAATTACAAAATTGGATACTTTATCTACCCCCACAACAAAAAAAGAACTGCAACAAATCATGGATACTCTGGGGTACTGGAAAAATCATGTCCCTAGATTTTCTATAATAGCAAGATCCTTATACACACTAATGAGAAAACATCAAAAGTGGGAGTGGTTAGATAACCACAAACAAGCTTTACAAACACTAATAGAATTGAAAACATACCAATCACTCAGACCAGTTCACCCCAGGGATCCTATAATAGCTGAATGGGGTTTTGCTGAACATGGAACTAACTGTAATTTGTTTCAAAAGGGACCACACGGGCCAAAACGACCACTAGGGTTTAGTTCCACAGCATTAAAAGACACTGAAAGAAGGTACACTGATTGGGAAAAGGGATGGTTATCTCTCACTAGAGCCCTCAAACAAGTAAAAAATATTCAACAGCAGCAGCCTGTAACAGTTCAAGGACCTTTCAATTTGCTAGCTAACATTAAAAATGGCAATGCTCCACCCGAGGGCATTGCTCAAAAACCCACAGTTCACAAGTGGCATGCATATCTCTCAGGGATCACAGACCAAATGAATGTTACTGAAGGGCCAACAAAACCTACTAGATTACAGATAACTGTGACTCCAGACATATTAGCTTTGCAGCAACCTTATAAACGCAGTCCTATATTGGATGCTCCTGCCTTTACTGTGAATTCCAAAGTAAAAGGTGTTTGGTTTACCGATCCCTCAGCTAAGCGTATTAATGGCAACTGGATGTACAGGGCAGTAGCCATAAATACTGAAACAGGAGTGGAAGCGATAGAAGAAGGACTAGGAAGTGCACAGGTAGGAGAGTTGAAAGCTGTGTTACTGGCAGTAAAAGAAAATGCAGAAACAGTTTATGTAGATTCCTATGGTGTATGGGCTGGTGCTACACAGTGGCTGTGTCAGTGGGAAGCATTATATTGGCAAGTAAATGGGAAAGCAGTTTGGCAGAAAGAAGATTGGAAGTGGTTGTTACTGCAGGCTCAGTCTCGACAAATCCAGATAGGCTGGGTTAAAGCCCATGCGAATGACCAAGCCCTACAAACTTACTGGAAAAACAAATTAGATCAGCTATCAAAAATCAGAAAAATAGAAATTGATGAATTGGAGGACCTACAGAATTGGTACCATTTAGGTGAATGGTTGCACTGCAAATTGAGACACACTGGGCAAGAAGCCCTATTTTTTGCAGCACAAAGCAGAGGTTGGCCAATAACCAGGAAGATGTGTAAAGACATTCTCACAGTTTCCTCAGTGCCAACTGAGACTTAAACAAAATAAGTCAGACTTGGCACCACCCTTACACATCAAGAATAATAAAACACTCTGGTCAACCTGGCAAATAGATTATATTGGACCTTTAAAAGCATCTTGTGGTTACAAGTACATACTGACAGGTGTGGAAGTTATATCTGGACTATTAAAGGCCACAAAAAGCAGACATGCCAATGCAGAAACAACTGTTTCAGGGCTTAGCGACTGGTTGTCCAGTCTCCCTATTCCAAACTCTATACAAAGCGACAATGGATCACACTTCACCAGTGTGGTAGTACAGAATTGGGACAAAGAGGAAGGTATCAGATGGATTTTCCATACACGTTATTATCCCCAGGCAAATGGGATTGTAGAATGGGCCAATGGATTATTAAAACATTATCTCAAACCACACAAGCCTGGGTGGGATAAAAGACTACCTTCAGCACTGTACCAAATAAACAACTGTTATGGGCCTATGGGCAGCCCTGTTTCACAAGCTTTCCTGAGTCCTATATCTTTTGAATCAAGTCCAAATAACAAAACTGAAACTTTTCAAAATAACTTAACAGTGGGCCAACCAGTAATGGTAAAATTACCTCAAATTGGAATCATACCAATGACTCTAAAGATACCCGAGGGCCGATGGCCTGGGTAGCTACTGATTCTGGTGGCCACCAACACAGAATAAGCTCTCGCGGGTCTTCCCCACATTCTAAACTGCCCGTGTTTCTGTAGCGAACCATATTTTGCTCTGAAAAAAACCACTTTCCCAATGAAGCCTCGTAAACCACCACTGCGCTGCCCCTGTGTGGCAACAATGAATATAGCGCTGACTTTACAACTAGAGGCCAAAAGGAGAACCACTACTATAACTCTGAAAAACATATCTGTTATTGCTTAAGTTCTGCTGTTTTAGTTTCTCTAATAACCTTGAATGTTTAAGAATATCCTCACCAGACAGAAGACTAGGCATGTACCCTGTCGTGAGACAAAGAACCGCTCATGCAACAGAAGCAAAGACTGTTCGCTACCTACACAGCTGTGAAAACTACAGAGACTCTTGGACTCCAAAAACCAAAAAACACCAACCCCACACATAGAAGAACCTACAGGACCAGACTACACACCAACCAGTAAATTTGTTGCATTCAAAAATGTTAATTATGATATTGCTTACGTTCTTATATTTGCAAATCAATGTTTGTAATAATGCTGAATGGCTAATTAGCCACCCTGACAAAACTTTATGATTAGCCATTATGAAATGAAAACTAAAACCCAATGTCACTATTCCTAAAAACCAACCCAACCTAACTCAAATAAAACAAATGCTACCTGAGCCCTGGAAGAAAAACTCCCATCTAAAGTTAATGCAAGCCGTGACACTGGTAACAAATCACAGTGATTGCTGGATATGCTCTCAGTTCCCTACTCACTCAGATGAAAGTGTTCGGATAGTGGGAATCCCCACACCAAACATATTTTCTAAGGGCATTCCTCCTGCCAAAATGATGCTTCTTCTACAAGGAAAAACAGTCCAAACCTTTGTAAACCAACAAATCCTAACAATCGATGTAATAGCCATAGAAACCTCCTGTATCCACAGATGCCTACGGAGACCAGGGGTAACTCAACACCAAAAATTAGATTTGCCTGAGTGTCACTCAGGGATCATGGTAGAAATCTATCCCAAGTGCCACTCATACCTAGATGTAACTATAAAAGACATTTTAACCGCACAGTGGTGGCCTATACCAGACAATATGGGGTACTATTATCTTTCTGGAAATCAAGCTAGACAAGCTCTACCCCCTAGATGGCATGGAATATGCACCATTGGAGCTGTAGTCCCAGAGATAGATGTCATTGATAAATCAAAATTCCCCAGGGGACACCTACGATCCTTTATGATAAGATACAAACTAAATTTAAACCCCTTGGTTGAAAGATCCACCGGTTTCCATAGATTTGTGAGAGGGTTCCTACCATGATTAGGAGTGCCTGAATTAGGACAACCTATAGTAAATATATCCGGAATCATTGAACAAATAGAAAATCGAACAAATAATGCAATCACTGCTTTACAACAAGAAGTTACCAGTCTCTCAAAAGCAGTAAAGCGAAACCGAATGGCTTTGGATTTACTTTTGGCTTCCAAAGGTGGGGTATGCACAGTTATCAATACTAGCTGCTGTGTATACATTGACCAAACTCTGAGAATACAGACTGATTTAGAGGAAATTAGGAAGAACACTAGAATCTTACGTGAAAACCAAAAGGATCAAGAAACAGATATATTTGATTGGATAACCTCATGGATCCCAAATCAAAACACATTCATGAGAAAACTGATTGGTGTAATAATTGTGATTCTAACATTAATGTTTAGTGTATGGGTCATATTCCAAATTTTTAAAATTACATTCAATAAAATATGTAAGTCTAGTGATAACCATTTCCTCTACAAGTCCCAAAAAATGAGTTTACATTTGTTTATGTGATACTAACACCTTATTCAGTACTATTGAAATGCCAAATTATTTGATAATTTAGTCATTTTAATTTAGTTGTTTTAACTGATGTTTATATATCCCTTATAGTTTTACAAATATCACTGTAGAATATTTGTACCTTCACTCTGATTGCCACAGTGGATGAAAGGGGCTTCACCCTTAATGTAACATTGACTTGAATTTTCAAAAATCAACTTTGATTATTTCTCCATTTCTACCTCTTCAAGGTAGAACATAAATAAAATTGAACTTCAGTAGATCCTTAATTCCACTGAGACAATCAAACCATTATGTAATACAATACATATATATTTGCTTAAATTGTTGTAGAATTGTCTAACACTTATTGTCTTAAGCAAACTAAACTTCACTAAAGAAAAGGACTGGACCAGAAACATAAGGAGAAATGAAAAGAATCACCAAACAGCCACTGAACTTCTTCAGTCACTGCAACCAAATAACTACCTCCATAAATTCTCCTTTGTTCCGGATTTACATCTCATACTCCTGTGGCTTCAAGATTCACGGGGTGGAGGAACAACCTACCCTACACGGACTAATAGATAAACTACCTTTAAACCATAATGTACACTCTAATTGTAATACCATGTCTTACATGTATAGGTGCCACATAAACTGAAACAACAGGTGCTCCTTATCAATGTTAATAGAACATCTTTTGAAGAAAAGAATGTATATCAAAAATACTCAAAGATAGTGCATACATATATATGAAAGTGTATGCTTTTATAGCACGGAGGCAAGAGATACCTGCACTATAACTCCATGAGCTAAGACCAGTGACTCTAAGTCACAGGGTGGTTTGTGGCAGGACGCCTACTCCCCTCACCTCCTCCTCCTGTGTGCCACAGATAACGGGTGCAAAAAGAGATAACCCAAGGGCAGGAAGGCCCAGCAGGGGTCATCTCTGGCACCAGAGGGCTCAAGCCTCAGCTAAGAATTAACATCTGTAGTGGTTCTGGTTTGCCTATTTGAGTTTCTGGCCAAATTCCAGCACACTTAGCAAAATTTACCTGATGTTTTCTGTGAGATGAGGATTAGGAGTAGGCAAAGCAGGCTCAAACTTTATAAAGTATAAAGAAAGTTTATCAATACACCTAAGACAAAGAAAAAAAAAACATGAAAAAAGCAGAACAAACTCCTCAGACCACCCCTCCTTCCCCACCTCTCCATTTCTTTCTCCCTGACAACACACAAAAGACAACACTTGGACCTCCAGTCGGTTTACCACCTCTGAAATAGTTCTCGTTTCAGTTCATTTAGGGAGAGAAGTCTCTTTTGTTTATACTATGGATTCTCTGTAAGAAAAATACAGTTTTTATGGGTCTTCTGCCTCACCACCAGCTGCCGCCTGGAAGAAAGATCAGCTTAATGGTGGACACCCTCCCACACCAGTAGCCTTCCCACAGCCACTATGGTAGGTTATGAACAGTCCACAGGGTACCTGTTTTAAGGATGCTTAGTTTAATTGTAGTAATAAAGAAAATCTTTTCTTCTGTGCTGAGCAACACAGGTTCTTCTGACAACACAGGTTCTCTGGCATTTCCCCCGGGACTGGGGTTCTGGGTTACAGCCTCTCCTCTCTCTTGGTTCAAGTTTCCCATCAGGCTGTGCTTATTTCAACACTTACTTGTCTTTACCCAGGTGTTTCATTTCACTGGCTGCAATTAGAACCTCACATCTCCCCTTTGGACTATTTCTTCATATATTACAGGGAATTTATTAGCTCAGTCCCCAACCATGGTTCTCCAAAAGAATTTTCAGCTTCACTCTTGAAGCACTTCTCATACACCTCCCTCTAGGCATCAGTTATGCTTTCCTCACTGACTGCAAAGTCTCTATGCTGCATTTATGTAGATGTCCTCACTCGTTCCTCTCTCTGTGCAAGGAAGGATGGGTGTCTGCAAGTTTAGTCCAGGCATGGATAGAGTTAATCTCTGTCTCTGTCTCCAGCAGTGTGATGATCACGTGCTCTCTGCCGGGCTGTTTGAAAAGGTCTGAGCTGGATGGCAGAAGCTCTCAGAGTCTCTGTGGCCTGGCTCTGCAGAGCTGGCTCGGCCTGGTGGGGCCATCTGGGCCCAGGGTGACAGGGCAGGGCCTGGCCCAAGCTGGATGGAGTCTGGCCCAGTCCTTGCCTGGCCTGGAGCAGGGGCTTGGCCCTGTCTCGTGTAGCTGACATGTCAGCTGAACTGTGTCTCCCAAGTATCAGGCTGTTTCCTCCCCCATGCCCAGCTGCAGCTGCACGGCCACTCTAAACCTCCCTTCCCTCCTCCCCGCCCCCTCCTTTGGAAGGAGGGGGTGGGACAGAAGGCCTTACTAGGGAGAGAAGCAGGGAGATGCTCCTCTCTACACAGCAGCAGGCCAAAAGAGGAAGAGGCTCAGATTGTCTTTGCTTTTATATGATTTTTCCCTCAAAGGCGGATCAACATATAATTGGTTTACCTATATATGAGTCCTTAAAACTACCTGGTTATTGGCTGTCTCTCTCAGGAAGGAAGTTGTATCACTTCCTGCAGCATAGGTCACTTCCTAGATTTTGACCTCTCCTTATTAACCCAGGACAACATCTTTGTCTGCAGTGCTGATGGGAGGAGAGATAAAAGAAAAATTACTGACTTGAGAGTCATGGTTTTACACTGTAGAAGATACACGAGCTAACACTGGGGCAGAAGTCTCTCACACCCTAAAAGTGTTTGAAGCTTCTTCCCAAAGTTTGGACACAGGCTTCATGTTTACTTCTCTGGGGATTGAGGGAAAGGATCTCGATGTGCTGCACCAACAAATTGGATGGTAAGCTACATTGAATCCTAAGCTTATACTATTTCTTCGCTAGCTGTAACTGAGAAAGGTACCATTCTCGTGCACTGTAAGTTATTTACTAGTAATCTTTCTTTTTTGTTTTATGCCTGTGTAGTATTGGTTTGCTTTTAAGTCTTATATCTGTTAGTTTTCTTGTCTATTAATAAATGTTTCATTCTATAATAGACAGAATCAGTCATTATTAAAAGAACTTGCACACGAAAGTGAGTTTTGGGGTGCTGGTTACCTCAATAAGGTTACTACCTACTGCCAAGGCCTGGGCAGGAGGCAAGGACCGATTTTAACTCCCACATCCATTCGTGGCAGTGTACTCCAAATTCATTATGGATCTCAGTATAACTAGACACTCGAGTGTCTAACTTGTACTTGTAACTGCATATTCTTTTGCAGTTGTATTTCCCCACAGAATGAGCTGTGGGGGAAATTATTTGTAGGAATGGCATTAAATTTGCAAAATATCGCTTATCTATAAAAATCAAGTACAGAAGTGGTATCTTTCCATTTCGTACTTATTCATAATATAACATTTACACTAATTTTATTGAAAAATTGCTTCCAGTTTTTCTATCAATAATAATTACCTTCAGAAAACAACAAACCTGTCTCTCATCCTCTTGACACCTTTAACAACAGCTGCTAATCATATATGGACAAAAACATGAAAATAAAATTAACACCAAGCTCAAATTTAAAAAACATTGTATAATTTGTACTTTTAGCCAATATCCTATACATGGTATTACTAATGTAAAAGGAAACAAAAGAAACAAAGCAAATGGGTGTTAAACTTTTTTCTACCTGAAAATGACGCTTTGTAAGTCGAATGGATATTCAATGATCCCTGTTGTTGGGACTCGAACTCTAAGCACATCTTGCTGAGTTGGCAGATAGGCCGAATCTGCTATGCGGTCCAAGTCGTTAAGGTAACTATAGATGGGAAGAAAGAACAGGAATGCAAGAAAGTGAGACCATAATCCTGTCGCAGACTTAAGGCAGACTTTTGGACTTCACACAAGACGACAGCAGGCAAAGACTTTGTGCAGAGAGCTTTTACTATGACCTTCACTTTGCCGTGTTCTTGTGCAAAGACAAAGACTAAAGACCAAGACTAAGATTAAGACTACTAGCTATCACGCAGTGAAAATTCCTTAAATACCATTACACAGACAGGATATGTCATCATATAAACAGGAAAGATGTTCACCACAGTGTTCCCCAATCATCTGGGCTATTGCACAGTTTTTACCTATTATGGTAACTGGTAAACAATACCCTATAAGGTCACAAACTATAATCCTCACTCTCAATAGGTCCAGAAGGCCACAAACCCACAATTCTCTTTCCCAGCCCATCCCTGGTGACCTGGATATGCTGCCATGGTCACCTCTGGGCCTAGGAAAAGAGGCTTATTGTAGCATTCAAGGCCTACTTCTCTAGTATACACATAGTGTAACCCCACGTAATCCCACTGAGGAAAAGAGAAAGGTAGTCTTAGGAAAAGAAATGAGGTGTGGGATAGGAAGAAGTACAACAGAAAAAAAAGCAATAATGGCATAAAAGAGGGAAGGAAATGAAATGAAGTGCTCCATTCTCACTCTCCTTTTTTTATAATTATTGTTATTTTTGTTATTAATATTATATTTTACTTTGTTTCAGTTATTAAACCATTCTTATCTGAACCCATGAGTTTTACTTTTTTCCCCCACTTTCTTCCCCATCCCACTGGGAGAAGGGAAAAGTAGGGGAGTGAATGAGCTGCTGCATCATACTTAGTTGCTGGCAGTAGATATAACTTTTGATTATTTTACCAACTTAGAGGGAATTAAACATGTTTCTGACAATCAGTCTGCAAGCTTTGCTTCCATCAGCAATACAAAATTTCATTCAAAAGACTCTAAAACCAAAAAAATCTCCTTATATTTCTCTTTAAAGTTCATGTTCCCTATGATCCAAAATAATAAAATTAGTTTTTTAAAAAATCATCAGTGGGTAAGCATGTGTATCATAAGGATTATCATCAGCGTATTTCTGCTCTACTGAACCCACTGCTTTGTACCACATCCAAATATTTTGGAATATAGCAGAAATTAATTGTTTCTCTTTAGTCATGTACAATCTTCCCAAAATACCAGTAGAACAAATCGACAGACATGCTCAATACCATTAAAATGACTTTTGTATTAACGGTGTAAGAGTATACTTTTATTTTTCTAGAACTGCATAGACATTTTTCATTAGGAGGAATGGGCTAATGGTGTAATTTTTTTAAAGTAACTTATTGGGTTACCAGAATATTTCAAAATGCTGAGCAGGAATATGGAAAGTGTAAATGAATAAAAGTGAATATTTACATAAAAAGGAAAAGATTACTGGAATACTATTATTACTTATATACACACTACCAGCACACACCATTTTCAAATATTATAATAGCTGTTACAGTAATACAGAACATTTAAATTTTTATTTTTTTAGAATAGCATGGATTCATTTCAGTTGGAAGAGACCTACAGTGATCATGTAGTCCAACTGCCTGACCACTTCACTGCTGGCCAAAACTGAAAGCATATTATTAAGGGCACTGTCCCAATGCCTCTTAAACAGACAGGCTTGGGGCATCAGCCACCTCTCTAGGAAGCCTCTTCCAGTGTTTGACCACCCTCTCAGTAAAGAAATGTTCCTTTATCTGAACCTCCCCTGATGCAGCTTTGAACCATTCCTACACATCCTGTCAGTGGATTCCAGGGAGAAGAGCTCAGCACCTCCCTCTCCATGTCTCCTCCTCAGGAAGCTGCAGAGATCCATGAGGTCCCCCCTCAGCCTCCTTTTCTCCAAACTAGAGAAACCCAGAGTCCTCAGCTGCTCCTCACAGGACATGCCTTCCAGCCCTTTCACCAGCTTGGTGGTCCTTCTCTGGACACATTCCAAGACCTTCACATTCTCTTTAAACTGTGAGCCCCAGAATTGGGCACAGACCTCAAATTGAGGCCCCTCCTTTGATAACCCTTTGATAAAGGTTTTATCATAGTTTTGGTTTATCATATTTTATGTCTTTATTATCTCAGTGAATTATATTCAAGGCTTCTTCATATCAAAAGAGTTGGATCAATGAGTTGAGTGGATAAACTGGTGATGTAAATGCTTCTCTCTGAGTTCATTAAGAGAGTGTGAATATCTCTCTGAGTTAGCCAGTCCAGCATGGGAGAAGCATATACATGGCTAAGCTCAATATAGAGTATAAGAACTGAAGAGCTAGCAGAAGAATTTTGAGGAGAGCAACAGGCTTGAATTGCTTTCAATCCACATATTCCCTCCTGACACCTGAGGATGCCTAGCATCCTGACAGCGAGCATATAAAAGAGAACAGCAATGATGTGGAGAATAACTATCTCCGTCTGTGTGGACATAAAGTATAAGTGAGCAATCCAGGCCTTTAGATGAGAAATAGGCCGCTGTACAAGGTTATTCGAAAGACAGCTGTGAGAAAGGGAGATGTGAAGAATGTAAATAATCTCCAGGTGTCTGATGATTAACTTGGCAGAAGAAACTGTTATTGTAGCCTTCTAATACTAACTTAGTGCTCTAATTAGAGTAGAGAAAATCCCGTGTGAAACCATTGTGTGAGAAAAACACTGTGAACTGCAGAAGAAAAACTTATCATGTAGCTTTATTTTTAGCACACTGTAGAATATAAGTATGCTCACGATCTGACAATAAACGGCTTCACTTTGATCACATTGATCTGGCGTGATGTCCCATCATTTTCCCTGCATAATGATAATCACATTGGTATTGTCTCTGGCAAAAGCAGTAACTTCAAATAAGAACATCAAAACATCAAACACCTTTTCCAACTGCAACTGTGCAGGCCAAATCCTCATTCCAACTGCTTCTAACTACACCTTTTTTCAAAAGTCACAATCCATGCTTAACTCTTGTTCTTGTGCAATGTCTCCATGATCTATTGCTGTGAAAAGTATTTGAAATAGCAAAGAAACACTATGGAAATTGTTCAAATTAAGACAGCTTGTTTGACTGATACAGACTGGAGTGTGGGAAGTCTGTAACCTCCAGCTGGGAAGCAGGATGGAGTTACCTCTTTCACTGGTTTATTTGCAACCAGAAGAGGGCTTGTGAAGACATTTAATTTAAAAGATATGTAACAAAATTATAGAGTTACATGAAATGTCTTGAGAATCTCAGAATTCAGACTACTCTGGATGAAGAGTGAAAATGAACACTAACAGAAAATTAATATTTTAATTTATTTTTTGTATCATTACTTATTAAAGACACAATTCACCATGGCTTTTAAAGCACTCATCTACTGCAGTTCTAATCAAACTACTGACAAATACAGTACACACGTGAGAAAACGTGCTGTCTTGGTTTAAGACAATTTATAGGGGAACACTCTAAAATGTGTTCTTTCCCTTTGTTTTAACCAATCCCTTTCCACCAATAAGGAGAATCGAAATACAAATATATATAACTGAAAAAAAACCAGTTTACTAGCAAGCAAAACTGCAACAGGCTAAAAAACCCAGTAAATAATCACTAGATACTAAATTGCTAAATCTCACAAACTCCCAGAGAACAGAGACACCTGAAATGGTGGAAATACCCTTTCCAAAATGGCTCCTGCCATGGGCAACCACATGTAAGGAGACAAAGGAATAATAGCATCTGACCCTTCCCCCAAGATGGCAGCCTTTCACAGGTGACTGCATGATCTGTGAGACAAGGGGGAAGGATGAAAGAAAACCCTCCCGGGAAGGTAAGAACTCGCAGGGCAGTTCTAGTGGCAGATGAAGACTTTCCAGCATGTGTGGACTCAGCGCCGCCTCCTACTGCTTCCTCCTGCTGATACAGAGGGCTTAAGATTTAAGAGTTAATTGCTGATTGTGGGTACTACTGGTACTGTTAAATTTTGCAGCTGCTTACTAGACAATGTATACTGCTTGCTCAACACTTATTATGCTTGCCAAGCAGAAGGGAAAAGATGTATGGCCATTGATAAGAAAGGGAAACCGGGACCAAAGATCCTGTTTTCGAATCCTGAAACCTGCTCGGACCGGCTCTGGGGTTTGGATTTGGACTACGAACTTACAGAGCATTTGCAAGGAAGAAAGGTAAAAAGTTCATCTGAGGAAGACCACTTACTCTATCTGAGGATGACTTTTACTTTATCACTAAGTGGCAGTGCGCAGGCATATTGGAATGCTAAGGACTTTTGAACTAATTATAATATGAAGCGGAGACAGACAATGGATATGTATAGGTGCATTGTGTGATCTAATGCATATGTTACTTGTAACCAGATATATACCTGAGTGCCCCTGACAGCACGCATGGATTTGAAGAAATGATTCTCCCATGTGTCACAGCGCTGGTAAAATATACCTACTTTACAACTTTATTAAGTTGTGGAGTCTTTCCGTGTATCACTGCCACTCCCTGGACTCCGCTGGTATTGGTGCTGCTGTCCTCCACACTGCAGGTGTGTTGGGGAGAAGAACTGGTCTGTTGGCACTGATGCAGGGTGACCTGGCCCCAGGGACTGGGGCTCGCTGTGCAAAATTCACTCCAAAACAGTTTTTGATTGTGAAATGCAGTTTTTCCGGGTGGCTGCTTTTGCAAGGCCAGGGGAAAAAAAAGCCCAAAACAACCCCCTCAAAAGCGGAGCCTCCACCTTCAGCAAATGCTGCCAGGAGAGAGAGACATCTCTGCTTCCAGGCTCCAACTTAAAGAAAGGACTGTGGCAAAGTTCTGCCCGCACACCCCCTCCCCCCCTTCTGCCATCTTCAATTTCTGTTTTCTGGCTGCAGGGTCTTAAAGAGACAGTAAAAATTTTTGGGCACAGATAGATATGGAATAAAATAGCATTTTGGGTTACTCATGATATGTGCACATATAAAAATTTTAATCACATAACAGACATGCATAAGGGATTTTACGATAAGGATCTAACTAAAAAAAGACAACACCCAAATAAAATTGCAAGCCTTTAGAAGCTTTACCACATACATGCATGCACAAATTCTGCAGTCAGATTTTGTGACTCAACTGCTGGTTCAGTATAGACAAGAAGTTGCTACGCACATGCACTCTTTCATACAAACAGGGAAATTGTTATAAACACAGACATGCACAAGACGTGTTGCAAACAATTGCCAAAACCAGATGTTTTATTAACTTCAAAATTTAAAATTATATTAAAGATATGGATCTTGGAAACATCCTGGCCATTGTCTTAAGGTGGAGTCCAAAACCAGATAACCACTATTATTACTGGAGAGTCAGGTATACAGTAAGCAGCAACTGTGCAAGCAATTTAGGGCAGAACTCATGACACTAGGATTTTATTTTTACCACCTGCAAAGAAATATCTTATTTTGATGAGACATTGTAGTTATGACCTCTCACCCAAATGGTACGTACTCAGCTAAGCATTATACAAAGGATCAGAACAAAAAAAACCAAAGAAAATTGCATGAAGTTACTTTTTAAAAACCCCAGTAACATTTCCGCTACCACAGAAATGTGGTGGGATGACTCGCATGATTGGAGCACTGCACCAGATAGCTACAAGCTCTTCAGAAGAGACAGGAAAGGGAGAAGAGGTGGAGGGGTGGCCCTTTATATTAGGGAGGCTTTTGATGCCATGGGTATTGAAACTAATGATCATGTAGTTGAATGTCTATGGTTAAGAATTAAGGGAAAGTCCTCCAAGGCTGACATCCTTCTGGGAGATTGTTATCGTCCACCCAAACAGGAAGAAGAGGTAGAGAACTTATAAAATAAGCAGTTGGAGAATATTTCAGGATCACCAGCCCGTGTTCTTGCAGGTGACTTTAACCTACCAGACATCTGCTGGGAGCTTAATATAGCAGAAAAGAGGCAGTCCAAGAGGTTTTTAGAGTGTGTGTGGAGGACAACTTTTTGTTGCAGTTGGTGAATGAACCCACCCAGGGAGGGGCTATGTTAGACCTGTTATTTGCAAATAGAGATGGGCTGGTGGGAGATGTGGTGGTTGGAGGCCACTTGGGGCATAGTGATCATGAAATCATAGAGTTCTCGATATTTGGCCAAATGAGGCGGAACATCAATAAGTCTTTTACATTGGACTTCTGGAGGGCAGACTTTGGCCTATTCAGGACATTTATTCGGAGAGTTCCTTGGGAAGTCACCCTTAAAAACAAGGGAGTCCAGGAAAGGTGGATGTGCTTCAAAACAGAGATCTCGAGGGCACAGGAGCAGACTGTCCCTGTGTGCCAAAAGATGAGTCGATGAGGCAAACGTCCAGCCTGGATGGGCAACGAGGTTTTGAAGGAACTTAAGAACAAAAAGAGGATTTATCATCTTGAAAGGAGGGTCAGGTCTCTTAGGAAGTATTTAAGGGGGTTGCTGAGGCATGTAGGAAAAAAATTAGGGAGGCCAAAGCTCAGTTCGAACTTAATCTGGCAGCTCTTTTGAAGGATAATAAAAAATATCTTTACAAATACATTATCGGCAAAAGGAAGGATAAGGCCAACCTTTGTTCTCTCTTGGATGTGGGAGGGAACTTAGTAACTGCAGATGAGGAGAGGGCGGAAGTGCCTTCTTTGCCTCAGTCTTTAGTGAGAAGATGGCTTGTCCTCAGGACAACTGTCCTCCTGGGTCGGTAGATGGTGTCAGGGAGCAGAGTAGTCCCCCTGTTATCCAGGAGGAGGCAGTCAGAGAACTGCTGAGCCGCTTGGATGTTCTTAAATCTATGGGACCAGATGGGATCCATCCCAGGGTGACGAGGGAGCTGGCAGATGAGTTTGCGAAGCCGCTCTCCATCATTTACCAACAGTCCTGGCTCACTGGTGAGGTTCCAGATGACTGGAAGCTGGCCAATATGACGCCATCCACAAAAAGGGTAGGAAGGAGGAGCCTGGGAATTATAGACCAGTTAGCCTGACCTCAGTACCCGGTAAGGTAATGGAGCAGTTTATACTGTCATTAGGCAGCACTTACAGGATGGCCAGGGGATCAGACCCAGCCAGCATGGATTTAGGAGGGGCAGGCCATGTTTGACCAACCTGGTCTCCTTTTATGACCAGGTGACCCACCTGGTGGATGCAGGAAAGGCTGTGGATGTTGTCTACCTGGACTTCAGCATGGCTTTTGACACTGTCTCCTGCAGGATACTCCTGAAAAAGCTGGCAGCCCACAGCTTGGACAGGAGCACTCTTTGCTGGTTTAAGAACTGGCTGGATGGCTGGGCCCAGATAGTAGTGGTGAACAATGCTGCATCCAGCTGGCAGCCAGTCACTAGTGGTGTCCCTCAGGGGTCTGTGCTGGGGCCAGTTCTGTTCAATATTTTCACTGATGACATGGATGAGGGTATTGTGTCTTTCATTAGTAAATATGCAGATGACACTAAGCTGGGAGTGTGTGTTGATCTTTTGGAAGGCAGGAGGGCTCTGCAGAGAGACCTGGAACAGTTGGATGGATGGGCAGAGTCCAACAAGATGTTTAATAAGTCTAAGTGCTAAGTTCTGCATTTTGGCCACAATAAGCCCCTGCAGCATTATAGGCTGGGGATGGTGTGGCTGGACAGTGCCCAGGTGGAAAGGGACCTGGGGGTACCGGTCGAGAGCCGATTGAACATGAGCCAGCAGTGTGCCCTGGCAGCCAAGAAGGCCAATGGCACCCTGACCTGTATCAGGAATGGTGTGGCCAGCAGGACCAGGGAGGTCATTCTTCCCCTGTACTCGGTACTTGTGAGGCCGCACCTTGAGAAGTGTCCAATTCTAGGCCCCTCAGTTTAGCAAGGACATTGGGACCCTTGAGCGTGTCCAGAGGAGGGCAACAAGGCTGGTGAGGGGCTTGGAACACAAGCCCTATGAGGAACGACTGAGGGAGCTGGGATTGTTTAGCCTGGAGAAAAGGAGACTCAGAGGTGACCTTATCACTCTCTACAACTTCCTGAAGGGTGGTTGTAGTGAGGTGGGTGTTGGTCTCTTTCTCCAGGCAGCGACTGACAGAATGAGAGGACACAGTCTTAAGCTGTGCCAGGGAAATATAGGTTGGATATTAGGAAAAAGTTTTTTACAGAAAGAGTGGTTAAATACGGGAGTTGTCTGCCTGGGGAAGTGGTGGAGTCACCATCCCTGGATGTGTTTAAAAAATGATTGGACGTGGCACTCAGTGCCATGGTTTAGTGGAGGTGTTAGAGCATGTGTTGGACTCGATGATCTTGAAGGTCTCTTCCAACCTAGTGATTCTGTGATTCTGTGATAGCACTGCGTAAATTTACACTACAGACCAAATCTAAGAAGTTAATTATAGCTATAATTACTTTACTTTTGTAAAAATTAATTTGAATGGCTGCTGAGGTCATGTTCTGAGGTTGCTATCACAACAGGCAGAAGGTGCATTACCAGTGTATGTGTAACGAGCTGCTGAGAATAGCTATTTCTTAACATCAGAAAAAACTGCTAAAGTATACTTGTGATCTGCAAACTAACTGATCAGAAATAGAAGAAAACCTTTTGTTTCCTAGTCAGTGTTGAGAAAGAAGCACTTACTTTTAATGAATTATATATTCCCTGTGACAAGGGCCAAAACTGCAACCAGCCTTCAAAGAAGTTACCAGGCTATGAAGGTGCTAATACTACCCTTGAAAGACTTTCAAAGGAACTATTTGTCAATATTACAAAAAGAAAAATAATATGATAATAGGAATAGACAAATTATCTTTGCATTTTCTCATATTTTTCTTGTCTAGAAATCAGACAAAGAAGTGAAAAGACTCCTAAACTTAATAAACAAACTGATAGGGATAGTAGAACAGAAGAACATTTTACTCTTACCAAATAAAGGGAACAATGTAGACTTGGAGAAGTAGATAAGGCTGACAAAGCAAGAGTCATGTAAAACAACAGTACTGCGCTTACTCAAGAGCTAGAGTCAAGGAATGGCCACCTAGAAATTAGGACACTGGACATTGAAGACCACCAAACAAGACCCCATATGAGGACTTCTAATAAGTGGTGCAACTATGTAAAATAAAGTCATACATATAGATCAAGTAAGTGGGGATAGCTAATGAATATGTAATCAGTGTGTATGATAAAAAGTCTGCTTACCTGATGCTCAGTGTGCTCAGAGGAAGGATCCTCCAAGTACCCAGCGCTGTAATAAAGAATCCCTGCTTTCTAATACTCAGAACTGTGTTAGCAGGTTTCTATCTGACCGATTTCAGTATCAAAACAAGAGTAGTTTTACCCAATAACACTCTTCATGAATATGGTTAATATAACCCTATTCACCATAACCTTGTAATTCAACATTTAGCTTTGAAATGAATGAGAGAGATTTATCTTTACAAACTGTATTAGGTCTGACTGGGGTAAAGCTCACAGGCCTTACACTGCTGTACTTTGCTTTGGTAGCTGGTGTTGATAACAGAGCAGTGTTTTGACTACTACCAAGCTGTGCTGTCCCTGTGACATTCCTTCCCCCACTGAAGGGGATGGGGGGGACAAGATCCTGGGAGGGGACACCAGCAGGCCAGCTGACCCCAGTCAGCCAAAGGGATATTCCATACCATATGACATCACCTCAGATATATAAGGGAAGGAAGAGAGGAGGAGGGGGAGGCACTCGGGACTTGTCCATGTTTGCCTCCTCGAACAACCACCACGCGTGCTGGAGCCCTGCTTCCCAGAAAGTGTCCGGACATCGCTGCTGATGGGAAGTAGAGATTGATTGTTTTCCCTTCTTGCTCTTGCGTGCGCAACTTTCAACTTGCTTGTTCTTTTTTTTTTTCCCACTGTAATAAAACTGCCTTTACTCACCCTGATAGTCTTTTTCAATATTATCCTCTCCCCTCTCCCAGCGGGAGGGGGAGTGATAGAGTGACTGAGTAGGCACCTTAGCCCCTGGCCGGGGTCAACCCACGACAACAAACAAACTATGGGTCAGCTGGTAGATAAAGCTAGACACTGAGAGATAAAAGAAACAATGGAAAGGATTCCACTGACTGATGAATGGAATGAGAGAGATTTGTCTTTACAAACAATGTGTCTGCTGATAAATTTAGATACTGAGAGATGAAAGAAACAGCGGATAGAACCATAAATTCCATAAGAATTTCACTGATTGACGCAAGGAAAAGTAAATGGAGGAGGATATACATTAGAAGGGGGTTTGTATTAAGCGATTTGGGAAGTCTGTACCTCTCAATTACCTCAGCCAATGGGGAAAGAGAGAAGGAAATGTGGCTGGGAAATTAGGATAAAAAGGAGGCTGCATCCTCTAACAATTTGAGAGACCCCAGGGGAAGTGCCCCATGGTGTCTCCCTTTATTCGAATAAAGTTACAGGACTCCTCTGTCTCCTTTTTGGACATAAACGTCTAGTGTTTGTGGATTAATTTTCCTGACAGCTGTAATTAAAATCCCAAATTATGCCACCTAATGAAGACAGGTCATCAAAACATATCTGAATTTACTTTCAATAAATTAACTTTTGAAATATTTTCAACATAAACAAACATGGAGGAAGTACTTTAAACAAACACCCGCCTCCATACATGAATTACTATTTTTCACTATCTTTGAGGTCATATTTCTGTTGGAAGTCACATGATATATTATCATTTTCTCGGGATGAATTCAATCAGATGAACTGCCAACCAGTCAGCCTCATCTATGTGCCCAGGAAGATCATGGAAGAGATCATCCTGGAAGATGTTTCAAAAAACATGGAAGAAAGAGTGGTGATTAGAGAGAGCTAACATGGTTTCACAAAGGGCATTGGGTCAATGTCCAAATGGAGACCTGTAATAAGTGGTGTCCCTCAGGGGTCCATATTGGGACCTTTAATGTTCAATACGTTTATTAATGACATAGTGGGATTGAGTGCACTCTCTGCAAGTTTGCGGTTGACATCATGTTGAATGGTGTAGTTGATACACTTCAGGGAAGGGATACCATCTTGATGGCTAAGGACAGTCTCCATCCTTTGCTGGATGCAAGGAATAGCATAGTATCAGGGGATGAGGAGAAGGCAGAGGTACTTAATGCCTTCTTTGCCTCAGTCTTTAACACCGAAACCATTTTTCCTTAGGATATCCAGCTCTCAGGGCAGTGAAACCGGATGATCTTTACACGTTTCTTCCAATACAAAGCATTCTATGATTCTATGAATTTCTGTAACTCTCAATTTAGTATATAGTCCAATTAATCAAGAGAAGGCACTAAGGGATGGGCAAAGGTAGGTAGCTATAGCCTTCATCTATTTCTAAGACTCCCTTTCCAAGGCCAAGAATAAGATTTTTTCATTTAGGAATACTGCTCAGTACCTCTTCTCAAACTCAGGGTATCTGGTGGAGCAAGACACTAAATTAATATTCACTGGCATGTTAATAAACCCCATGCTTAGAAGAAATCCTGCTGGAAGTCCTTATGAACACAGGAGAAATTCTTGGGGGATATACTGCCTCTGAAATACACTGCTTAGGAGAAGGAATGTGACTGGCACCACACTAGAAAGCCTCCAAAAAAATCTCTACACATAAAATAAATTTGTTGAGATAGAGTTGAATATTCACACTAATAAAAGGGTTAATCTAAGACTAGTAAAGATTACTTGTTACAACACAGTCAGCAATTAGACCTTTTCTTAATCTATATGAGAAGAATGGGAGTACAGGGGAAGAGAGAAGGGAGAAAACCCAAGAAATTAAGTTTACCATTTAACAGAAAGTTTGTTCAGGAGATTACAGGGAAGAGGTAAGTAGGTTAAGCAGCATCAGGGAGTCTAAGGAGATCGACTACTGGAACTGCACCCTACCTTCCCTGGGATAGTCTTGTCTGGCATACAGGACATGATATGGAGGATTCCCTATGCTCTCTCCACCTGGCAGAATGCAGTGATTGAAGGGATGGGGGTGGTGGCAACAAGTTCCTGCCTGATGCAGCAGGAGCATCTCCTCTGTGACTACTTCAACTTCCCAGGTGTCCTTGTACAATAGGTATGAGGGTCTGCAAGTGGAACCAAACAATGATGATGATGGTCCATCTATGTTGGAGGTGTTGTCAAGGTTAAGTCGGCCTATGCACCATATCCAAAACACTTACATAAAGAAAAAAAGGCAGGTTATTGTCATAGCAGATTATCTTTTGAGGGGAATGAAAGGTCCCATGTTTTCCTTTGTCCTTCCAGTTGCAGGGAATGATGAGGAAAGAAACAGGAAGAGCCAGCTGATCAATACCTGGCTTAGTGACTGTTGTCGTGAGCAGAATTTTGGGTTTTTGATCACAGGTCAGTTCATATGACTCCAGGCCTGCTGGTGTCAAATGGGAGACATATTTCTCAAAAGGGAAAAAGGATATTTGTGCAAGAGTTAGCAGGGCTCATTGTAAGAGCTTTAAACTAGATTTGAAGAGGTAAAGGGATAAAACCAGGCTTGCTATAGATAAGCCTGGAATCAGCATGCCAGTGTTTGAGGGACAGTGTGCTAGCGAGGTCCTTGAGTCTGCTCCACTATATGTTGACTATGGAGTACATTTGAAATGTCCCTGTGTTAATGTACACAGAACCTCAACCATTTCAGTGGAGGTGGGGGATGGAGATCCATGCAGCAGCAAAGATGCAAGGGTTGTCAATGCATTAGAAACCATGAAAGCACCTAAGAACACTAGGGAAAGGCTGTGGATATTGTCTGCCTAGATTTTAGTAAACCCTTCGACATCATTGCTCACATCATTGTCTTGGAGAAACTGGCTGCTCATGGCTTGGATGGGTAGACTCTTCACTGAGTAAAAAACTGGCTGAGAGACTGGACTCAAAGAGTTGTGGTGAATGGAGTTAAACCCAATTGGAAGTTGGTCACAAGTGGTGTTGCCCAGGGCTCAGTACTGGGACTAGTCACGTTTAATATCTTTATCAGTGGTCTGGATGAGGGGATTGGGTGCATCTGTTTGCAGATGACACCAAATTAGGTGGGAGTGTTGATCTGCTTGAGGGTAGATGGACTCTACAGAGGGATCTGGGCAGACTGGATCGCTGGGCCGAGGCAAACTGAGAGACCTATAGCACAAGTCTTATGAGAAGCAGCTGAGGGAACTGGGGTTTTTTAGTCTGGAGAAAAGGAGGCTCAGGGGAGACCTTATTGCTCTTTACAACTACCTGTCATAAATATACACTGACAGTTCAAGTTAAAAAAAACACAAAATAATCTGATTAAGTAGCCTTAAGTCTTAAGCTTTGGTAAATTCCATTTATTATATTTCTGTTCTTTGGGGCCTGTTTCATCTGAAATTGGATGGAGCTACCCTTACTGAATTATTGTTGGGGTTTGGTGGGGGAGTTGTTAGTTTTCTTTTTGCCAAAAACTGTACTGACTGATGAGACTACCCAAAACAAGCAGTAATTTTGACCATGTGCTAGAAAACAATAAGCTCTGAAAGGCAAGAGGGTTTGCATGCACTTTTGAAAAATACATATAACTTTATTGTCTCTAAATTCCACATAAGTAAAATGTCAAAGTAGTTGTAGCAGGATTTTTTCCTACATCAGAGTTGCCAGACTGAGACAAGCATCCATTTTGGGAACACCCAGTACAGTAAATGGAATCAATTTCCACTATAGTAACACAAGCTGTGAGCAAAGCTAAATGTAAAGTATTGGTTGCATTTTCAGGACGCTGTGGATGTTTGCATCTTTGAGCCTCTTTGCCACTTGCAAAAAGTTGAGGCATGTTTACTAGTTTCCAGAATTATCTAATCTTAGTCTAAAGTAAAATAAATGTAGTAAAGCTAAGATTAGTAGGTGCAGAAGATGCACTGTATTCTTTTTATTCTTATTCCATGCAAATACGACCTAATTACTTCTCTGAATTTATAATTTTTGCATGGCTCAAAACCAAAACTAGGAGGCAGCTAAAAAACTGAAATCATCAAACCAAAAGTTGTGCAAATTTTTCAAAACTTCTAAATGGGAAATGGAGTTAAAATTATTAAGATACGAAAAGCATATTCAGTACTGCATAAGAAACCAATCTTGAAAGAAATGCATCCTGTATACTGTGTAATAGAATCTCACTTGCCTTTCTGAATTTCCTTAGTTCAACTGCTTAATGTTCAGTTTTTCTACAGGAAGCACCATTACACAGCAAATTCCATGCCCTTGTTCAAACCTTCCTTTTATATTTAGTATGTCTATTGCGTGATAGAATAACCATAAAAGTATAACTGAAAAAATGCATTAAATACTGACTGGCAGAGATAAAGGGGGGTAGGAACTAGAGGGAGAATAATATTTAATTATTCAAAATGTAATAAAACACAGGGAAGAGAAGCTAAACTAATATCCTCAGAGCCTGTGTAACAACCAGAAAACCCTTGGTTGGAGATACACAATGCCATAACTCATCTGTATAATGGGGTAGTGAAAGTGAAGTTTCTTAGCAAGGTTATGGCAAGTTTTCCAGTTACATTTTAAAAGTTTCTTATGGTGATGAGTGTTCACAAACTAGTTATAGCCCAAATTCTGCAAGTTGTAACACAAACATGAAATGCTACTTCTAACAACTGTATAATCTTGGCAAAACTGTTGCTTCTCTTACCTTTAGACTTTGAAAAACCATGATATAATCAAACTGTTGACTAGCAACTTGTTTCTATTTGGTTTTAGGTGTGTAGAGTTTATATATAGAAAAATATCTAATCTCACCCAGCTATTATTTCAAGCTATCCACACGGTGGTGTTGTGTGGGGTGTGATGAGGCTGACAGCAGGCCTGAAAGCCTCTTGGAAATTGACTTAGAAGAAATCAAGATTTACCCGTGAGAAAACTTTGTGAGAAAGTGAGGACGTGAAAGCCTGCAGCCACAGTGAAGGCCTCAAGGACAGACAAGCAGATAACCGAAGATGTTTTGCACCCAAAGGAGGACATGGCCTTGCTGAGGAACATCAAGGATGTACTAGATGAAGATTACTTGTAGTGCGTAGCTAATTGCTTGCATAGCTTGTTGTATAGTGCTATGAATAGTTCTTGTTTTGTAGACAGCCCTGTCGTTGTTTGTCATGCAGCCAATCATAACAAACCATGGTAGCTGTAAAAAAAGGTATAAAGGTGCTAATACAGACTAATAAAAAACTCTTTTTCTGTCCTTGGATTATTGATGTGTCGTGTGTCTGTCTCTACTGCGACAAATGGTGACCCCAACGTGATCCGTGGGCTTGACGTCATCTGCAGGGCTGACTTGATCCCTGGAGCTGACTTGCTCTGTACTGAAAGGGAAAAGTGATTTTTTGGAATTAGGGTAATCCAAGGAGCCTGCCTGGAGAGCAGGGTGCCTGCTTGGAATAGCAGGAACCGAGCGGCAGGGCAAGGGGCCGCTGGAGATGGAGCCCAATGAAGCTTGAGAGCAGAGGATTCTGTTTTGGTCGACCGAACTTTGACACCTTGATTAAGGTGAGCCGTTGGGAACAACTTTAACATGGGTAACAATTTATCTAGCCATGAAAAGACTGTGCTGTCTACATGGAAAGTATTGTTAAAAAGCACAGGGGCTAGCACAACAGATGAAGCACTGAGAAATATATTGTTGTGGGCAAAATTGCATGATTTTCCAGCAGATGCGAGTGTTGCTTTTAGCATAAGCTCCTGGAAAGCAGTTGGAGATGAACTGTGGGAAGCTATTTCTTGGGGAGATAAAGATGCACAAAAGTTGGCAACAACCTGGCACTTGCTCTTTGATGCTTTAAAGAAACTGAGAAAAGAGCAAGAAAAGGGTGGACAGCTCAATGAAAAGACAGCAATAAATCTTGTAGAGGACGAACAGATGGAATTAGAGGGAGGAAACAGGTGCTGTTCAGAAAGGGCAGCTCCTGACCTGCCTCAGACTCAGCCTGCTTCTGCTAAAAACAACGGTGTTGCTGAAAGATCATATCTCTCCCCAAATGACTATGTGCCGCCAACTTATCCTTCTCCTAGAGACCTTGTACAGTGAGAGCAAGTGTATCCCTCTCCTGCTGACCAACTAGCAGAAATGAATTTAAGAGAACAGAGAACAGATTCTGATGCACAGCCTGCCCCTACGACCGCGCCGCTTCCATCTTCACAGTTGGTACAGCCTCCTACAAGACAGCCTTTGCAAGTGTTTCCTCCACTGCCAAAGGACACTGACACGAACAGTTACAGTGGGGATGAGAGGGAAATTGAACAGGGAATCCCGATGGCTGCATCAAGGCGGGAGTGTTCACGGGAAAGAGAGGGTGCCTATCATCGCTCTAACAAAGCTTGGGAAAACAGGCCCTGGACACTGCCTTCTTGTCAGGTGACAGTGCAGCCAAGACAGCCAGCTCAGTTTTGGGAATAAGTCAAATGAAAAGCCCTTGAGTGTGAGGAGTGGGAGTTGGTTGAAAGGCTGGGTATGCCTAATATTAATAGTGATGTATTTACAACTGACACTGAAATGATTGGAGAGGGTATTGCTGGGGGGAGTGATGGTGCAGGGGAAGGTGCTCAAGTGTATCCAGTGTTTAAAGCTGCACCAGGATCTAACCAGCAGGATAGTCATCATGTGATTGCATGGAAGGTAGTTCAGGATTGACAGGCGAGAGTTGCTAAGTATGGTCTGGATCTCCAGAAATTATGCAAGTAATTCGTGTGATAATCACAGATTTACTTGCACCTTTTAATATCAAGACCTTCCTCAGGTCCTGTTTAAGCCTGTGCAGTTTGGAGTTTTTGAGAGTACCTGGAGACAGATGGCAGAGAGAGCTGCAAGAGAGAATATGCACAGACCACAGGATGATCCTAGGTATTGATGCCTGAAGGATTTTTTGCTTTTCTCCTAAATACTTCTTACACAGTTCCCTATGTTCACAAGTATTAGCATGCATACTTGTGATGCTTTAGGTGATAACTTAGCCCAGTTTCATGGTGTTTAGTAGGCCGGGAGACTAAACACCCCTGAAACTACGTAGAGTTAGAAGACCAAACACTCTATTGTCATAAGCACTCAAGGTCTCCTAGCAGGACAGATACTGTATACTAGAAGTTAGCCCACCCAAGCCCCTTATTGGGTCCTCTTGTTAGATATGCTAATGTGTAAAGTCTTTAATTGTATACTCGACTGGGGGGATGGGGCTTTTGCGATGTGTTCTACTGGGACGGCAGAAGCCATTGAATGGGATCCTATTAAAATACTGAGGTAAACGACCCCCAACCCTCTAACCGTGTCTGAGCTTTTATTTCCTATGACCAGGAAAAAGGCATCAGTCATTTGCCACCCAGATGGGACTTTAGAGACCCCGAAAACTTGCAGTTCTGGGCTGAGAATATCTCGCTTAGCTCCTTTGCCGGCACCCTACGGGACTCAGGTGGCAATCCAAGACTCTGACCGGGCTCTAGGACCCAGCGCACGAAAGCAGGGAAGAGAGGTGAGTGGAACTGGGGGAGACGTGTTTCGGTATTGTGCTAGCACCAGGAGGGAGGTTGGGAGGTTGGGCGGGGGGGTCAGAGAGACCCCTAAAGGGGGGGGAAATTAACCCCCCTTCCTGCAAAATCGTGGTAAGGGGAGGACGCTCTCCGGTTAAACCACGGGAGGTTGGTGAGTGGGACTGCCACAGCAAGGCGGTTTAGTGGTTTGAAGCACTGATTAGGAAACTGCAAAGCCAAGAGTTGCGGGTTCGAGTCTCGGCTGAGAAAACTTTAAGAAGTTTTCTTGTGCGTGCAGTTTTGCTGTTTATAGCTCGTTTTTAAGCTGTTACCACTAGTTAGTGGTTGTAGTTTGCAGGCTAGGTAAGTCGCCAGGGCGAGACAGTTTTTTTCTGGCCGATTTCTCTGTTTATAAGTAAAATGGGGTGTATGTTTTTGGAGGATGTACAAGTCCCCGGAGACTCTCCATTAGATCTGGTTTTGAAAAATTGGCAATATTTAACTGTAAACAGGACCCCCCCTGGACACCAGGAGCTGATAAGACTCTGTACACGGGTCTGGTTGACGTTAAAATTAGGAGAACAGAGGGTGTGGCCACGATTTGGAAGTCTGGAAAACAAAATAGTCACAGAGCTAATGGTAGAACTGCGAGCTCTGTGCAGGTTTGATGAGTTAAAATACGCAGAACTCTTTACCACACTACTGAATAGAGGCATATGAGGTGCAGAAAGGCTGTTTGGAGATGGTTGTAAAAGGTGAGGAGGAGAAGGCAGCTAGTGACTAATGGAATGGAAGAAACAGACATCATGGACATGGTGGCACCAACCTTGCGTATGGGCATGGGGGGGTCGCCCTCCATGCCACTGCCACCATTACAGCCAGTGCAGTTGGGGGCGGGCGATGGGGGCGTACAACCACCGCCACCGCCGCCCCCACCGCTGCTTCAGCCGCAGCCGCTGCCGGCACCACCACCCCCGCACCGCTGCAGCCACAGCCGCTGCCGGCGCCACTGATCCCACCGCCCCTTCCCCCTCCTCCGCCGCCCCCTCCACCCCCTCCTCCGCCTGCTTTGAACGGGGGACGGGGGGTGGAGGCTGACCAGACCCCCGACCATCTGGAGGCCGGGCGTGGGGTGGGGGGGAGGCAGACTGGCCCCGGCCCCTCGACCACACTGGGGTCGGGGAAAAGGGCAGAGAGGGGGCCGGCTGGCCCTCTCCCCCCGACCGCACAGGGGGCCAGCACAGACCGGGAGCGGAGGCCGATTAGGCCCCGCCCCTCAACCACACAGGGAGTGGGCGAAGGGCCAGAGCGGGGTGCTGGCTGGTTGCCGGCTCCTGACTGCCCCTGGCTTGGGCATGAACTGGGAGCAGAGCCCAGCTGGCCCCTGCCCCCTGACCTGGCCAGAGCCTGGGATGAGTGGAGGTACCAACAATCTCAGCTTCGCTGCTCTTCCAGCCTTGGGGAGAGGGGCAAAGTCACTCTGATCAGAAGCGGGTGGGACGTCCCTGATCCAAATTACTTTCCCAAAAGGGGGGACAGAGACAACCATCCCGGATTCCCCCTCTGCCGCTCTGCCAGTGTTGGGATTAAAACGGAATGGGATGATGTGGATACAGATGGTCCCCGAGAGGAGGGTGGCAGGAGGAGGGGAAAAATAGCCCAAGAAGCTATAGGTGCTGCTAGTCCAATTGCAGGGCGCACGAGATCAAAAAGAGATGAAAGGGGAAGGGAAGGGCCTGATCTAGAAGTGCCTCTGAGACAGGCTGTGGGAAACCAGGGAGTGATTTATATAAAGACACCATTCTCTCTCACAGAGCTACGGCTGTGGAAAGACTCAGTTGGAAAGTATAGTGACAACCCAGAGAAAGTAGCCATACGGGTAGAGAGGGCTATAAGGGCCCAAAACCCTGATTGGGGAGACTTGAATGTGATGCTGGATGAATTACTAGATAGCACAGAAAGGGAGATGGTTAATAAAGCTGCCATAGATGCTATACAGGCCCAAATTGCAGCTGGAATTCTCCAAGGGATGCCTCATGACATATACCCACTTGCTGACCCTGGCTGGGATCCCAATGTCCCTGAACAAATGGCAAATTTAAAGCAGTTTCAGAAATGGGTGGTCTATGGGTTGAGCTGTGGCATTCCTAAAGTAGTGAATTTTTCTAAATTATATGAGATCAAACAAAATCCAAACAAGACTCCTACAGAGTTCCTGAATAGACTTAAAGAGGCTGCACGGAAATACACAACTCTGAACTTCGAAGCACCTGATCAGAAGTTCCAGCTGGCCTACATTTTTATGGGCCAGTCAGCAGATGATGTAAGGAAAAAACTGCAAAAGATGAAGGGGTTACAGGATATAAGTAATATGTTGGAAATAGCCTGGCAAGTATATCAGAACAGGGATTCAGTAGATAAGAACAAACAGAATAAGCCCCACCATAAGAAAAACCACAATGAGGGAAAGTCATCCAACTCACCAAAGAGGGAACCCCGTTTTCCTCTAGCTGAGGACCAATGTGCCATTTGCAAGCAGAAGGGACACTGGAAAAATGAGTGTCCAGCACGAACGAAAAAGACACCCCCAGCTCCAGAACTATCTGTGGATTATGATAGACAGCAATCAAGGGCATCACCCCCAGCGGAGCCTTCAGTTATAGTTAAGCTGGGAAATGAGGATGTTGAATTTCTGGTTGACACAGGGGCGACCTATTCTGTATTAAATACTTTAAAAGGTAAACTGAGCCAAGAGACTGTGGATGTGGTAGGAGCCACCAGGGTAAGTGAAACACGGCCTTTTTTCCAACCTTTAAAATTCAAATTGGGAAAACACTGGGTGACACACCAGTTCCTGTATATGCCAAATTCACCAATGCCATTATTGGGCAGAGATTTATTGGAGAAATTAGAGGCAGAAATTAAATTTTCCAAAGACGGGGGGGTGTGAAAGTCATAATTCCTGAATCTAAATTTGTAGAAGCAGCAGCTATTCTTATACAGGAATGCCATGGAGAAATTCCCAAAGAAATAGAAGATGCTGTCAGTTCTATAGTATGGGCCAATGATATCCCTGGAAGATCCAAAAGAGCTGAACCTGTGAGTATTACACTCAAAGAAGGAGCTACACCAGTAAGGCAAAAACAATACCCTTTGAAATTAGCAGGCCGTAAGGGACTAGCACCCATAATTGAGAAGTTTCTCAAATTTGGGTTGCTAGTGGAATGTGAATCCAAGTATAACACCCCAATTATACCAGTGAAGAAAGCAGATGGTAAGACTTATCGATTAGTGCAGGATCTAAGGGACATTAACAAAATAACAGAAGACATATATCCAGTTGTAGCCAATCCTTATACACTTTTGACTACACTAACAGATGAATCAGGGTGGCTCACTGTTTTAGATCTCAAAGATGCCTTTTTCTGCATTCCTGTGCAAAAGGACAGCCAAGAAATTTCTGCTTTTGAGTGGGAAAATCCTGAAACAGGGAGAAAGACCCAGCACACCTGGAGAGTCTTACCACAAGGCTACAAAAATAGCCCAACCATAATTGGAAACCAGCTGGCAAAGGAACTGGAGGACTGGAGGAAACAGGAGCCAGGAGGAGTTGTTCTTCAGTATGTTGATGACATCCTAGTAGCAACCAGAACGCGAGATGAGTGTATCCAGCTAACCGTAAGTCTGTTGAACTTTTTGGGCGAGAGTGGTTATCGAGTCTCAAGAGAGAAGGCCCAGATTGCCAGGGAAACAGTATTTTACCTGGGGCTGGAAATTTTCTGTGGAACACCAGCAACTCAGCAAAGAACAGAAGGAAGCTATCTGTCGCCTTCCAGAGCCCCACACTGTGAGAGAAATGCAAGCCTTCCTGGGAATGGTAGGTTGGTGTCGCCTATGGATATCAAACTATGGACTGCTGGTAAAACCTCTGTATGAGGTCCTTAAGGCAGCCGAAAAGGGAACAATCATGTGGACAGAAAGTGCAAGGGCTGCCTTCAAACAGTTGGAACGTTCCCTAATGTCTGCCCCAGCCTTGGGGCTGCCGGATTTGAAAAAGCCTTTTGAACTCTTTACATATGAGCGACTGAATGTTGCTCTGGGAGTACTAGCACAGCACCTTGGGGACCAGCAAAGAGCTGTAGCCTACTTTTCAAAACAGCTAGACAGTGTTAGTCAAGGGTGGCCTGGATGCCTGAAAGCTGTGGCAGCAACCGTCCTCCTAATACAGGAGGCCCGTAAATTCACCCTTGGGCAGCACATTGTCGTGTATGTACCCCATGCAGTAATAACTGTGCTGGAACAGAAGGGGATCACTGGTTATCCCCTAGCAGAATGCTGAAATACCAGTCTGTGTTGCTGGAACAGGATGATGTTACTCTGAAAACAACATCTGTGGTAAACCCTGCAATGTTTTTGTCATCCACATTACTTGACAGCATGCCTGAACATGATTGTCTACAGACAATAGAGGAGACTTATTCTAGCAGACCAGACCTGAAGGACATTCCCCTGAAGAGCCCAGCCTGGGAGCTGTATACCGATGGAAGCAGCTTCATGAGAAATGGTAAGAGAATGACGGGATATGCTGTAACCACCACAGATAAAGTCATAGAGGCAAAAGCCTTGCCTCCAGATGTATCATCACAGAAAGCTGAACTCATTGCACTAACAAGGGCTCTAGAGCTGAGTGAAAGAAGTTAAACATCTGAACTGATTCCAAATATGCCTTCAGTGTTGTTCATGCCCATGGAGCTATCTGGAAGGAATGTGGCCTGCTGACTGCACAAGGTAATGAGGTTAAGCATGCTGAACAGATTCTTGCACTTCTGCAGAGTATTTGGAAACCAATGGAAGTAACTATCATGCATTGCAAAGGTCATCAAAAAGGGAAGAAAGCCCCTGAAATGGGAATTTGCTTCGCTAAAGAAGCAGCAAGAGGGGTTGCAGAAAAAGGCATTTTTGCAGTGATATCACAGAAAGAAATAGATTTGTCAGAGTTTACCCCAAAATACGATCAGGGGGATCGCAAATTAATCAAGCATCTTAAGGCTGAGATCAAAGAAGGGGGGTGGGCCGTTACCTCAACGGGACAGGTTGTAGTTCCACCATTCCTCCTTCGAGAAATAGCCCAGCGAGAGCATGAAAGTACTCGCTGGGGAACAGAAAATCTTCTAAAACATCTTAGAAAGGTAGTGATAGTGATGACGGATATCATACAATCTATAACCAGCAAGTGCGATACCTGTCGTAAAAACAATCCTGACACAAGCAAACGGGTTGTGTTAGGGGTGACAAAAACAGGAGATCTCCCGGGAGATTATTGGCAGATCGATTTTGCTGAGATCCCACGCAAAGAGGGATGCAAGTATATACTGGTACTGGTTGACACCTTCAGTGGATGGCCTGAAGCTTACCCCTGTCGCACCAACACAGCAAGAGAAGTAGTGAAAGCCTTGCTGAACCATATAATTCCAAGATGTGGGGTTCCTCTGGGAATGTCATCAGATAGGGGACCACACTTTGTTGCAACAGTAGTTGGGGAGGTCAGCAGGGCTCTGGGAATTGCCTGGGACCTGCACACACCATACAGGCCCCAGGCAAGTGGCAAAGTTGAGAGTATGAATGGAACCCTCAAAACCCAGATTTGTAAAATTTGTCAAGAAACATCCATGACCTGGGTTCAAGCCCAGCCAATAGCCTTGCTGAGAACCCGCATACAGCCAAGGTGAAGGGACAATATAAGTCCCTATGAAATATTATATGGCAGGCCTTATCAAGCTCCACATATCCCGGGGGAAATTCATGTGAAAGGTAAAGCTGATTTGCAGAAGCACTTAATGGCTTTGAGTTCCACTTTGCAGAAGCTCCAGAGATTTGTCGTGTTGTCCAGGCCAATAGAACTGGACATACCTGCTCATCAGTTCCAGCCCGGAGATTGGGTCTACATCAAATGGTGGGATGGTGACCCCTTGCAAGCCAAGTGGAAGGGACCGTTCCAAGTTTTGCTGACCACCCCCACTGCAGTCAAAGTTGCTGGCAAGGGACCGTGGATCCACTATTCCAGAGTGAAGAAGGCTTCGGCTCCCAAAACCATCAAGAAAACAGAGATTGATACAGATCAGAATGATGTGGTTTAAACTGTTCTTCACATGTCTGTTATCTACCCAAATGGTAACTATGACTCAGGGTTTGTCCCATGATTTACACAAGGCTGTAGTCCAAAATGTGTCCAAGGTCCTTAGTAAAAACAGTTGCTGGATCTGTACCCAGATACCACCTCTAGATGAGAGTGGTCACTGGCCACTAATTGGCATTCTAATGGAAGAAAACCGTACTGAAAGGTGGGAACCAATCAATAGTACCCTTTTGCCCCCTATACCACTGAGCGGCCTGACAGAACGTGGGGACTATACTGTTCCTTGTACAGTGGTAAATGCCACAGAAGGGGCCATTCTTCCTCCATATTGTAGTCACACCAAATTCAGAGAAATAATAGACCCAAGGATTGCAGCAAAAATGAAATTGACAGGGTGGAGACTGGCTATACCATTTGGGACGGGGTTGTATTGGATATGTGGTGATGAAGCCTGGAAAATCCTGCCTGTAAATAAAGATCAGGCTTGTGCCCTTGGGGCTGTGGTCCCAAATATAACGGTATTTGATCATCTTGAAAACCGAAACAAGAGAATAAGATCTCTTAATCCCCTCATAGAGCGTCCCACACTTTTCCATACTATAGTCAGAGCTCTCGTTCCCTCTTATGGAGTGATAGAATTGGAAAAAGCGATTGTAAACATCTCAGGTGTTGTTGAACGTATCGAAAGGCATGCTGCAGATGCAATTTCAACCCTACAGGAGGAAGTTGACAGTGTGTCCTGTGCAGTTATGCAGCACAGGATAGCTCTCAATTTCATACTGGATGCACAAGGAGGTGTATGTGCTATTGTTAATACCACCTGTTGTTCCTATGTAGACCAAAGCAGAAGGGTCAAAAAAGATGTGAATGAAATTTGGAGGGGAACTCAAATTTTGCATGAAATAGCTTCCAAAAATGACACCTTAAAATTTGACCAGATCTTTGACACCCTTACCTCATGGTTACCAAACTGGGCCTGGATAAAGAAACATTTATAGTAGCTGTAATTGTAGTTATCCTCTGTGTAGTAGCCTGCATGTCGGCCGGTTGCGTAAACCGATACTGTGGGTAATGTAGAATAGAGTAAGGTAGAGACTAGACAAAGTAGAGTCTTGTTAGTCTCTAAAAGGGGGGAAATTATGCCTGAAGGATTTTTCTGCTTTTCTCCTGAATACTTCTTACACAGTTCCCGATATTCACAAGTATTAGCATGCATACTTGTGATGCTTTAGGTGATAACTTAGCCCAGTTTCATGGTGTTTAGTAGGCCGGGAGACTAAACACCCCTGAAACTACGTAGAGTTAGAAGACCAAACACTCTATTGTCGTAAGCACTCAAGGTCTCCTAGCAGCACAGATTCTGTAAACTAGAAGTTAGCCCACCCAAGCCCCTTATTGGGTCTTCTTGTTAGATATGCTAATGTGTAAAGTCTTTAATTGTATACTCGACTGGGGGGATGGGGCTTTTGCGATGTGTTCTACTGGGACGGCAGAAGCCATTGAATGGGATCCTATTAAAATACTGAGGTAAACGACCCCCAACCCTCTAACCGTGTCTGAGCTTTTATTTCCTATGACCAGGAAAAAGGCATCAATATACTGTGGGATCTGATGCCCTAATGGGAGGGAATATATTTGCTAACCCGGACACACAAGCTAGATGGCATCCTTTGATCCTTGTGCAATGTCAAAAAATAGGTATGGGAGCATTGATAAAAACCATAGAAATGGCTTCTCCCATACCTCGATTTGTAAAAGTAGTTCAAGGGACAATGGAACCATTTTTGCAATTTGCAGAAAGGATTTCAGCAGCTCTGGAGAAACAAGTTGAGGATGAACAGTTAAGGCAGATATTGTGTGAACAGTTAGCTTGGGAAAATGCAAATGAGGATTGCAGAAAGGTGATTGATCCCCTCCCGGGAGACCCTTCATTAACAGGTATGGTTACAGCTTGTGCTAAGGTTGGGTCTGTGGAACATAAAATGACTGCTTCAGCAGCTGTTTTACAATCACCTCGGAAATGTTATACATGCGGATAGCAAGGGGATTTGAAAGCTGAGTGTAAACAGAAACAAACAGGGAAAAAGCAGAAAGGAACTGGGACCACAGGAGTTTTCTCTTGTCAATGATGTGGGAAACCTGGTCATTTTGCAAAACAGTGTAAATCCAAATATCATGTAAATGGTCAATTTTTGGGAAACTTAGGACATGGGAAGCAGAACGCGAAGGGGAGAGGCGCTCAAACACAAACACCTCCTCAAGGCATGCTGCCAACTCTGGGCATGCTGTCAATGCAGGCTTATTCAGCAGACTTAGTGGGAGCACAAAAGGGGCAGCCGGAGTGGATGTTTCCGTAGCAACAACAGTGACTCTGAACTCTGGCGAAGTACACAAGGTTCCCTTGGATGCTCATGGACCATTAGGCCAGGGACTTAGTGCATTGCTTGTAGGGAGATCTAGTGCTACTCTACAGGGAATATTTGTGCATCCTGGAGTCATCGATGCTGATTTTATGGGACAAATTCATGCTATGATTTCTACTCCTACACCACCGCTTACTATTCCAGCAAAGACTCGCATTGCTCAACTTGTACCTTTTAAGTCATGTGTTCTTAGGACAGAACAACGAACTCATGGAGATGGAGCCTTCAGATCTACAGGGATTCCACAAGTTTTCTGGACCAAGGACATCTCTGATCAGCGACCGCATATGACGCGCATCCTCACTCTGCCTGGTGCCAACCCATCGCATGTTCGGCTTCGAGGTTTGGTTGATACAGGTGCTGACGTCTCCATCATTTCTTTTTCTGTGTGGCCTTCTGCCTGGCCTCTGACTCCAGTGGGGTCAGCCATTGCAGGGTTGGGAGGAATCACACAAAGTTATCTAAGCTCACAACCTGTGCTAATTAAAAACGAAGAAGGACAAACAACTACAATCCGTCCTTATGTTGCCGCACCACTGAACCTATGGGGGCGAGATGTGCTGGCAGCTTGCGGGGTGAAGATTGGGACACATCCCTTGTAGGGGTCAATATGCAAAAAGGCATCAGCCCTATACTGCCATTGTGATGGCTCACTGATCAACCTGTGTGGGTTGCTCAGTGGCCCCTGAGTGAAGAAAAACCAACTGCACTTCAGAATCTGGTACAAGAACAATTGGCACAGGGACACATTGAATATTCCACCAGTCCTTGGAACACACCTGTTTTTGTAATAAAGAAAAAGTCAGGATCATGGAGGTTGCTACATGACCTCAGAGAAATTAATGCAATAATGAAAAGTATGGGGGCACTGCCACCTGGAATGCCCTCACCTACAATGATACCTACTGGGTGGGACATTTTGATTGTTGATCTAAAAGATTGTTTTTTCACAATTCCTTTACACCCTCAGGACACACAGAGATTTGCTTTTACTGTACCTTCAATTAATAATGCTGAGCCTGTGAAGAGGTATCAATGGAAGGTTTTGCCTCAAGGTATGAAAAATAGCCCAAGTATTTGTCAATGGTATGTAGCCCGAGCTTTATCTGGGGTTCGTGAAAAGTTTCCTGGTTCATATTGTTATCATTAGATGGATGATATACTGGTAGCTGTACCAACTCGAGAGGAGTTGATGAAAATACAACCTCAACTGCTTGCTGCCTTGCAATTATATGGATTGCAAGTGGCTCCAGAAAAGGCACAACAGTATCCTCCCTGGAAATATTTAGGAGTCAAAATTTTGGAACGAACTGTGAACATCAAAATGTGCAATTTCAAAACTCTATTAAAACTTATAATGAAGCTCAAAAATTGCTAGGTACTATCAATTGGTTACGTCCTTACTTGGGACTAACCACGGCACAATTGTCTCCTTTGTTTGATATAGTGAAAGGAGACCCAGATTTAAATTTGCCTCAGACCCTGACTCCTAAAGCACAACAAGCATTGGATGAGGTTCAGCAAGCTGTTTCCACGTGACAAGTTTGTAGACTTGATCCTTCTATTGATAACACAGTGTTTGTTACAATTCCAGATCTTCATCCTATAAGTATCATTGGCCAATGGAATACCCAGTGGCCTGACCCGTTGCATGTTTTAGAATGGATTTTTTTACCTCATCAACCGAAAAAGACAGCCCCCACAATATTTGAATTAATTGCTCAATTAATAATCAAATGTTGTCAGAGATGTTTACAACTCATGGCTAAGGATCCTGACAAACTTATACTTCCAATACCGCAAGAATACTTCGACTGGAGTTTTGCTAATAGCACTCCTCTCCAGTCAGCACTGCAAAATTTTCCAGGACAAATTTCTTTCCATTTACCTAGACACAAATTACTGCAGTTGGCAAAGACAACTTCTTTGTCTTTGCGTCCAAAAAATAGTCGTGTACCACTGCAAGGACCTATGGTTTTTACAGACGGGTCCGGGAAAACTGGTAAAGCCATTGTCACCTGGAAGGATGACTCTGGATGGCAGGTACTGGAAGGTCATGAGTCAGGCTCTGCTCAGTTTGTTGAACTGCGAGCTGTGACCATGGCATTCCAGTGATTTTCTCATGTGCCGTTGAATCTTGTAACTGATTCTGCTTATGTTGCAGACATCGCACAGTGTTTAGATTGCTCTCTTTTAAAAGAAGTTAACAGAGAGTGCATCCTTATTACATTTTGCACGTTTGGAGTCATGCTACCTTACCAGGTTTTATAGCAGAGGGTAACTTGGGTAGCACCTCAGCCTGACACGGTTGCACAAGCCAAGGCCTCACATGATTTTTTCCAGCAGAGCGCACGCACTTTGCAGAGACAATTTTCACTCACACCTACTCAAGCTCGTGACATTGTTAGTTCCTGTCCTGACTGCCAAGGCTTTGCTGCAACGTTACCTGTAGGGGTCAACCCTAGGGGCTTGCAAGCATTGCAAATTTGGCAGACAGATGTCACTCATGTGGCTGAATTTGGTCATCTCAAGTATGTGCATGTTTCAACCTTCTCTTCTGCTATGTGGGCATCTGCTCATGCAGGTGAAAAAAGTCGTCATGCTATTGCTCATTGGCAATTGGTTTTGCAGTTTTAGGAGTGCCTTCATCTATAAAAACTGATAATGGTCCTGCCTACACCTCTGAGAGGACGAGACAGTTTCTACAGCTATGGGGTGTTGATCCTACCTTTGGTATCGCTCATTCACCCACGGGCCAAGCTATCATTGAAAGTGCTCATTGGTACCTTAAAAAGTGTTTTGCAAAAACAAAAAGGGGGAATGATAGGGGAACCCCCGCAGAGCAGACTACAAAAAGCTTTGTATACAATCAATTATCTCACAGAACCTTCTGATTCTAATATTCCTATATTTTTTAAGCATTTTCTTTCTTTGCAGTTGGACGGAACAGTGAGTCTCCCTCAAGGAAAGGTGTGGGTCAGAGATTTGATTACTAACAAGTGGGAGGGTCCGTGGGACCTCATCACATGGGGGTGTGGATATGCTTGTGTCTCCACAGATACTGGAGCCTGTTGGGTGCCAGCATGGTGTGTGAGGCCAGACTTACAGCGAACTCGCCCCCGGGACAGTGATGGATCAGCCTGAAGCTTGGATGTTAATGATTGCTATCATTAGGTTTTGCATAGGGGAAGGAAAGGCCATGTTGCCTCCTCTGCCTCCTATGCCTGAGAATGCATGGATAACTTTAGCTCATGCTTTGAATCAATCTTCTGTTTCACTTGCAACTCCACAATCTTCTTTTAAAACATGCTTAGTAGGTGTACCGCTACACAATCGCACAGAAATCAATGCGCTTGTTAAAGGAACATATGCAAATGCTACAAAGCTAGCCCCAACACCTAAATTGGTTGAGCCCCAAGAAGTTGGTATTTTAGGATACCTTAGAGCTTCGACTTGTGTGCGTTTTAAGACTTCGCGAGCATGGTCTGGTGAGTCATCCAATGAGGTGTCACCCATCCAGCCATGATACTCGAATGTTTCGCTTTGGTGTAATGATAGCTCAGGTGTTGCTTTTGCTACTAACCAAGCGCCACGACAATTACCCCCGGGTTTGTTTTTAATTTGCGGGGACAATGCATGGGCTGGCCTCCTGTCCAATATGATAGGCGGACCATGCATGATCGGATGCTTGACAATGCTTGCTTCAAATCTTTCAATGGTGGCAAACATGTCTCATTCTTTGCACCGTGGGCGAAGGGTGATTCATTCTTTGCGCCATAGGCGTCATCTTGATTCCTTTGACAAAAACTGCAAAGATGATCTAACGTTTTGGGGAAAGGGATCAAGAGTGGTTGCTTCAGTGTTTGCTCCGGGTGTTGCTGCAGCTAAAGCATTGGCTATGCTTGATAAATTAGGGTGCTGGCTTGCTAAACGTACTAATGAAACTTCAGCAGCTTTAGCAGGATTGTTAACAGATGTTCGCTCTGTGAGGCATGCTACCTTGCAAAATCGTGCAGCCATTGATTTTTTGCTTTTAGCACATGGGCATGGTTGTGAAGATTTTGAAGGAATGTGCTGTATGAATTTGTCAGACAATTCAAAGTCTATCTTTGCAAATATTCAAGAGCTGCTGAATGGAGTGCAAAAACTGAGAAAATCTGTTACTGGGTTTGATACATGGTTTAGTGGCTGGGGCATCACGGGATGGTTCAAAGATTTGTTAAAAATGGGAAGTATAATCTTGCTTGTTGTATTTTTGTTCTTGTTTGTTGTCTTTTCTGCAAAGGGCCCTGCAGAAGTCAATTAACACTGCTTTTTTGGTAGTAAAACAAAAAGGGGGAATTGTGGGGATGGATGAGGCTGACAGCAGGCCTGAAAGCCTCTTGGAAATTGACTTAGAAGAAATCAAGATTTACCCGTGAGAAAACTTTGTGAGAAAGTGAGGACGTGAAAGCCTGCAGCCACAGTGAAGGCCTCAAGGACAGACAAGAAGATAACCGAAGATGATGTTTTGCACCCAAAGGAGGACATGGCCTTGTTGAGGAACATCAAGAATGTACTAGATGAAGATTACTTGTAGTGCGTAGCTAATTGCTTGTATAGCTTGTTGTATAGTGCTATGAATAGTTCTTGTTTTGTAGACAGCCCTGTCGTTGTTTGTCATGCAGCCAATCATAACAAACCATGGTAGCTGTAAAAAAAGGTATAAAGGTGCTAATACAGACTAATAAAAAACTCTTTTTCTGTCCTTGGATTATTGGCGTGTCGTGTGTCTCTCTACTGCGACAGTGTTGGTTTACAGGTCTCACACTGTGAATGGTATCTTTGAAGCCATAAATGGAAGTGGTTTAATGGCAAATAAGTGTATAAGTCACCCAGCAATGTATGTGGGAAGAGCATAATATCTTTTTATAAGTTGTGCTCTTGACTTTCATGCAGATACAAATCTAGAAATTACTTAAAAAACAATACAAACATACAGCCATTGGTGCATTCAGTGGTAAGGGGAAAGTATGGAATCCATTTGCTGAGCTACCAAGAGGTTCAAATCAACTCCCACCTTTCAGGAAACATACTTTCTTAGACACTCCTCTCACCCCTTCAGGTAAATGCACATCAGATGTCTTCTCGCAATGTACTAGCAATGGATAGAAAATTTCAGAAGTGTTGCTAAGAATGACAAAGCAGCTCAGAAGATGACAGAAAGTGAAAGTATAGAAACTCACAGGATATATTAGAAGCTAGCAACAGAATTTAGAAACAACAGAAACAGAATACAGGGAAAGAGATTTAGAAAGACAACATGTACTAATGGTGAGGGGGGGAAAAGCAATACTGAACAGATTAAAAATACCACTATTGTAAAAATGCTGGGGCAAAAAATCTGACAAGACTATAGGAGAGACTCATGCAAGGTATGAAGGAAGAAAAAGAATGAGACTGACACATTTCAAAACATACAAGAGAGCTGGTGGCCAACAAACTATTTTTCCAGTTTTATATATAAAAGTCAGATGAAATTACTGAAATCTCACCAAGTCAGTAAGCACTGGATGCTTATTACCTTTTAAGTGCTTTGTCAAACCCTGTAATAAATTACATTTTTTTCTGCTTTGTGACATAGGGACTTAAAGCTGGCAAATTTTGTTTAGATGTTTGTCATGGTTTATGGATGGTACTCCGAAATTTAGTTATCCCACCAAGATTCTCCAAACCCCACTGCTGCTCACTCGCTCCCCATCTCCCTCTTCCACTCCACATGTGGCCAGAAAGGAGAACTGGAGGCACAGAAGGCAAAGATCACGGGTTCAGATAAGAACAATTTACTGGAAACCGCAATGAGACAAGAAAACAAACAGCAAGAGCAACAATATTAACAACAAAAGTGTATGAAAGAGAGTGATTCACATGCAAAAATGCTCACTGCACAGCCCAACCCAATGTGACTGATACCCAACCCTGACCGCCCTGTCTGCCACACTTGCTCAACCGAAAGAAATCCCTTCTCCTCAGAAGGGAGTCCCTTCCCCCACCCCCAGCAATTATGTGAGATGGTATAGAATAACCTCCGGGCCCTGGTCACGCCACCTCCTAGCTACTGCAAGACTTAACCCTGTCCTGGCTGAAACAAGGACAATGTTTTATCCCTAAACATATGTGCTATGAGTATTTTGATCAAATAATCACATCATGTTAAAGGGCTAGCTATGATAATAAGTAGAAAATTGTGAAGTATAAGGTGTAGAAATATCAGGAGTGCTGTGTTTGGAATGTGTAACCGCAGAAATCTCGCCAAGAAGTTACTCGACACTTATGTTTCAGTCAAGAAGCTATGGATAATACAAGAAAATTAAAGGTTAAGAAATAGTTTAAGGAGCTGCTTGCTGAAACACTATGGACCACCTGCTTAACATCTATCCTGTCTGTTACAATGAGGTAGGAGGATGAAAGACTGTTATGAAAAGGAAGAAACTGTAAATTGGTTCCTGTTTTCTGGACCCCAAAAGTGGCCAAAACTAGCCTTGGAGTTCGGACTAGGACCAAGACACCAGAAAGCATGCGCGAAGGACCAAGGTGAAAAGTTTATTCTGAGGAAGACTGGCCTTACTTCATCTCAACCCTCACTCACAATCACTACCAAGTGGCCTGAGGCGGAACTGCGCCTGCGCAAGCATATGGAAATGAGTTTTGAACTCATTATAATACGAAGCAGGGATAGGTCATGAATATGTATAGGGTTATTGGGAAATTTAATGCATATGTAATACTTTAGGAAATAAATGTAGAAGTAAGAGCGGCTGACGACACGTGTGTCCTCAGGGCGCACGTCTCAGCATTGATTAATTAAACGTATCTACCCCAAAACTTATACGATTTAAGTTACAGGGTCTCATTCCATGCAACATGGAGACCATCATGCTCACCAGTTATGCTGCTTGGAAATCCACTACCCTTCCCATCTTGATTTTAATATTAAGGATTCCAATCAGTAGAGATGACCAATGATTGTTTTAGGATAAGAATATTGATGACCTTATTAACTATTGGAACCAATCAATGTAAGGGTTAAATTTAGGAGCTGTCATGGTGTGCATAGTATGTAAAAGAACTTATGTAACAATGATTCAGCAGAAAAAGTATATAAAATGGATGAGGTTTGTTTGTTAAGTGGGACACGTTTCGGAGGAGGCTATCCCCCATGTCCCTGGCTCCCTGAATAAAGAAGTGTCTGCTTATTCACATCAAAGGATAAGTTTGGATAAGTTTGGATAAGTTTCTTTCACCCTGTTTGGTGACGTGTGGACTGTATTTTTGAAATAATGCTTCTTTGGTTTCTGCTAATTGCTTTTCCTGGACTTATATATGTAAAGAAACTTTATTTGCAAGCATAAATGTAAGAGAAGCTCATATGAAGACTCATATATAGTGCTTCATAATTCTAATGATTTATTACTTGTTCTAAAACAATTTTTGCAGAACACCACAAAATGAACTCTTTTACAATTAAAATCTACAAAATTATCAATAAATCATGTTGTTAAATGGTTATATATGCTGTGCTTTAAAAATTACCAATCAACTAGTATATTTCCCTTTTGCAAGAAAAGGTATGAAAATTATGTTTCTATAGCTTATTAATATATAATACTATTTTAATACTACTCAAAAGATCCACTATGGCGATGATTTCATTAGAACTAGGTCAAAACTAAGATTCAGTACAATTTGATCTTGAAAGGAATGAGGAACTTGTCTTGAATAATAAACTGTGGGTTTGCTGGTAGATAAAACTAGCACTGAGAGATAAAAGAAACAATGGGAAGGATTCCACTGACTGATGAATGGAATGAGAGAGATTTGCATTTACAAACAAACCATAGTGTCATGGAGTAATTGCTGTTAAAAATTCCCGGTGTAGAAAGAGGAGGTGGAGTCGGAAATGAGGTAGCCAGCATGAAACTCTGCCTACATAAAAACTTATAAAACCAAGAGAACACCTGAAGAAGCTCTTTTTCAGGCTTCCGGTTCGCTGAGAAGGGACGTCACTCTCCTCCCCTCCGCACCAGCTGGGTAAGGTCTCCCCAAGCCACATGGCCTGGGGCTGCCAACCCGCATGGTGTGGGGGGAGGGGGAGGGGAGGGAGATAGAATTCAAGGTATTTCATCCTGCTGCCCTTGGCCAAGGAACTTCGCCAGCTCCGTTTGCCTAGCCTGGGCCAAGCCGGTCCCCTCTCTGCGGCGCGGCCTGGTGGGAAGAGGTTTTGGGGTCGGACCCTGTGGACCTCGGGCGCGCCCCGCCCGGCTAGCTCCTCAGTGAACTCGGCACGAGAGAGAGAGAGGAGCTCGGACTGGGCTCTGGCCGGGCGGCCCAGCGGAGAGAGAGAGAGAGAGAGCTCAGACTGGGCTCCTCTCATGCAACTCAGACGTGAATCTTGCCGGGTGGCCCCCCCGGGCGGCCTGGCCCAGAAAAGAAGCCTGGACCAGCTCCTTGCAACACGGGCGCAGTCCTGACGGGCCCCCACGACTAAAACACAGCTTGGATGGGGGGGAAGAGCAGACGAGAACTTTTTTTTCTAGTTCAAGCATGAACTTATAACATTCAAACCACACAGGCGGAAGCCGCGTGACCAGCACCCAGCCGAAAGACAAATTAACTGTTCTTTTTCTAATATCAAAATGAGACTTTGGAGGGCATTCATTTCTCTCTCCCACACAGAAAGAGCACAAGAATGAAGACACGAAAGGTACAACATAGAGACTTTAAGTTAATTAATATAACTAAGCTTATTTTCAAAGAAGAGATGAAGAGTGCTTTAATGCTGAAAGATCTTTTGTAAAAAACATGTTGATAAAGTTGGCTGTAATATACCCTGTAATATATGAATAATAGTCTAAAAGTGGTGAGAAAAAGTGAATGTAATGTTCTAAGTTGTAAGCAGTGGACTGAGACTTTTGTGTATAATATTTTTTCCTCGCCCCAGGAAACAGTAGAAGAAGACTTGTGTTGCTGATGATGAAGTAAGGGGATGTCGTTGCCACTGTAATAGAAACATTTACTCTCAAAAAGAACACCTCAATGACCATCATATGTCCATTGGTAGTAGCCCTGGGAAAGCTACTGAAATGGGAAGGGGTCTAGAAAAGCAAATGTCTCCCTTCAAGGGGAGGGTTGCTTGCTAGAAAGCTAATAACCATGGAAACTATGTTTCCTATGGGGGTCAACATGATAAAACAAAAGAAAGCTTCTCTCTCTACATAAATTAAGAAAACTGTTTTGTTCCAGAGGTGGTGGATTAACTATAAGTTGAAGTGTTACCTTTTGCATGGTCAGCAAGAAAGAAAATAAGAAAGGTGGGGAGGGGAAAAGAGTGTTCTAAAGGGTTTGGTATTGATGCCTGATTATTATTCCTATTTTAAGTCTGTTAATAAAATTCCTTTTTTGTACTCCTTAAAGTATAAGCCTGCTTTGCTTATTATTAATCCTTATCTCACAAGAAAATCAAATAATCTTGACTACAAAATTAATGTTTATACCTAATTTTGATCCCCAAACCTCATAACTGCAACACATAGATCTGCTGATAATAATTAATTTTCCTCACAGTCTGAAGTGGCATCAGATGCCTGTTTCCTGCTTTGGAGACTTATTAATTTTATTGTATTCTTCTAAGGCAACCATTAAAATATATGCATTAATTTCAATTTTGAAATCAGTATTATATCTATCATGGAATCAAAGTTAGGACATACAAATATAAGAAATTCAAAGTATAAAAAAAGATCTGTTTCACCTCTTACTTATGTTTGCTGTTCATTTCAAAATTAAAACAATCAGAAAATATGGTTAGCTTAATTTGTCTCTAAAATGTTCTTTTCCTACTTATGCACCCTAAAATTTTTCACTTATATGTAATTTCCTATGATTTTTGGCTTTCTTACCATTGAAAAATAAAACACAATATTGTATATTTCCAGACACTGAGTATCCATGCAATACAAGAGAGATTTTACTGTATTTTGAACCACTGTGCACCAAAATATGCATATAAGTAATAAAAGTGAGAGGTTGTGAAGGTAACCAGCTCTATGGGACAGCACATTTCATAGAACTACCTGTATGAGAGGCTGATAAAGCAGAAGCAGAACGTGGTATGGTAATAACAGCATTGGAGCAAATCTAAGCCGACCTAATTCATGCACTAGTAGCTCTCTAGCTGCCTAAAGTGTATCAGCAAGATATTTTAAAGTTTGTCTTGACTCAGTCATGTATAAAGGATTGTGCTAGATATGGACCCTCAGGGTTCTGTGCAGATAAATCTCACTCCAGACTTTTGTTATGTGTATGGCCATGTTCCATTGACTTTAATGGAATCTTCACGGTGCCTTTCAGTTTCTTCTGTTTTCCACAGTGAGAGGATGCCTTTCACACCAACCTGACATGGAGACTAGAACAATATAATATGATTGATTTCCATAGATAAACTGAAAGTTCCAGTGGAGACTGAAAGGAATGAGGGACTTGAGAACTGTGGGTCTGCTGGTAGATAAAACTAGCACTGAGAGATAAAAGAAACAATGGAAAGGATTCCACTGATTGATGACTAGAATGAGGCAGATTTGTCTTTACAAACAAACTGTAGGTCTGCTGATAAATAAAACTGAATACTGAGGGAGGAATGAAACAATGAGAAGAACCATAAATTCCATAAGGAATTCCACTGAGTGACACAAAGAAAGGACAAGGGGGGGGCATTATACATTAGAAGGGGGTCTTAGGTATTAGGCATTTTGGGAAGTCTGTACCTCTCAAATACCTCAGACAATGGGGAGAGAGGGACATGCGGTCAGGAAATTAGGATAAAAGGGAGGTTGCATCCTCCAAAATTTTGAGAGACCCCAGGGGAAATGCCCCATGGCCTTTCCTTTTATTCGAATAAATTACAGGACTCCTCTGTCTCCTTTTTGGACATAAACCTCTGGTGTTTGTGGATTAATTTTCCTGACAAGACCATGGACATTTTTGACACAACTTTAATACCCAAATAGACTCTTTTTCTAGTGGGCAATACCAAAGAGTCATCCTCCTCTACCACCATCCTTTTTTTCTTTTTACCAGGTGAAAAATTTTACCAGAACTCTGTAGTATATTACTCAGAGCAACTGAATTTTTTGGAGAAGACTTTTAGACAATGCTCAGGGTCCAATGTTGAATTCCATTGCTATTTTAAACTAGGAAAACAGATGTTCAAGGGCATTGCAATTTTTGTAAATTGCATAGAGGTCTACCTTTGATTGCACTTCCCTAATAATTTCAAATTATCAAAGGCTTATGTTTTGAGAAACAAACACACAATACTAAACTAGATACACTACTTTCCTTACAGTAGTCTTTACATTCACATTATAAGTGCAGGTTTGTGCTGAATATGTACGCATGCACAGATACTTGTACACACACACACAAAAACTGTACATGTAAGTACATAAAAATATAGTACACAAAGATAAAAAAGAAAGAATTAATTTGTTAGAAAGAACTGAAAATAAGATACAGTTGTTTGTAACCACGATATACTTACTATTTTGTTGAATCTGATAACTGATATTCTCTTCTTCTATCATAACATTCCTGGATTCCAGGGTCATTCCATAAATTTCTCAGTGCATCTACATAGGGGTTCTCAAAAGTTGACACCTTCTCTACATTGACTTCTCGAACTAACTGTGCGTGAGCCTAATTTGAAACAAAGAAAACAATTAAATTTATTTCATTGTCTATGTTTACAAAGAGTTCATATATTGTGAATGTGATTAACAGGAATAATTTTTCAGACTGGCCATCTCACCAATGTGTGGTTATGAATGAATGATGTTAAGGTGTGTTCAAACTAAGAAAAATAGTAATAGAGATTATATGAGAGAAGGTGAATTGATAAATGAGTATATGGGCCATTATTTCAGAATAGGCTTATCCTAATTCAATATTATTTAGCTGAAATTGATAAAATGTTCACGTGAAAATTTATATTTAATTAAGCTAATTTTTAAGAAAACTTTCATTTTTCAGGTCCAATTGTAGGGCATATAATATACTTGCTTTTTCAATAATAACCTCTTGAGCAAAATGGCAGTTAGACTGATGGGTGCAGAAAGAATGGGAAGGATGGAGAAAACTTGTCTTTTAAAGAGATTCATTTATATGTACATTCACTAAGAGAGAAAAAGAACAGATGAAAACTTAGGCAAACAAAAAAACCAAGGGATTCTATTCTCGAATATAGTCTACATTTCAGACGACTCATTTCAGTAAGGACACAGACCCTTTTGCATTTTAAACCAGTGTTGAAGGTTGGATCTAGTTCTTTTCCTCAGGAATTTTTCTCCCATGGGTTGCTAGGACACAAATGACTGGGTACTTAAAAGAAACAAAGCACAAGGGTAGAGCCTTTCTCCGTGGCAGGGTGGGGCAAAATTGCCCCTCACGGAAGCAGAGCCTGGTAACGCGAGATTTGGAGAGACTGAAAAGCAAGGGCAGGGGGGAGGTCACGCCCTCTTGCTCGGGACCCTCGGAGCTGGAAGGTCAGAGCTGCTGTCTGCTGAACCCACGGCCCCTGAGAAGCCAGCGCGGAGCTGCCGGTCTGTCTGCTGTGAGTCTCTGCCCTCTGCCCCATCCGGAGCCGACCTGCCTGCCACCAGCCCGCTTTCTCCGCTACATTGTAGCGGGGTTTTTCCCTGCACGTGGAGACCCCTTACCGTCCCAGCTCCCTGTGTCCGGGGATCCTGCTGTGGCACCGACACCAGCTGCCCCTCCCGAGGGTCTGTGGAGCAAGGGCTCTCCTCCATCCCTCCGTGCTTCGGGCAGTCGCCATTTGCCGTGTGCTACCTGAGCTCACAGCCACCGGAGCGCCCCTGCAGGCACCGGGGAATCACCGCACCCAGAGCGCCCCTGCAGGCTGTGACTGGAACTGCACCAAAGGGAAAGGTGCCTGAAGCCGAGCAGGCTGCCACTGGGTTTCTGGTTCTGTTTGTTGGTTAACGTTATAGTTGTTGTTATTTGTTATCCTTTGTTTTAGATAGTAGTAAAGAACTGTTATTCCTATTCCCATATCTTTGCCTGAGAGCCTCTTGATTTCAAATTTATAATAATTCGGAGGGAGAGGGGTTACAGTTTCCCATCCCAAGGGAGGCTCCTGCCTTCCTTAACAGACACCTGTCCTTCAAACCAGGACAACCAGGTATGTGCATACAAAAACGACTGGGTTTGTTATTTTTAAAGTAATCTATCCTGCTTACACACATACAACCTGTCACCCCTCTTTTTAGACAGTCCAGGAGAATGCTACTACTCATTACTTTACAAAATTTTATGCCTGCAACTATTGCCTACTCATGGGGAAATCAAGAACTCCAAGTTCAGTATGAAAAATGTTTGTCTTCGGGATATGGAGAACGTATGCTTTCTGTTATCAGAACTCAAGTCTTCAAGTTCTAACAAAGTATATATTCTTCTGGAACATCATGTTTACCCATCCCAAAACTGGGCAGATCACAAAGGGTTTCTACTATCTCATAACAAAATTTTTTAAAAATGGTATTCCATTAAGCACAAGGCAATACTCTTGTGAAACAGGAAGATATTTTTTCCCAAAAGATTTTGTATTTTTTGCTCAAGCCCAGTTATGTATTCACTTGGCTTTATAGTCTTCCAAAAGAATGATACCCCAAGTATTTGCTCACTACTTGTGACAAACTGATACAACAATATATTCAGATATTATTTCTGTTATTGTTCTTGAGCTCTGAAAGGGCCCTTTGAAAGATATCTGGTATCTGTCAAAATGTTGCTGAGCTTGCAGAAATAAAAAGGGGCCACCACGGCAAAAGAAAGAACACGCATGTGCAAAACTCGTGGGGTCAAAAATTCATGTGAGGTAGAATCCTCTTACTTCATCCTTTCAAGCCCCCAGACTCAAATTAAGACCACCACCTCAATAAAAGAGACGGATTGCTCAGCCGCAACTGATTTACATACGGAGCGGAGAACAGGCGGGGACAGGTAATAAATATATATAGGCGTTACAGAATATGCATGCTTTTTGTAGATAAATAGGTGAATAGAAGCTGTAAAAAGGTACGCAAGATTTGGGAAGGTGCTCTCCCCCTGCGTCCGGCGCTGAAAAAAATACGTACCTACTTTATAACTCTAACAGGTTGTGGAGTCTTTATACTGCGTCTCAGTTTGAGCCACAAGAGCCTCTCTGGTGTGCTGCCTTTGTTCTCCCAGGTGCCACGTGGAACACAGTGTGGGGGCAGCTACCATTTTGGTTTTGCCCTAGGGTTGGGGGGCCAGGTGATGTTTGGCCTTTGCTGGTTTTGTAGGTAAAACATTTTCCACTGTATTGTTGTGTTGTTTGCGTCTTTTGCCTCAGTAAAATTGTGAATAATGTTTTTGTTTTTACCTCTCACAGTCCTGTTTCTTTGTTTTTCCCTCCACTGTTGGGCAGGGGGGAGGGGCTCGAGCAGTATTAACTTTTTTCCCACTGAGTTTTTCTTTTTAAAACCATTACAAGTGGTTATAGTCATTGTTAGAACAAACTTAGAATGAAGTTAAATTTTTTTAATATTCCTTTTGATATTTTCTATGTATTTTTTTCAAACTAGCTTTGTTGGAAATGATAAAAAGTTTATATAACTTTAGTCAGGGATTTTGTTCGCCTTTGCCCAGGGGGAAAGGAATCGAAGTTTCTTTTCAAAGGCCTGTTTCACCACTTGAGGCCTGATGAGCTTAACATCTCAACAGACTAGGAGTAGAACAGAAGATACTCAAAAGATAATGACCATCAACTCCAAACATCACCCCTGGCATGGTTGGAGGTACCTGGTCTGGGAAAAGATTGATAAGAGAATGAAGAATGAGAACCTAATTATCATCGAAGGCAAAGGGGTCAATAAGCAATAGGAAACCAAATACTAAGAACTGTGTAACTTGGGACCAATAAACACTGAACCAATTAATTTATCTGGGTTTTGACTGTATAAGTATGTGAAAAATCTAGTAAAGATGATGTGATGGAATGATTTTCTCTGCACAACCCGGGCAATGGGTGGATGAAATGATTTCTCTTACACATCCTGGCCAGAACAACATCCTGGTGAAAGGAATGAGAAACTTGTCTTCACAAGCAAACTGTGAGTGTCTGGTAGAAAAGAAATGTTCTCACAACCCTTCACCCAGCTCTTTGGGCCTATCCCGCCAATCTTTGAGGGGTTCAAATCTTCTTTAGATGCTAATGATACCATACAGTGGCTGGTGTTGCTGATAGGCCTGCTCTATTTAGCATTCAGGGATAAGGGGGCTCTGACTTGGATAGCCACTCTGACATCTACCCCAGACAATAGGGATGGGGCCCCAGAACCTGACACGGCCCCAAAGACTAGGGATGCTGCCACAGAAACTGACCTGGCCCCGGAAACTAGGGATGCTGCCATAGAACCTGACATGGCCCCAGAGACTAGGGATGTAGCCACAGAACCTGACACGGCCCCAGAAACTAGGGATGCTGCCACAGAACCTGACACGGCCCCAGAGACTAGGGATGTAGCCACAGAACCTGACATGGCCCCAGAAACTAGGGACACCATCCCAGAACCTGACATTGCCCCAGACACTAGGGATGTTGCTACAGAGTCTGACCCGGTCCCACAACCCACCTCAGAAACAACCCACCCAGATTGGGTGGGAGTCCTGGTGAAAGAGATACGCGAGATGAGCCAAGTGCTGAAGGAATACACTTGCCCAGCTGGTGGGAAACCCTTCCCCTACCCCAAAGAGGGAGAGTCTAATGAGGCAGCAGAGGAACCCAGGGACACTATCACCGCTCAGGCTTCAGTCAGATCAGAGGGGCAGCCACAGCCAGTAGCAGTTGCCCCTGTGGAAAAGAGGAAGACTAAGATCAAACCAGAGCAGCCAGTGAGTAATGATGGGGAAGCAGGGCCCTCTCAACCAGTAGGGAGGCCAAGGATTGAAATCACTACTGAGTCCCTGGGGTATGACAGTCTCCGTAATCTACGAAAAGACATTGTGCGACGGGGTCGTGAGCCTTTTACAACCTGGTTACTTCGGGTCTGGGACCTTATGGGTATGGGCGTGCAGCTGGATAGTATTGAGGCAAGGCAGCTGGGACCCTTGTCCCAGGACTCAGGGGTTGATCAGGTATTCGGAAGAGATGACGGGCCCCTGTCTCTCTGGGAACGGCTTTTAATAAGTGTAAGAGAGAGGTTTGTCAACAGGGAGAGAATGCAGGAATATCATCATAGAAGACCATGAAGACCCTTGAGGAGGGAATCCAACAGCTGAGGGAGGTGGCAATATTGGAGGTACTCTTTGGGAGGGATGGACAACATGATAACGACCCCGACAAGGTCAAGTGTACAGGGCAAATGTTGTGGAATCTGGCAAAGCTAGGGCCCTCCCAATACACCATCTTCATTGCAACAATTAATGCTGATGACAACCGAGAGACAGTGGGCTCCATAGCCACCAAACTCAGGAATTATGATAGTATGATCAGTGGCCCAATGCAGGCTCAGGTCTCTGCTGTGGTCAAAGACCTCAGAGAGGAGATGATGAGAGAGGTGAGGGAGGAGATGAGGTTGATGAGTGCAGCACCAGTGCGAGTCACAAGCCCCAAAGTCAGAGCCCAGCGCCCCCCAGCCAGGGAGAGAGGGTACACCCCACGATCTGAGCTGTGGTTCTTCCTGTGTGATCACAGAGAAGACATGAGGAAGTGGGATAGGAAACCCACTGCTGCCCTGGCAGCACGGGTACAGCAACTCAAGGAGGGAAATAATAACCGAGGCGGGGGGTCTACTAAAGTGAAGGTAGCCTCAGCCTCCCGTGACCGAGATGCCAGATATTACAGAAGAGAGGACGATCTCTTAGATCCCCTTGAGGGGACCTCTACCATGTACGCCCAAGAAAGAAATGACAACCAGAGCTAGAGGGGCCCTGCCTCTAGCCAGGAAGAGGCACGGGAAAACCGGGTCTTTTGGACAGTGTGGATCCGATGGCCTGGCACATCAGAACCACAAAAATATGAAGCGTTAGTTGATACTGGTGCGCAGTGTACCTTAATTCCATCGAGACATGTGGGGGCAGAACCTGTTTCTATTGCCGGGGTGACAGGGGGATCACAGCAATTAACTTTGTTGGAAGCCGAGGTGAGCCTGACCGGGAAGGAGTGGCAGAAACACCCCATTGTGACTGGTCCAGAGGCCCCATGTATTCTGGGCATAGACTTCCTCCGGAATGGCTATTACAAAGACCCAAAGGGACTCAGGTGGGCTTTCGAAATAGCGGCTGTGGAGGCAGAGGGCATCAGGCAACTGAACACCTTGCCTGGACTATCGGAAAATCCAAATGTGGTGGGACTCCTGAGAGTAAAAGAGCAACAAGTGCCAATTGCCACCTCGACAGTGCACCGCCGGCAGTACCGGACGAATCGAGACGCCGTGATCCCCATCCACAAGATGATCCGCGACCTGGAAAGCCAAGGAGTGGTCAGTAAAGCCCACTCACCCTTCAACAGCCCCATCTGGCCTGTGCACAAGTCTGACGGGGAATGGAGATTGACTGTAGACTATCGTGGCTTGAATGAAGTGACTCCACCATTGAGTGCTGCCGTGCCAGACATGTTGGAGCTCCAGTACGAGCTGGAGTCCAAGGCAGCAAAATGGTATGCCACCATTGACATCGCCAATGCGTTCTTCTCCATCCCTCTGGCAGCGGATTGCAGGCCTCAGTTCGCCTTCACCTGGAGGGGTGTGCAATATACCTGGAATCGGCTACCCCAGGGGTGGAGGCACAGCCCCACGATCTGCCATGGACTGATCCAGGCTGCACTGGAAAAGGGTGAGGCTCCAGAGCATCTCCAATACATCGATGACATCATTGTGTGGGGGAACACGGCAGCAGAAGTATTTGAGAAAGGAGAGAAGATCATCATGATCCTCCTGGAAGCCGGTTTTGCCATCAAGAAAAGCAAAGTCAAGGGACCTGCTCGAGAGATCCAGTTCTTGGGGGTAAAATGGCAAGATGGACGGCGCCAGATTCCCACGGAGGTCATCAATAAGATCACTGCGATGTCTCCTCCAACTAACAAAAAGGAAACTCAAGCTTTCCTAGGGGCCATAGGTTTTTGGAGGATGCACATTCCAGAGTACAGCCAGATTGTGAGCCCTCTCTACCTGGTCACCCGCAAAAAGAACGATTTTCACTGGGGCCCTGAACAGCAACAAGCATTTGCCCAGATCAAGCAGGAGATCGCTCATGCAGTAGCGCTTGGCCCAGTAAGGACGGGACCAGAGGTGAGGAATGTGCTTTACTCTGCAGCCGGGAACAAGGGCTTGTCCTGGAGCCTTTGGCAGAAGGTGCCTGGAGAGACCCGAGGCCGACCGCTGGGATTCTGGAGCCGGAGTTACAGAGGGTCCGAAGCCAACTACACCCCCACAGAGAAGGAAATCTTGGCCGCCTATGAAGGAGTTCAAGCCGCCTCCGAGGTAATTGGCACTGAAGCACAACTCCTCCTGGCACCTCGACTACCAGTGCTGGGGTGGATGTTCAAAGGAAAGGCTCCCTCTACCCACCACGCCACCGATGCCACATGGAGTAAGTGGATCGCACTTATCACACAGCGCGCCCGCATTGGAAATCCGAACCGCCCTGGGATCCTAGAAATAATTACGAACTGGCCAGAAGGTGAGAGTTTTAGTCTCACTGATGAAGAGGAGCAAGAACAAGTGACCCGGGCTGAGGAGGCTCCACCATATAATCAACTGCTAGATGAAGAAAAGTGCTACGCCCTTTTCACTGATGGTTCCTGTCGCATCATAGGGATGAACCGGAAGTGGAAAGCAGCTGTGTGGAGCCCCACACGACAAGTTGCAGAAGCCACTGAAGGAGAAGGTGGGTCGAGCCAATTTGCTGAACTCAAAGCTGTTCAGCTGGCCCTGGACATTGCTGAGAGAGAGAAGTGGCCAAAGCTCTATCTCTACACCGATTCGTGGATAGTAGCCAATGCTCTATGGGGTTGGCTGGAAAGGTGGAAAAAGGCCAACTGGCAGCGTAGAGGAAAGCCAATCTGGGCAGCTGATGAATGGAAAGACATTGCCACTCGGGTAGAGAAGCTACCCGTAAAAGTCCGCCATGTAGACGCCCATGTCCCTAAGAGCCGAGCTAACGAAGAACACCAGAACAACAAGCAGGTAGATCACGCCGCAAAGATTGAGGTGGCACAGATAGATTTAGACTGGCAACACAAAGGGGAGCTGTTCCTAGCCCGATGGGCCCATGATGCCTCAGGCCACCAGGGCAGAGATGCCACCTATAAGTGGGCACGAGACCGAGGGGTGGACCTAACCATGGACAGTATCTCCCAGGTGATCCATGATTGTGAGACGTGCGCTGCGATCAAACAGGCCAAGCGGGTAAAGCCTCTATGGTATGGTGGACGGTGGTCCAAATACAAGTATGGAGAGGCTTGGCAGATTGATTACATCACACTGCCCCAGACCCGCCAAGGCAAGCGCTACGTTCTCACAATGGTGGAAGCCACCACAGGATGGCTGGAGACCTACCCTGTGCCTCATGCCACTGCCCGGAACACCATCCTGGGCCTCGAAAAACAGGTTCTTTGGAGACATGGTACCCCCGAGAGAATTGAATCCGACAATGGGACTCACTTCAAAAATAGCCTTATAAACACCTGGGCTAGGGAACATGGCATCGAGTGGGTGTACCATATCCCTTATCATGCACCAGCAGCTGGGAAAGTTGAACGGTACAATGGCCTGCTCAAAACCACCTTGAAAGCACTGGGTGGGGGGACGTTCAAGAACTGGGAGACTAATTTGGGAAAGGCCACATGGTTAGTGAACACCCGAGGTTCCTCCAGCCGGGCCGGGCCTGCCCACTCTGACCCCTTGCGAACAACAGATGGAGATAAAGTTCCAGTAGTACACATGAGAGGTATGCTGGGAAAGACTGTTTGGGTAAACTCTGCCTCAAGTAAAGACAATCCCATCCGGGGGGTTGTCTTTGCTCAGGGACCGGGCTGCACCTGGTGGGTGATGCAAAGGGATGGAGAGACCCGATGCATACCTCAAGGAGATCTTGTTTTAGGGTGAACTACTTATGACACTGCGCTTGTATCTGTATCTGCATGTATGTATATACCTCGAAAGTTTAAATTTGATGTAAGGTGTTTGCATGGGAAAAAAATTCGGGGTGGAGAATGTTGAAGGTTGGATCTAGTTCTTTTCCTCAGGAATTTTTCTCCCATGGGTTGCTAGGACACAAATGACTGGGTACTTAAGAGAAACAAAGCACAAGGCTAGAGCCTTTCTCCGTGGCAGGGTGGGGCAAAATTGCCCCTCACGGAAGCAGAGCCTGGTAACGCGAGATTTGGAGAGACTGAAAAGCAAGGGCAGGGGGGAGGTCACGCCTCTTGCTCGGGACCCTCGGAGCTGGACGGTCAGAGCTGCTGTCTGCTGAACCCACGGCCCCTGAGAAGCCAGCGCGGAGCTGCCGGTCTGTCTGCTGTGAGTCTCTGCCCTCTGCCCCATCCGGAGCCGACCTGCCTGCCACCAGCCCGCTTTTCTCCGCTACATTGTAGCGGGGTTTTTCCCTGCACGTGGAGACCCCTTACCGTCCCAGCTCCCTGTGTCCCGGGATCCTGCTGTGGCACCGACACCAGCTGCCCCTCCCGAGGGTCTGTGGAGCAAGGGCTCTCCTCCATCCCTCCGTGCTTCGGGCAGTCGCCATTGCCGTGTGCTACCTGAGCTCACGCCGGAGCGCCCCTGCAGCACCGGGGAATCACCGCACCCAGAGCGCCCCTGCAGGCTGTGACTGGAACTGCACCGAAGGGAAAGGTGCCTGAAGCCGAGCAGGCTGCCACTGGGTTTCTGGTTCTGTTTGTTGGTTAACGTTATAGTTGTTGTTATTTGTTATCCTTTGTTTTAGATAGTAGTAAAGAACTGTTATTCCTATTCCCATATCTTTGCCTGAAAGCCTCTTGATTTCAAATTTATAATAATTCGGAGGGAGAGGGGTTACAGTTTCCCATCCCAAGGGAGGCTCCTGCCTTCCTTAACAGACACCTGTCCTTCAAACCAGGACAACCAGGTATGTGCATACAAAAACGACTGGGTTTGTTATTTTTAAAGTAATCTATCCTGCTTACACACATACAACCTGTCACCCCTCTTTTTAGACAGTCCAGGAGAATGCTACTACTCATTACTTTACAAAATTTTATGCCTGCAACTATTGCCTACTCATGGGGAAATCAAGAACTCCAAGTTCAGTATGAAAAATGTTTGTCTTCGGGATATGGAGAACGTATGCTTTCTGTTATCAGAACTCAAGTCTTCAAGTTCTAACAAAGTATATATTCTTCTGGAACATCATGTTTACCCATCCCAAAACTGGGCAGATCACAAAGGGTTTCTACTATCTCATAACAAAATTTTTTAAAAATGGTATTCCATTAAGCACAAGGCAATACTCTTGTGAAACAGGAAGATATTTTTTCCCAAAAGATTTTGTATTTTTTGCTCAAGCCCAGTTATGTATTCACTTGGCTTTATAGTCTTCCAAAAGAATGATACCCCAAGTATTTGCTCACTACTTGTGACAAACTGATACAACAATATATTCAGATATTATTTCTGTTATTGTTCTTGAGCTCTGAAAGGGCCCTTTGAAAGATATCTGGTATCTGTCAAAATGTTGCTGAGCTTGCAGAAATAAAAAGGGGCCACCACGGCAAAAGAAAGAACACGCATGTGCAAAACTCGTGGGGTCAAAAATTCATGTGAGGTAGAATCCTCTTACTTCATCCTTTCAAGCCCCCAGACTCAAATTAAGACCACCACCTCAATAAAAGAGACGGATTGCTCAGCCGCAACTGATTTACATACGGAGCGGAGAACAGGCGGGGACAGGTAATAAATATATATAGGCGTTACAGAATATGCATGCTTTTTGTAGATAAATAGGTGATTAGAAGCTGTAAAAAGGTACGCAAGATTTGGGAAGGTGCTCTCCCCCTGCATCCGGCACTGAATAAAATATGTACCTACTTTACAACTCTAACAGGTTGTGGAGTCTTTATACCGCGTCTCAATTGGCGACCCAGTGGGACGGCTCTGTCCGTCCGCAGAGACGGGCTGAGGGATGGAGGGCTCCACGGCCCGCCCCGGGATTTCCTGGAGGAGAACTCCAAGACCTCGGCTCGCTTACTGCACGGACAGATAAGGACCACTGGCTTGCGGCTAAAACGGTACGTATTAATCTTAGGGAATTTAGTAACACGTACGTGTGGTTGGAGGGCTGTTGGTAAATCACAGGAGACGTCCTGTGTGCAAAAAAGTCCCTTGGTAGGTAAAAGCTTGCAAGCTGTTAGTGGAAGGGAACGCACACTGGCGAGGCCCGCTCTGCTCCTCCAGGAGGAGGAGGGAGGAAAAAAGGGACCGGTGTTGCTGATAGAACAGCAGTGGGTTGAGTGGACTTTTTCCCGTGATATCGGAACTAAGGTGGTGTGTTTGAGTCCGGACTTTGTGAGTGTGGTAAATGCGTAGGTGAGCAATGTTGTGCCATTGTTGTTTTATTGTCATCTAACTGCAGTTTTATCATTGCTTCATTGTTGCTTTATTGTTACTGGTGTTTTGCCGTTGCTAATGAGTTTGGGAGAGGTAGTGGATTTTTGAAGCAAAATTGCCATCTTTTGTTAGAAGTTATAATTGCAATGTTGTGTTGTTGTTTTATTGTCATTTAACTGCAGTTTTATCATTGTTTCACTGTTGCTTTATTGGTACTGGAGTTTTGCCATTGCTACTGCGTTCGGGAGAGGTTGTGGATTTTTGAAAGTTATAATTGCAATGTTGTGTCCTTGTTGTTTTATTGTTGTCTAACTGCAGTTTTATAATTGTTTAATTGCTGCTCTATTGTTACTGGTGTCTTGTTGTTGCTAACGAGTTTGGGAGAGGTAGTGGATTTTTTTTTTTTAAGTGAAATTGTCATCTTGTGTTAGAAGGTGTAATAGCAATAAGAGAACAGCTCTATAAGTTTATTTGTGATACAACACTACCACCTTGTGGCAAAATTTACAATTGCAGCAAGGTACAAGGGAAGGAGGAGACAATGGGAGCTAGACAGAGCATAGAAGTCCCTAAAGCTAGTCCATTAGGATGTGTTATAGCACATTGGAAAGGAGATGCAGGGACCGGAGGTACTGAAAATAAGTCCACTCTTATTAAGTATTGTAGCCAGTGGTGGCCTCTGTATAGGCTAGATGAAGGGGTGAGGTGGCCACCCACTGGAACTCTAGATTACAGCACTTTGATACAATTAATGCTATTTTTAAGGAGGGAGGGCAAGTGGAGTGAAGTTTCGTATTGTGATATGTTCTTTTCTCTCCGAAATCACCCAGAGTGGCAAAGAGATTGTGGGATTAAGGCTCCTCTTGATCCTCTAGTATTAGCTATGGAAAAGGAGAATAAAGCAAAGAGTGGGAGACTAAAGAGATGCTGCTCAGCCTGTAGTATTGGACAGAGGTGTATAAAATTGGATAAGGTTTACCAAAGCACATTTCAGGAACAAGGCTTGTCAGATTTATTGGAGGCCCCCCCCCAACGGACAAGAAAGGGAAAGGGAAGAGAGAGATGGGGATGCAGAGACCAGCTCACCCCCTAGCAGCCCGGTATCATCCCGGACTAGGCAACGAGTCCTACAAGTCCCCCTACGAGAGGCAGTAGGACCAGGGGGAGACCCAGTGATGGTTAAAGTGCCCTTCTCTATTGATTTAGAAGCATGGAGGAAGGTCGCCCAGGACTATCACAGTAACCCAGTAACTACAGCACAGAACTTGCGATATGTCATCAAACAACATATTCCAGACAGGTCTGACATGCAATTATTGTTAGAATCATTAACCGAGACAGAAAAGCAGATAGTTTTGAAAACAGCAAGAGCACGAGCAGAAGATTATTGTAGAACCCAGCAATTAGATGTAAAAGACTATTTTACCCTTGAGAAACCAGACTGGAGACCAAATGGGAGAGGAGATGAAGAAGTTAGAAAGTTATCGGGAATGGATAGCCAGAGGGATGGAACGGGCTATACCTAAAACCATAAATTGGTCAGAGTTATATACTATTAAACAGGGGCCTTCTGAGACACCATCTGAAATTTTGGACCGACTGAGGAGTGCGATGCGTCGTCATACACCTCTAGATCCCAGAGATGAAACAGGAATCCAACAATTAGTGAGCTTATTCTTGGGCCAATCTACAGGGGATATCAGGCGTAAACTTCAGAAAATAGTAGGGCCTGGGTAAAGAAACCTAGAAAAGTTACTCGATGAGGCATGGAGAGTATTCAGTAATAGAGAAGAGGGATATAGGCAAAATACGAAGAAAGTTAAGATAGTGAGGGAGGAGAGAGGAGAAGAACGCAAAGTCAACAAAAACAGAGAGGTCCACCCCGACTAAAGATCAGTGCGCATTTTGTAAAGAGTTTGGGCACTGGAAGAATGAATGCCCCAAATGGAGGGGGGACAAGGGAAAAAGAATGGTTGCCTGTGCCAAAGAAGACTGAGGAGGACCGGGAGATCTTACCCCAGCTGATCCCCTGGTTGTAACAATGAAGCTGGGGAAGGAGGGGAAAAGGGTGGAGTTTCTAATTGACACAGGAGGAACATACTCGGTATTGAATAAAGCCCTGGTGCCCGTGGGAAAGGATTATGTTATGGTACAAGGAGCCACTGGCCAATCTGAAAAGGCTTATTTCTGTAAACCTTTAAAATATAAATTTGGGAAACAGTGGGGCATCCACAAATTTTTATATATGCCGAACTCTCCAAAGGCTCTCCTGGGAAGAGACCTATTAGAGCAACTACAAGCAACCATTATGCTTAAGGATGGGAAAATTATTCTGGAAGTAAATGATCAAAAATACGTGGAGGTGTTAAGTCTGATACTGACAACCACTGAGATCGGGGAAGAAATCAGTGAAGAAATAGTTAGTCAGGTGTTCTCTGGAGTGTGGGCTTCTAACGTGCCAGGAAGGGCAAAGAATGCACCTCCTATAGTAATTAACCTCAAGGAAGGAAAACACTCAGTCAGGATTAAGTAGTATCCTTTGAGAAAAGAGGACAGAGAAGGAATTAGGCCAGTGATTGAAAATTTTCTACAACTAGGTTTATTGAAAGAATGCCAATCTGACTTCAACACTCCTATATTACCTGTTTGGAAACCCGATGGGTCATATCGAGTGGTGCAAGACTTAAGGGCTGTTAATAAAATAACTGAAGATCTTTACCCAGTGGTAGCAAATCCGTATACTCTATTGACATGCTTAACACCAGAGCTAACTTGGTTTACCGTTTTAGACTTAAAAGATGCCTTCTTTTGCCTTCCTCTCCATGAAGCCAGTCAGAAATTTTTTGCCTTTGAATGGGAAAATCCTAAAAGCGGGCGTAAAACCCAACTCACATGGACAGTTCTTCCTCACGGGTTCAAAAATTCCCCCACCTTGTTTGGGGAACAGCTTGCAAAGGACCTAGAAGCCTGGGAGGCTCCACCAGAAGAAGGGAAGCTGTTGCAGTATGTGGATGATCTCCTTATAGCCACTAAGACAAAAGAGGCATGTGTGGCATGGACAGTGAGTCTTTTAAACTTTTTAGGGCTCCAGGGGTACAGGGTGTCAAAGAAGAAGGCTCAAGTGGTGAAGCAAAAAGTAATTTACCTAGGGTATGAAGTTAGTGCTGGACAACAGACTTTAGGGCAAGACTGTAAAGAAACAATATGCCAAACCCCGCAATCCCGGACAGTAAAAGAGCTGCGAACTTTTTTTGGGATGACAGGATGGTGTAGATTGTGGATTTACAACTATGGACTGCTCGTCAAACCCCTGTATGCACTTATCGCAAGTGGGAGCAGAGATCTCCAGTGGACCAAGGAAGCCACTCGAGCCTTTTCTCAGTTGAAGGATGCCCTTATGTCAGCCCCAGCCCTAGGACTTCCAGACTTGAGTAAACCGTTTTTTCTGTTTTCACATGAGAAACAGGGGATTGCCTTGGGAATACTGGCACAGAATCTAGGCCCATATCGAAGGGCAGTTGCCTATTTATCCAAGCATCTGGATGCAGCTGCCAAGGGATGGCCAAGATGCCTCAGGGCTGTAGCAGCAGTTGTGATGAATATTCAGGAAGCACGGAAATTCACCTTAGGCCAGAAAATGACTGTGCTGGTGTCCCATACAGTGTCCTCAGTACTGGAAGTGAAAGGTGGGCACTGGCTTTCCCCTCAAAGATTTTGGAAATACCAAGCCATTATGGTAGAACAAGATGATGTGGAAATAGTGGTGAGTAATATTGTCAACCCAGCTTCCTTTCTCAGCGGAAATCAAGGAGAGCCGGTGATACACAATTGTCTGGAAACCATTGAAGCCACCTACTCCAGCCGCCCAGACTTGAAGGACACCCCTTTCGATGACGCAGAAACCTGGTTTACAGATGGGAGTATGTCTTGGGTTAGGCTAGAGGGGTTAAAATCTAAGAAGTGATCTGTACTGCAAGAAGGAATACAACTTCCTTCTTGCGAGAGAGAGCCAATAATCAAGTAGTTTTAAAGACTGATAGGTAGTTAAACCAATTAAAAAGTTGATCCGCCTTCGAGGAAAAAACTATATATAAGCAGAGACTCTCTGAAACTCTTGCTCTTTGGACTTGCTGCTGCTGTGTAGAGAGGAGCAGCTCTTGCTTCTCTCGCTGGTTAGGCCCCCCCCCCCACCTCCTTCCAAAGGAGGGATGGGGGGGGAAAGGGAGGTTTTATGGCAGCCGTGCCGCTGCAGCCGGGAATGGGGGAGGAAACGATTGGAATTTTCAGCAGATCCAGCTCAGCCGGTGTGTCAGCTACACGAGAGAGAGAGCCGGGCCAGGCAAGGACCAGGCCGGACTCTATCCAGCTCGGGCCAGGCCCTGCCCTGTCACCTCAGGCCTAGATGGCCCTACTAGGCCGAGCCAGCTTGGCAGAGCCAAGCAGAGAGACTCTTGAGAGCATCTAGCATCTAGCTTGGGCCTGTTCAAACAGCCCGGCAGAGAGCACGTGATCCTCACACTGCCGGAGAGAGAGAGACAGAGATTAACTCTCTCCATGCCTAGACTAAATTCACAGACACCCATCCTTCCTCGCAGAGAGAGGAACGAGTGAGGACATCTACATAGTGCAGCGCAGAGACTTTACAGTCAGTGAGGAAAGCAGAACTGATACTCACAAGGAGGTGCATGGGAAGTTGCTTCAAGAGTAAAGCTAAAAACTCTTTTGGAGAACCATGGTTGGGGACTGAGCTAATAAATTCTCTGTAATATATGAAGATGTAGTCTAACGGGGGATGTGAAGTTTTTATTGCAGCCAATGAACTGAAATACCTGAGTACAGATAAGTAAGTGTTGGAAAAGTACAGCCTGATGAGAAACCAGAACCAAGAGAGAGGAGAGGCTGTGACCCAGAGCCCTGGTCCCGGGGAGAATGCTAGAGAACCTGAGTTGTCAGGAGGACCTGTGTTGCTAAGCATAGAAGAAGGGATTTTCTTTGTTGCTGCAATTGAACTGGGCATCCTTAAAACAGATACCCTGTGAACTGTTCATAACCCACCATAGTGGCTGTGGGAAGGCTACTGGTGTGGGAGGGATCCACCATTAAGCTAGACTTTGCTCCGGGCGGCGGCTAATGGTGAGGCAGGAGACCCATAAAAACTGTATTTTTCTTACAGAAGATCCATGGTGTAAGCAAAAGAAACTTCTCTCTCTGAATGAACTAGAACAAGAGCTGTTTCTGAGGTTGTAAACTGACTGGGAGTCGAAGTGTTGTCTTTTGTATGTTGTCAGGGAGAATGAAATGGAAAGGTGGAGAAGGAAGGGTGGTCTGAAGAGTTTGTTCTGGTTTTTCTTAGGTTTTTTTTTTCTTTTCTTTTCCCTTTGTCTTAAGTATATTAATAAAACTTCTTTGTACTTTATAAAGTTTAAGCCTGCTTTGCCTACTCCTAATCCTCATCTCACAACAAGCAATCAAGTAAATTTAAGTAAGTGTGCTAACATTTAGCCACAAACCTGAATAGGCAAACTGAAACCACTACAAGCCTATAGTCTCCAGAATTGGACCTTATGCAATTAAAAAGGTAGGGATCCAAAGACTGCTACTGAATCCAGAATGGTCCTTGAAGCGAATAGAGATGGAGATGCAAGTAAATGCTTCAGCTATTCGATCAGAGTGCACTCCATTCCTTAAGACTTCCTTTATAGATTGGACCATTTGGTTACAGAAACGTGCACCTAACATTTTTAGGCAGAAGAGAGACCTTACAGGAATACTAGGAATAGGACTAGGGGTCCTGAATACGATGGACTCAGAAGTACTAATGAACAAATTGGCTGCATCTGGGAGTGACGTGGTTAAATTACAGCAACCCCTACAATCCTCATTGCTAGCCCTTGGCACCAGTCAATGGAAGTTGTCCAAAATTTTACCGGAGTGAGAAGGGATACAAGAACAGGATCATAGACTAATAGTAAATACCATGGGTGCAGCTAGTGAAAATATGTCTCTAGCCCTCGGATGTGTACAAGCACAAATATGGATGCAATCAGTAGCTGCCTCAATTATCAGGGAAGGTAGTGAAGGCACATTCCCTGCAGAGGTCCGCAAAGTTGTTTGGGACCATGCCTCCAATTTAGAAAGAGAACTTCAGTCATGGTGGGTTTTAGTTAACTTCACCTATGATCCTGTAACCAGCATGGTAACGGCCTTTGTTTTAACCATACATAATGTGTCGGTGAGTTTGATATACCCAATAGTTCCCCTAGGACTAAACCATGAAGGAACCATCCTATATCCCTCAGAACACAGGATGTGGGCACAAAAGGTGGAAGGAAAATGGAGAACTATTAATATAGAGTCCTGTGCCACGAGGAAACAACTTGGATTCATATGTGAAGAGAATATAAATAGTGATCAAGATACTTGCCTGGATACAGAACAGAGTATTTGTCACTTTGAAGCCCATTCGGTCAATCAGACAACCCTACTGGTATACATAGGTCAAGGTTGTGTGTGTCTCAGAACACCATGCTCTTCGGTAGTGGTGGATGGAATAATCATAAATGAAACTCAGTCCAATTTGTGCATGTGTAACTTTGTCAGAATTGAAGGATGTGACTTTTTTTATCAGGCACCAGTAGTATCCCATCAATATATAAAGGCAAACCTGACCACGGTACAAGAAATATCACCTGTGCCCATAAGGATGAATCTAACTTTGGTTAAGCAACTATTGAAGCACGAGGATTTAAAGGAAATTCTCAGAGAAATTAGAGATATGGGAAAAAGGACTCTGATCACAATACATCATGATACAGAAACCATACGAGGGGTTTTCAAAAGATTGAATACAGACACATCTCATCATTGGTGGGACACACTTTTTGGATGGTCACCAAAGGCGACTGGACTCCTCAATGCAGCAATTCATCCAACTATTGTTTCACTAATCCTGGTTAGTGTAAGTTTGTGTATGTCCATTGTCATGCTCTTTTGGAATTGGAGGATGCTACAACGGATGGAGGTACTAACCTCACTGCCAAAGGTACATGGTAAAGCCTTAAGAGATACATATCAGGGAAATGGAGAGAAAGAATTTTTGTACTAAGTAAAAGAATTTACTTATTTTCTAGAAAAGGGGGAAATTAAACAGAGGACTTAAGAGTTAAAACTTAGAGTAGATGAGACAATAAGATTCATTATCCTGTTATCCAAGGACAGAGGGGAGGCTGAAGAGATAAGGGGGGCCCTTTGAAAGATATCTGGTATCTGTCAAAATGTTGCTGAGCTTGCAGAAATAAAAAGGGGCCACCACGGCAAAAGAAAGAACACGCATGTGCAAAACTCGTGGGGTCAAAAATTCATGTGAGGTAGAATCCTCTTACTTCATCCTTTCAAGCCCCCAGACTCAAATTAAGACCACCACCTCAATAAAAGAGACGGATTGCTCAGCCGCAACTGATTTACATACGGAGCGGAGAACAGGCGGGGACAGGTAATAAATATATATAGGCGTTACAGAATATGCATGCTTTTTGTAGATAAATAGGTGAATAGAAGCTGTAAAAAGGTACGCAAGATTTGGGAAGGTGCTCTCCCCCTGCGTCCGGCGCTGAAAAAAATACGTACCTACTTTATAACTCTAACAGGTTGTGGAGTCTTTATACTGCGTCTCAGTTTGAGCCACAAGAGCCTCTCCGGTGTGCTGCCTTTGTTCTCCCAGGTGCCACGTGGAACACAGTGTGGGGGCAGCTACCATTTTGGTTTTGCCCTAGGGTTGGGGGGCCAGGTGATGTTTGGCCTTTGCTGGTTTTGTAGGTAAAACATTTTCCACTGTATTGTTGTGTTGTTTGCGTCTTTTGCCTCAGTAAAATTGTGAATAATGTTTTTGTTTTTACCTCTCACAGTCCTGTTTTCTTTGTTTTTCCCTCCACTGTTGGGCAGGGGGGAGGGGCTCGAGCAGTATTAACTTTTTTCCCACTGAGTTTTTCTTTTTAAAACCATTACAAGTGGTTATAGTCATTGTTAGAACAAACTTAGAATGAAGTTAAATTTTTTTAATATTCCTTTTGATATTTTCTATGTATTTTTTTCAAACTAGCTTTGTTGGAAATGATAAAAAGTTTATATAACTTTAGTCAGGGATTTTGTTCGCCTTTGCCCAGGGGGAAAGGAATCGAAGTTTCTTTTCAAAGGCCTGTTTCACCACTTGAGGCCTGATGAGCTTAACATCTCAACAGACTAGGAGTAGAACAGAAGATACTCAAAAGATAATGACCATCAACTCCAAACATCACCCCTGGCATGGTTGGAGGTACCTGGTCTGGGAAAAGATTGATAAGAGAATGAAGAATGAGAACCTAATTATCATCGAAGGCAAAGGGGTCAATAAGCAATAGGAAACCAAATACTAAGAACTGTGTAACTTGGGACCAATAAACACTGAACCAATTAATTTATCTGGGTTTTGACTGTATAAGTATGTGAAAAATCTAGTAAAGATGATGTGATGGAATGATTTTCTCTGCACAACCCGGGCAATGGGTGGATGAAATGATTTCTCTTACACATCCTGGCCAGAACAACATCCTGGTGAAAGGAATGAGAAACTTGTCTTCACAAGCAAACTGTGAGTGTCTGGTAGATAAGACTGGCACCTAGAGATAAAATAAACAATGTGAAGGATTTCATTGATTGATGAATGGAACGAAGGAATTCCACTGAGTGATACAAGGGAAAGACAAAGGGGGGCATTATACATTAGAAGGGGGTCTTAGGTATTAGGCCTTCCAGGAAGTCTGTACGTCTCAAATACCTCAGACAATGGGGAAAGAGAAAAGGGCCTGCGGTCGGGAAATTAGGATAAAAAGGGAGTCTTCATCCTTCAAAATTTGAGGGACCCCAGGGGAAATGCCCCATGGCCTCTCCCTTTATTCAAATAGTTACAGGACTCCTCTGGCTCCTTTTTGAACATAAACCTCTGGTGTTCGTGGATTAATTTCCTCACACTGGCCAGAATAAAGTAATGCCTTGATTCTCTAACACTAAAAAGATGTTGGAGAGTTTTTGTTTTTCCTGCAGTTTCAGTGACAGCTTTCTAACCTACCAAAAAGATTTATGAGAGACATACACAAATGCAGTCTATTCTTAAAAAGCATTCTGATCCACAGAAAAAAGCAATATGCTTGAGATGCAGTAGGCAAGGTTGTTTCGTATCAATGGTCTGTGTGGACTAATTGATTTTAAGATGCCCATTTAAAGAATCTCTCTTACATGGGAAAACAAATCTTAGCAAATATTTTGTTTTGTAACAGGATTTCCCAAAACTGGAAGAAATGTTGTAGCGTTTGGCCTGCCAATAACTAAATGATCAACCACAGTGAAGCCTGAAGACAGGTTGAGAGAGTTGGGGTTTTTCAGCCTGGAGAAGAGAAGGCTCCAAGGAGACCTTTACAGCAGCCTTCCAGTACCTAAAGGGGGCCTACAAGAAAGCTGGACAGGGACTTTATAGAAAGACATGTAGTGATAGGACAAGGGGGAATGGCTTTGAACTGAAGAAGGGTTGGTTCAGATTAGATAGTAGGAAGAAATTCTTTACTGTGTGAGGGTAGTGAGGTACTGGAACAGCTTTTCCAGTGTAGTTGTGGATACCCAATTCTTGGAAGTGTTCAAAGCCAGACTGGATGGGGCTCTGAGCAACCTGGTCTAGTGGGAGGTGTCCCTGCCCATGGCAGGGGGATTTGAACTAGATGATCTTTAAGGTCCCTTCCAACCCAAGCCATTCTATGATTCTAGGTCTTCATGGTATAATTCACATAGACTGCGTAATTGACATCAATGGCAAGAGATCAGATCCAAGCAGTCTGGGAGCTGAATGGAAGTCAGTACAAAAAGCCATCATCATGACCATAACTTTTTCTTTCCTGTCTTGAGAGGATTAACACCCCAGTGATTCATTTCTTGAGAATGTAGCTCTTGCTTGTAGGAGAAACTATTTATGCTAGTCAACCAAAGTCATGAGTCATTTACAGATTCAGACCTTGATAACTTGTAATCTACAACTGTAGTATATGCAAATGCCTTGCCTTACTGGGCTGTATAGCAAGATATGCAGCTTTGGAGGAAATCTTTATCCTTTGTCCTTTTCTTTTTCCTTGGACCTAGCAAATCAAGAGCAAATGAAAAAGTAGAGACTTTTCTGCACACCTGGACATAATTGAAACAGGTGTAACATTTAAGGAGAGTAGTCTGTATTTCAGTGTATTGAAAAAGCAATAGATGGGGAATGTGTTCCTTAATGTATCAGGAATCAGAAATTTCTGACAATCAGTCGAAGGTAGGAAAGTGCTTTTACATAGCAGCCTGAGAGAACTTATTTGGAAGAGGACTGTGGAGAGGTAGTTGCTTCCTTCGAGCAATGCTGAAGCACAGAATGGATTAGGCTAAACAGAAAGAGGCATCATTGTGTGCTACACTGAAAAAATATATATAAATTAATAAAATGTGTTCTGAATTGCTGGAAGGAGGCTTGGTACAATGCTAATCATCCTGCAGTTATTGAAAAAGGTCAATATGGTATCAAAATTGCCTAAAAAAGAACTTGTCATCCTTTCCTATTTTATAGTCTAACTTTTGAGTAGGAAAAATAGAATATTATCTTTCAAAAAGAATTCCAGACACATAACAGAATATAAAAATTTAAGTTTGCAATAAAGCATATTTTTGTTGTTACTGTTCACTATCTGTAAAATGTTTAGAATAATGAGTCGTAACCCATGACTCGTGGGCACTACAGCAAAACAATAAAGATTGAAACAAAATATCTTGTGACTTTAGTTTGAGAATTACTTAAGTTCAAAATGTATCATTAAACTCTACCTGTAATACTTTTATATAAGAAAACAGTGGAAAAACAAAAGAAAAAAAGTCATGTCTACACCTATGATATTTTGTTTATTTTTAATAAGGCTCAGAGAAAGTTTACAGAGTAGCTGAATAAATCAGAAATTCCTTTCTACACTGAAATCAGTGCCCTGAATTTTCCTGATTTCTTGTTTACTTTTAAGTTGCATCAGACACAAAGATAATAAACACTATGTCATGCTGCCGGGCAAAAAAAGAGTGTGACTGTCACTCTCCAGGTTTCATATTTCCTATATATAGACTTCAGCTTGCTTGACTCACTTAAGCTGTTGCCTAACAAATAAAAACAACATAAATTTATCAAACAGCTCATTACTGTTATTTTGATAGAATATCTAGTTGTAAAATCTGAATTATCACTTTTGTCTCTATTCACCCCTTCCCTCCTAAAAACCCACATCTATAAAAATATTTTCATTAACTAAAACAACTTCTTCAACAAATGCTGTTGGCAATCAACTTCTATAGAAAAAAACAGATTTGCAAACAAAACTGAAGTGTCCATAAGCAATATACCCTCTATTAAGAGGACAAACAGGCAGATGAAGTTAAACGATTCAGTCTTTCCATGATCTTAGAGAATTTCAACTGTTAAAATCTATGCGATCTCTTTCTCTCAGAAGACAGCTAGATTTTGGATGTGCATCCCAATTCTGTTGTTTGTAGTATGTCTAAGAAGAGCAATTTACAAAAAAAAACCCCTCTAGAAAAGGTCAGTCCTTGAGGCGGGTGGAGCGAGCTGGGCAGGGGCTCCCAAAGTCTGGGAAATCTGAGCAAGAGCTGAGAGACCTGCCAGGAACCGGCAGGTCTTGTGAGTGAGGCTGAGGCAGCATAGGTGTTTCCAGGGGCAACTGCAGGAAATTAAATCGGCTCCAGGGAGCTTGAGTGACTAGGGTGAGCAAACAGGACATGGCATGTCAGCAGGGCCCAGCAGGGCCTGGCATGGCAGTTTACAAGGAAGGATGCATAGCAAGGGTACAGTCACCCTACTGGCTCCAGAGCTCAATTGGTGTTCATTGCCCTCTCAGGAGGAGCCCAGGTATGGTAACTATTGGTAGGTAGCCATGTCCTCAGCACTCACCAGAAAGGATGCGGCAACACTAACAGAGCCCCCACAGAAATATGCAGCTGTCCAGGTCTCAGGCTGCAGGGAGAGCCAGAGTCTGGTGCTGGTATCATACAGCAGCAGAGATGAAAGCTGTGTAAGGTCTAACCAGGTGGATGATTTACTCACCCTGGAGGTGGAGCTAAGAGAGGAGGTGGAAAGGTGAAGAAGTATCAGGGACTTTAAGGAAGAGATTGACTGGTGGGAACACACTCTACCATCACTGAGGCAAATACACCAGCTGGCTGTACCATAAGAAGTGAAGGATCCCCTACCCTCTTGCCACCAGATAGAAGGAGGGAACCTAAGAGGTGGGGAGAGGGGGGAATAGAAATTGATCTCTGCTTGAGGAGGCAGTAAAATCCCCTCCCAGCCTACCTCACCTTCCCAGGTGCCCTTATACAATAGGTATGAGGTTCTGGAACTTGAGGGCCAGGCACACACCAAAACTGGATGAAGGTCGATCCAGCTTGGAAGGGTTGCCTAGGGTGAGTCAGTCTAATCCCTGCATCACAGTCTCCTCAGTCAAGAAAAAAAGAAGGGTAGTTGTCATTGGTGTCTCCCTTCTGAGAAGAACAGAGGGCTCAATATGTTGACTGGACCCAACCGACAGGAAAGTGTGCTGCCTTCCTGGGGCCTGGGTAAGAGACATCACTAAGAAACTCTCCAACCTGGTACAGTTCTCTGATTATTATATGCTACTGGTTTTTCAGGTGGGCAACTTAGAAGTCAAAACAAGAAGTCTGAGGACAACCAAGACAGACCTCAGGGCTTTGGGACAACTGGTTGAGGGATCTGGAGCACAAGTAGTGTGCTCTGTCCTGCCAGTTGCAGGGAATGATGGGGGTAGAAATAGGAAAATCATACAGATAAATACCTGGATCCAAGCCTGGTGTTGCCAGCAGAATTGTAGGTTTTTTGGTTTACCAAGCCTGCTGGCAACAGATGGGGGATGCCTGTCTCAAAGGAGAAAAAGTATTTTAACTCAGGAGTGAGCAGGGCTCATTGAGAGGGCTTTAGATTTGAAGGGGTAAAGGATGTGAAATCAGGATCACTGGAGATAAGCCTGGGGGTGGCACACTACTATTTCAGGGATGGTGTGCTAGCGAGGTCTTTTGGTCTGCCATTTGGTAGAGGTAGGGGATGGAGATCTATGTGGCAGCAAGGATGCAAGGGTTAATGATGTGCTAGAAACCACAGAAGTGCCTGAGAATGGTCATGCAGGAATTAGAGCTTCTCTCCCTGAAAAGGCAGCAAGATTGATAGCCCAACTGAAGTGCATTAACACCAATGCACACAGCATGGGCAACAAACAGGAGGAACTGGAAGTCATGGTGCAGCTGAAAAACTATGACAGTTTCCATCAGGGAGACATTGTGGGATGAATCACACAACTGGAGTGCTGCAATGGATAGCTAGAAGCTCCTCAGAAGGGATAGGCAAGGAAGGAGAGGTGGTGGAGTCTTGATTCTCTGGAGTTTAATGATGATGATAGGGTTGAGTGTTTATGGGTAAGAATCAGGGGGAAGGACAACAAAGCAGATATCCTGGTTAGTCTGTTATAGACCATCAAACCAGGATGAAAAGATGAATGAAATATTCTATAAGCGGCTAGGGGTAGTCTCACAATCACTGGCCCTTATTCTTGTAGGGAACTTCAACTTAGCATATATTTGCTGGAAATGCAATACAGCAGAGAGAAAGCAGTTGAGGCAGTTCCTGGAATGTGTGGAAGAGAACTTCCTGACACAGCTGGTGAGTGAGTCAACCAGGGGAGGTGCCCCGCTGGATCTGTTGTTTGCAAACAGAGAAGGACTGATGGGAGATGTGATGGTCAGGGGCTGTCTTGGGCAAAGTAATCACAAAATGATAGAGTTTTCAATTCTCAGAGAAGTAAGGACAAAGGTCAGCAGAACTACCACCTTGGACTTCTGGAGGGCAGACTTTGGCCTGTTTAGGAGACTGGATGAAAGAGTCGCTTGGAAGGCAGTCCTGAAGGGCAAAGGAGAACATGAAGGTATAGGAGCAGGCTGTCCCCATGTGCCAAAAGACTAGTCAGAAGGCAAAAAGACCAGCCTGGCTGAACAGAGAGCTTTGTCTGGAACTCAGAGGGAAAAAGAGTATATCACCTCAGGAAGAAGGGGCATGGAACTTGGAAGGACTACAAGGAAGTTGTGAGGTTAGGCAGGGAGAAAATTAGAAGGGCCAAAGGCTACTGCTGTAAGAGACAACAAAAATTGTTGTTACAAATACATCAGCAAAAAGAGAATGGCTAAAAAGGATCTTTATCTGATACTGAATGCAAAGGGAAACAGTGACAAAGGAGGAGGAAAAGGCTGAGGCACTTAATTCCTTCTTTGCTTCAGTCTTTAATAGCAAGACCAGTTGTCCTCAGCATACCCAGCCCCCTGAGCTGGAAGACAGAGACAGGAGCCCCCATAATCCAGGAGGAAATGGTTAGCCATGCTACTTAGATGCCCACAAGTCTACAGGGCCAGATGGGATCCACCCAAGGGTAGTGAGGGAGCTGGGAGTTGAGTCTACCAAGCCACTTGGAATCATTTATCATCAGTCCTGGCTAAAAAGGGAAGTCCTGATTGACTGGAAGTTAGCAAATGTGACACTCATCTACAAGAAGAGTTGGGAGGAGGATCCAGGGAACTACAGGCCTGTCAGTCTGACATCAGTGCCAGGGAAGGTCATGGACCAGATCATCTTGCATATACAGGACAAGCAGGGGATCAGGCCCAGCCAGCATGGGGTTATGAAAGGCAAGTCCTGCTTGACTAACCTGATCTCCTTCTATGACCAGGTGACCCACTTAGTGGATGAGGGAAAGACTGTGAAGATTGTCTACCTGGACTTTAGTAAAGCCTTTGAAAGTATCTCCCACATCATTCTCCTGGAGAAACTGGCTTCCCATGTCTTGGATAGGTGTACTCTTTGCTGGGTAAAAAACTGTCTGGATGGCCAAGCACAGACAGTGGTGAATGGAGTTACATCCAACTGGCAACTGACTGGTCACTAGTGGTGTTCCCCAGGGCTCAGTATTAGGGCCAGTCCTGTTTAATATCTTTATCAATGACCTGGATGAGAGGATTGAGTGCACCCTCAGGAAGTTTGCAGAGGACACTAAGTTGGGCAGGAGTGTTGATCTCCTGGATAGTAGGAAGGCTCTGCAGAGGGATCTGGACAGGCTGGGTAGATGGTCAAGACCAACATTATGAGGTTCAGCAAGACCAAGTGCTGCATCCCACACTTGGGTCATAACCCCATGCAGGGCTACAGGCTCGGGTATGAGTGACTGGAAAGATGCTTGGCAGAAAAGGATGTGGGAGTGTTGGTTGACAGGATGCTGAACATGAGCCAGCGTGTGCCCAGGTGGCCAAGAAGGCCAATGGCATCCTGGCCTGCATCAAAAATAGTGTGGCCAGCAGGACTAGGGAAGTGATTGTTCCTCAGTATTCGGCAATGGTGAGACCCCACTTTAAGTACTGTGTTCAGTTCTGAGCTACTCACTACCAGGTGGATGTTGAGGTGCTGGAGCATATCCAAAGAAGGTCAGTGAAGCTGGTGAAGGGTCTAGAGCATGTCTTATGAGGAGCAGCTGAGGGAGCTGGGGTTGTTTAGTCTGAAGCAAAGGAGGCTCAGGAATGACCTTATCACTCTACAAGTACCTGAAAGGAGGTTGTAGCGAGGTAGGGGTCAGTCTTTTCTCCCAGATAACAAGTAACAGGACAAGAAGTGGCCTCAAGTTACATCAGAGGATATAGCTCGCCGGTTTCTCTGTCCAGCCTGGAGAAGTACGACAGATTCCAGCTGGCTATATTTCCAGGAATGCCCCTGTCCCCAGGGCACTCTGGCAGCATCCCGTAAACACTTAGCCAGAGAAACTGCAGCCTGTGTTGTGGTGCAGGAACTGTCCAGTGTAGCTATCAGCTGAAGATGAATAACGAGAGGGCCTTTAATTCTGAGTGGCTTTATTGCAGGGTCTTCATACACAGAGGGAAGGCAGGCATCCAAGAGGCCGAGGGGCCCTCAGACACAGCCTTAAGTGTTATCACATACCACCAATCACCAGGGGGTTTGGGGGAGTATGGGGAAGGTCCAGAGTTACTTGGTCCTATGGGATGGGGAAGGAAAGGGGCCCAGGAGATAACAGGGGATAGAACAAAGGCTCTTGGGGGGAGGGAGGAGATGATGGACACCAGCAGTGGCTACTCTGGTTTGTCCTGGGTTAAACCATGGTCACTTCACCTTCCAGGGGTTTCCTATCTCCTTGGAACTTTCTCCACCGGTTATCTTTCTCCTTTTCTAAGTCTTCTCCCCCTGGGGTCTCTAAGGACACATCTACAGCAGCTACAAGAGGAGGTTTAGATTGGATATTAGGAAAAATTTCTTCACTGAAAGGGTGGTCAGGCATTGGAATAGGCTGCCCAGGGAAGTGGTGGAATCACCATTCCTGAAAGTGTTGAAAAGGCATGTGGGTGTGGCATTTGGGAATATGGTTTAGTGGTGAACACGGCGGTGCTGGTTTAACAGTTGGACTTGATTATCTCAGAGGACTTTTCCAAACTTAATGATTCTACAATTCTATGATTCTATGTTTTGTACCACAGTAAGGCCAAGGTACAGAAGCTTCTTTTCCTCTTAGAGCAGCATACACCCATAAGTTTGGAATCTAGGCTGACCAAGAGATGCTGACAGAGCTCCTGACTCCAGAGAGAGGATTCCCAAGTGGGACAGAGTATTGGATGATTTTTTGCAAAACAATTTAGCAAAACAGTGCAAGGATAGTATCAACTATTTTTCAAGTTCTTCTGCAGACTACTTCCATAGATACGTGCCATCTAATAAGCATACATCCATATGAATAAACACCACAAGACTAACAATAAGTAAAATGAAAACATTAGAGCAAGTGTTGGTAGGCCATAAATTTTCCTTGACCTATATAGACAGTTTGAATCAATTTGCAATATTTTATTTGAATAAAGGCCACATATAAATGTTTTACTTCTTGCTTTCTCACATATATTCCTTTTATTTTTGGCATTATGGAGAATCACAGATGAATTTAAATTTTCCTTTAGAAGTATATAGGCTCTGCTATTTACCTGAAAATCAGCATGAAGATAAGGTTAACCTTACTACCCACATGCATACTGAACAACAATCAAATAGTCAGCACTCCACTGGCAGGACAACACTATATAGTGATAAAACTATACAAAGTTTCATTATTGTAAAATATAAGCCCCCAAACTCCTATGAGACTTCTAATTATACCCTTCACTTTCTTCTCCCTCCTTTTTTTAGTTTGCACTAAAAAAACCAACCAACCAAAAAAAAAAAAAACAAAACAAAACAAAACAACAACTAAGCAAACAAACAAAAAACCCCTAAACAAAACCAAAAGCAAACAACGACAAAATCTCTACACTTACTTTCATTAGGTTCAGTACAGGAGAAGCAAAAAGCCATTTAGTGCATAGGACTGCTGAACTGCATAGAAAGAAATTTTAACATTGTCCTGATTATTTATGCCATAATTAATAATTAACTAATTATTTTTCCTTCTTATTTCTAGAACATTTTTTCATAACTCCTTAAGCACTACAAATTATGCATGCTATAATATCTGATAATCTTGATATGTAATGTCATATACATTAGTGTAGCTTTTTAAAAAAATTGAACCAGAATTAGGTTCTAAGTTTATTTTTATTGCTGTTTTTCTCAAATAGCACACAGAGTTGAAGGCATGCATTCTCTATGCTTTTAACTGATATCGTCTGAGATGCTGAATTTTTTTATTATAATAGTGAAACACAACCAACTTAACATAAAATTATTTTAACACAGATAATTTAGGATTGTCATAATTTTATCCAGTTTGTTCCAAAATTGCTTTAACCACAAATATTGAAAGCATTCATTTCATGAATTTTTATGTGAATAATCTGGTATTACTTTGAGCAAGTGCTTATCAACTTAAGATGACAACCACTGAACTCATAATCAACACTGAATCATGAATGCCCTTGAGAGAGAAAAAAAAAATGGGCCAAATCAAGTTCAACTTGCACTATAAAGTTTAAAGATTTCTTCAAATATTTGTTCAAATTAGTTTTACAAAAAGGTTTTTAACCGAGGCTTCCACTAGAAGCATGCTTGAAGGGACTCATTTCAAGAGGGACTCTGCAGAGTGAATACGTGGCAAGAGCTCTCACATTTTTAGTTACGATTTCAGCTACATATTTCATCTTTATTGTTTTGCCGAGGTAAATAGTAGGAGAGTGTTTAACCATTCTTTCTCTTCTAATCTGAAATACAGGTACTGGGGGTCAAGGATGAGTAGTTTTTAACTGCAAAGAGTAACTTGCAACAGATAATCTTCATAAAAATCAAACAGTTCCTATGTGAGAAAGAGCTCTGGGGTAAACAATCCCTTCCTGTTAACTGTGTGCAGTTCACATAGATCAATCATGAACAGATGATCTGGAGTGGTAGTGGGATGTTGATGTAAAAAAAAACAACCAAGGAAATAACTGCAAAATAAATATGTAGAAATTGAGTGATTGAACTGAGTGTTTTCCCTAGCAAGAATCAGCTTACTGTGCTTGCCCTGCAGACCCCACCCTGTCAGTACATCCAACTGAACTGATCTACCTATGCACTAAAGATGACATTTGTGTGAGTGTACCATCTGTATGGAAGTCACATACACTATCAATACATATTGTGCACCAACACTGAAAACACAAATGGGATGGAGGAAAATACTGGTTAGCTGTCAGTTCCTTTCTACCTGTGTTAGGCAGATGGTACAATTAAAAAGAGGAATCTTCTCAGTACATTCACTGTACTCCTATTGTCCATGTATTAGGCAAAAATCTATTTCTGGCTAACAGCCATCAATTAAAAGAGCTGAAAGGTGATGAAAAGGAGTTTTCTATTTCTAACAGTTGCATTTTATTTCTATTCAGTTGCAAAATCTATCCTTTTTTTATTCATATAATTGAAAATGTGATAGTGGAAAGTTAAAAAGGAAGTGCATTAAATAGAGGAGGGAGAAAGGTAAGATGGGAAAAAAAGGATAATGAAGGAAAGCATTAACATTTACTTATTACAAATTGACTATGCACATTCCTGAAATTTCCAAAATTAGGACTCATTTATGAAAGCTGAACCAACTCCTGTAATATGCAGAGCATGTATTTCTGTATTCCTGCATAGTGGCACAAGGCACTGAGTCACAAATACATGATTCCAACATTCACTTCTACAAGCATACAGGTTTTGAAGCAACCCCAAGATAGTACAATGAACATTTTAGTACAATAAAGTTATAAATGGAGGAAAAAACTTCATGAACACAGAGGTGAAAAGAGAGGGATAAAAAAGACAAGTATCACATTCCAATTTATTTGTTTAAAGTTTTATAGTGTTAAAATAAAAACATTAATGTAAATTTAAATACTTTATGATCTAATCCAAGATCTATATTTAGGTTCTTAGCTGTCAATAAGTACATAAATTTCAATAGCTAGCATATGCTGCACTAAGTATGTAAAGCAAGTAAAATAAATTAAGGCATTATTACAGGACATTTAGATTCAATTGCCCAAAATTAACAAGCTGTTGAAGGTTGGATCTAGTTCTTTTCCTCAGGAATTTTTCTCCCATGAGTTGCTAAGACACAAATGACTGGGTACTTAAGAGAAACAAAGCACAAGGCTAGAACCTTTCTCCTTAGCAGAGTGAAGTAGAATTGCCCTTCATAGAAACCAAGCCTGACAACGTGAAATTTAGAGACTGAAAAGCAAAGGCAGGAGGGAGGTCACGCTCTCTTGCTCGGGACCCTCAAAGCTAGACAGTCGGAGCTGCTGTCTGCTGAACCCACGGCCCCTGAAAAGCCAGCACAGAGCTGCCAGTGTCTGCTGTGAGTCTCTGCCCTCTGCCCCATCCAGAGCCGACCTGCCTGCCACCAGCCCGCTCTGATTTCTCCGCTACATGTAGCGGTTTTCCCTCACGAAAACCCCCTTACCGTCCCAGCTCCCTGTGTCCGGGATCCTCTGCTCACTACACCCAACGTCCCTCCCGAAAGTCTAGGGAGCAAGAGCTCTCCTCCATCCCTCCGTGTTTCGGGCAGTCGCCATTGCCGTGTGCTACCCGAGCTCACGCCGGAGCGCCCCCTGCAGCCACCGGGGAATCACCACACCCAGAGCGCCCCTGCAACCACCGGAGAATCACCACACCCAGAGCGCCCCTGCAAGCTGTGACTAGAACTGCACCAAAGAGAAAAAGTGCCTGAAGCTGAACAGGCTGCCACTGGGTTTCTAGTTCTGTTTGTTAGTCAACGTTATAGTTGTTATTTGTTATCCTTGTTTTAAATAGTAGTAAAGAACTGTTATTCCTATTCCCATATCTTTGCCTGAGAGCCTCTTGATTTCAAATTTATAATAATTCAGAGGGAGAGGGGTTACAGTTTCCCATTCCAAGGGAGGTTCCTGCCTTCCTTAACAGACACCTGTCCTTCAAACCAGGACAG
>JAVTVJ010001258.1:0-175044 GCA_034509425.1 Eopsaltria australis | reverse complement strand
CCAAACATACAAAGAAACTTTTATCAAAGTGCTCTGCAGGATCACATTACGGAAATTGGAGAAAACAGTGCCATTTTACAGTACAATGCCTTGAATCTTTTGATGCTTACTTGATTCTGTTTCAGTGTGGACACCAGTTTCTGTAGAGTGATGTTTTCTTCTTCCAGCTCAGTGTAGTCCTGCAGCAGTCTTGCCTCTCGAAACTTGTACTCTCGAATCTCATCTTTCATTCGTATCCTCTGCAGCTCCACCATTTCATTATTCTGACAAGAGAAAACATAAGTACATCACTGTTCATGCACAGCCACTTTAATGCTGAACACTGCCTTTAGAAAAGGCCAAACACAAATTAATCCTGAAATAGAAATGATTTGACAGTGCACATTGAAACACCATCACTTATTAATTTGAGGCCAAGCAATCATTTCAGGTGGGTGCTGGAAATACAGAAATGAGAATGTCTGATAGAGAAGCCTGATTAAAACAGTTTCAAGATTAGATGCTTATTGAAATGGAAACCCTGGCAAGGCTTTAGCATATCTCATTAGTTTCATTGCTCTACAATACAGCAGGATTTAAATAAAATTACCACCTGTTTTCCACTGAAGGATGCATTTTACATTCATACAGCAAAGCAGTGAGTAGACATCTGTTCTCCAAAGACATCTGCTAGGGAGCAAGGTGCACTCACATTTGTATCTTGGGCACGGGAGAGGCTCACAGGCAGGCACAGGGTGGCAAGCACTTGTCAAAAGCCTGACAAATGCCTGGCTGTGCTGAGCAGGATCACACCCAGCACTCCGGGAACACACAAGGTCACCATTTTATTTTTCCCATTAGCACATACAGTGCCCACACAGCCTTATGAGAGGGAACATGAGGGATCAGTTTCACCAAAAATCGATTCCATCAGATTCCAGCCCTGAGTTTGACATCAAGGGTCAGGTTATTTTGGAAAGGCTCTGCTGGCATAACCACAATGTAAAAGGCACTACAGGAAGATGGAGTTAGCACACAGCTGGAAGAGAACAGTGATGGATACAGCTAGTTGGCAGGAACAACCTCCTGCCCTGCTTTGAAGAGAAGCCTGCATTTGTCTGATTAATAGAAATTGGCATGGTCAATCACATCTTTCCTGCAGGAAGATCCTGAGCATTGACATAGCAGCTGGTGGAGAGACCTTACTGATGGGTCAGAGCCCCTTGCTGCTGGGATGTCAGAGGGAGCACGCCTGGCAAGCAGTAATGAGTTTCTGTAAAAGATTCCAGTGTGGAGGGGGCGGGGGGGGCAACCACTGGTCTGATAGATACATGAAAAAAAGTCAAATGTTTAAGCAGGAATTGTAGTCAGGCAGATCTAAATCAATCAACCTGCACCGCTCACCCTCTCTGGTACATGAAGGATAAAACCCCACATTCTGAATTAAGGATGAACAGAACTTCTCTTAGCATCTTGGTTAAATAATTACAAACCCCTGGAAAAGAACTTCCATGAAAAATCATGAAAAAATATTTTGATGCAAGACTTGACAAAAGTGCTTTTAAAAATAAAAACTTTTTGTTAGAGAAAATTAAATACCATCTCCTTCCTCCTAGCAGCTAATTAAGAAGAAATAAAGAAACTACCTAATTTCTGAACTGAAAACAACTGAAAAGATTCCCAGTGGAAGAAGAGTGACAGAGCACTAGATAGAAGTAACTCTCTGTAAATATTCCTGCATCCATCACTGCCTAATAAACCTCTGAACAAATTTTAAGAGCAACACCACAGATGATTTCAAAAGAAGGCATTTTATACCCTCAGGCTGCCTTTATACCTTTTGTTTGTGCCAGCGCATTCCCAGCTCTGGCAGGTGTGGGTGTGTGTGCCAGTCCAAGGCAGCATGGGGACAATACCAAATGCACAACTCTGCTGTGTCAAGGATAATTAAACTGCTCTGCAACTCTCCCAGTGTTTGAGGGTGATCAGCCCAGGGAATGAGCTGGCTGACATCCATCCAACACTGCCAGGAGCCCTGGGAGAGGGAGCATCCTGACAGGATCCCAGAGGAGCTCTGTTCAGCAAGCCATTCCCAGCAGTGCTGCCTGCACCTCACTGGGGTGAGACCTCCACCAGTAGCCAGGACAGATCTGCTCATGATCCAAACTGCCTCTGCCATCAACACTGCTCAGGGAAAGGAGGGCCTCCCCAAAAGACCAGGCTGGATGGGGCTTTGAGCACCCTGGTCTAGCAGGTGTCCAGTTCATGGCAGGGGAGTTGCAACTAGGTGATCTTGAAGGTCCTTTTTAACTTAATCCACTTTCTGATTTTGTGAGTCTAAAAGGGAAGAATAAAAAGGTGGCCAGAAATGAAGGACATGAACAAGGAATTTTTACAGAATCCTGATATAGTATTTCCCTGATAGAGTACAAGGAAAGGTAGTTTGAAAAAGCCTTGAAAATTAATTCTGTAAGATGCGAGTACTCCTTTGTCTCTCCTGTCATTGCAAACTGCAACAGAAAACATGAGCTATCACTTGCTGGAGTGAACCACCATTTCTTTAAGAGAGAGATCATATTTCTTCACCATTTAACTCCTGCTTCCTGCGTAATCTTGGAGATATAAACAGAACCATCTATCATTCTCCTCTTCTTACATACAGAGAAACTTTCTGCAGTGCAGCCTCCATTTGTCCTTGCTTATGGCATTTCATCAAGGAAGAAACAGCAGGAAAAAGGAAGACTTAGGAGCATCTCCTGTGCCATGCCTGCCCAAACACTGCCTGCCACACTTCCCATGGCCAGGGCCAAAGCCTCTACTGGAAGCAATCCCACAGCTCTGACACAGGGGCAAAACCAGCTCAGCACATTCCAGAATATGGCACTACCTTTTCAAAGCAATATAAAACATGTTTTGTCACTGCAAACACCTGGGCATTATTTTCCATGCTTCAGATCCCTCTTCCTACTCACAAACATCTGCATTATGCTGGCAAACACTCAGCTGCAAAGCACTCCAGTGCTCTCCATGCTTACCAGGAAAGGCAGTGATTCCACTCCACAGGCCCAAAACCTGGTGTTTCAGAGGTTTATGAGTGAGTAGCCACAGGACATGTGGAGGGCTATTCTGATTTCCCTTATATAAGACCTCTATGCATTTTCTGGAAGTGAACTAGTCCTGAACCTATTTTTTTAAAAAAAACATGTTGAGTTTATTCTCTTTTACTGTTGGTATGAAAGATAAATTAATTTTCATTAAATGCTTTGATTAAATGTATTATCTTCTCACAGTCCTATTGTTATTTTGAACTATTTAAAATACGTATGTCTTAAGTAAAATATCTGCATTTCTAGAGGAGAGATGTTGCTGTACTGATACAGTGGCAGTAAGAGGCAAATTTTTTATTTGGTGGACTTGTATGAAAAGAATATGAGAGGATTTAAAAAACAAGGAAAAAAAGATTGTGCCAGCAGGGCAGTTATGTACATGAGCCACTAGAGGACAATGCAACCCAAATTATTAGTAAAGTAATTTGTAATTAAACTTTGCTACTCACCAAGCACTGAACTTGCAGGACAAAGCAATTGAGCCAGATGCTTTTACCAGGGCACTGCCTCAGGACTTTTTACATTCCCAGAGAGAATTCCCCTATGAACTATGTACTGGATCTGCAAAAACCAAATTAATCCAAGAGGTGGAGCTGATGACACACCAGCAAAGTTTTAATGGCTGAAAATTATTTCCAATCCCAGCTATCAGCTGAACATGCTGCAACAGCTTTAATGGATTGGTGCCAAGGAAGAAGGAAAAGGCCTCTCAGTGAAACTATAGAAAACAAGAGAGTCCTTGTCAGCATTGCATCTCATTATACATGAGCACTAATTGTGGAAGATGCCAGCCCCACAGCACCTCTAATGAACGTACACATCACAGAGCAGACCATGGCAAATGAAAAACAGGAGGTTCAGCCCAGACAGTCTGTTCAGGTCACCTATTTACTAGTACTTAGATATATTTTCAGAACTGCAATATATGAAAAGTGAAAGACATCTCTAGGTTTTGCAGAGGGAAGGACCATGTGTGTGTACTACCAACCATCAATCCTGACAGGTCTCTGAGCCTCAGTGGAATATTAAATAATACAAGTTTGTACTTCTTAACAAATTAAATTTAATATATATTAATATATTATTAATTTTTGATTCAGTATAGACTTTCAAAATGCTGTATTTCATATGCTACATGCAGAGCATGTTGTATTAATTGTGTCTGGATACATTGCAATAATTGTGCTATATTAAATAATTGCAAGTGAGAAGGTACTTTAAAATGAAGGAATGGAAATGGCTAATGTTGAACACTAGGAAAAAACACACCATTTTCATGTCAGAATACTCCCAAGTGCTGCCCTAGGAAGCTACTTGTTATGCTCTTGTGGTCTATCAATTCACCTAAAGAAAGCAAACTGGGCAAGGAAGGGACCCCTAAAGCTGAGTACTCTAATCTCCAAGGTGAGAAGTGAACTCTGATGGCTTCTGGTTTCCTGAACTGTGAAAAAATAGACTGAATTTCTTGGAAAGTGGCAGCCTTTTTTTTTAAGCCTTCTTTTTAAAGTGAATGCATTCCCATTAACTATTATGGCTCCCCCCTATGCTGGCGTACATAAAGGACTTTTTTTTTTTTTTGCATTTTGTCTACTGGTTTTTATCCCCTCCAAAAGATTATGGAACTAGTGTTTGGGCTTTTTCCATACATTCTGTTTAAATAAATGTTCATTAAGAGATTTCAGGCCCTTACTGCAGCAAAACTGAAAAACAGCCTTATAAATCATCAATTAATTATACACCCCGAACTACCCCGACTAAATGCCTACTTATATGCTGGAACATGGAAGCCATAGCATGATGCTATGCATAACTTCTTAATTTTCATAACTCACAAGAGAACAATAGTAAAATTGTACACTTCCAATTTAATGGCATTGTTTTATAGCTGGTGCAGGATAAAATCCCATGCAATCTGATGACAGTTTTATTTCACTAGTGGTAAATTGAATATAAGAGAAAATTTATGCTCAGCCTAATATCCATGATCTTATGTGTTTGTTGACAAGCCTCACTGTAAATTTGTATGTCATGTTTACTTTATTCTGCAGAGGAGAATAAAAGATGTATTTTTTATGAAGAACAGTATTAGTGATAGAAAATTCAATTTAACAGGGGTTGAGAGAAGAGAGAATGAAAGTGGCGAGAGAAGAGCAAAAGCCATTTTCTTTGTTTGTCATCAAGTGTTTTAAGTCCTCAGAGTCCTCTACATTAGCCTTAAAGTTTTCTTCCCTCATATACAGGAATACTCAACTTGAACTGAAAGAATGGCATTATCCATGCTTCCAAGTATATTTAAAAATATTAAGGAATTATGCAGATAACCTAAAGTGACCTGGTCTGATCCTTTTGCATAACTTGCCCTTCTGATTCATACATGGCAGATGCCCAGCTAAGCAGGACTGGAGCATCTCATACAGAACTATTTTTGCTTCTATTTCAACATACAGATATCTCTACACCCCAAAAAAATTATTTCAAAGATTCTTTTTCATCACTATCAGAAGTCTGCATCGTCCATCCATTTTAACCTGAATTTTTCTGATCTGATCCTTCAAAGAGCTTCATTCAGGTGACTTCGTTAGACTTCACGATATTGTATCTGCTCTAAACAGCTGTATTGGCATCCTACTTTGAGAACACAAAAACAGCTCCTATTGTCCAAACCCCGAAACCAGTAACTTTTGAAATTACATATGATTCTGACATTCCTTAGCTTTAGATATATCGCTCATTGTCTAAAAATCAGGGAAAAAAAAATGTTGTTGTGCACAAGATATTTTTGAAAATGTATCTGTAGCATAGCATAGTACTTACAATCTTTCCTTTCTGTGGATAAACTTACAGAATGACATCACTATCAAAGGCAAGGATGAAAAAAGCCCATGTATTTGTTGGCTATAGCATACAGATTAGAAGCCAGATCATGATAACATATGTTGCAACTTCCTTCACCAGCAGCAGATCTCAAATAAAGCATTTACAATACATCTAATAATTTAATCATCTGAAATGCTCAGTGCATTTAATTGGAACAGCTAAATCTTAAGAAGTAGAGGGGATTTGTATCAAGGGCAATTAAATGGCCCATTTATGTACTTATCACAGAGTTTGAAACCCATCATATTTAACATCGTAAATCCTGCTACGTATAAATCCCTACAAAGTAGCTATTTTATTGACTTTCATATAGAATTATATATAAAAAGACAGAACTAAGGAATGTTCTGTTAGTTCAGGTGTTAAATTTTGCTGCAGAGTATAATGGTCACATAATATTATTCTTTATAAGATAGTATGAACCACAAATCCCTTATCATGCATTATCTGAAAGATAATGGTTTGATTTGACTGCATTTATAGTAATTAATGCATTACTATTAGTGCATTAATTATACATATATTATCTCTTAATGTATTAATTATATTTAATTATAATTAATATCAGCACTCTGTAACAAATACAGCTATAACATTCTTAGTTCCTTCAAAGGATGAGAAACCTCACCAAACTAAACCTTATTAAAACTGTGAGAGAAAATTCAGACTTCAGGGTTGCAGCACAGTTCAGTTAATATGATTCTTGTACATGGCACCATGCATGAACACATGATCATTGCAAACAGCAAAGTATCAATTGGCTGGACCAAATTTTGTCATGAGGAGGACAACGTGGATGCCATTTTGTTTAAATTTAAAACTCTGCTACTCATCCGTCTCCTGCAGCTCTAGTGGCATTAAAGATATCTAAGAAGTGGGAGGATTTATTTCTAAACTCCACACTACCTGGATAAAAGAAAGGCAATAACACATCCATGTCTTGGAGCAGGCTGATAACATCCTGCAAGCACAGCACTGTCTGCAGTTCATGCAGGCCTGGTATGGCTTTCAAATTTCTCCAGGTACCAGTGGACAAAATCATGTTCACCCACCGCCCAAAGAACAGTCCCACTCCCACTTGTCAAACCATTTAGGTGAGAAAGGACCTGTAAGATCTTCAAATTAGACTGTGAATCAAGCGTGGCAGAAAGGCTGATGTGTACCAAGATCAGCCAGAACCATCACAGCTCCCCTACCTCTGGAACGCATTAACTACGTGAGCATCCAGACAGGTCCTCCTGCAATTCCTACCTGGTGGACTTGCCTTAGGATAAACCACACTGCCTGTCAGGGATAGCAAGGAAGAGAGGGTGCTGGTGGAGGGAAGATGCACATGAAGACCAAAGATCTGACAAGATCATGTTGTATCACCATCACATCAAATTCTGCCAAGGCCACTGTTAAATCATGTCCATAAGAGCAACATTTACAGATCTTTTAATAATCTCCAGCATTTGTGACTCAACCACTTCCCTAAGCAGCATGTTTCAGTGCTTGACAACCGTTTCAAAGAAATTTTTTCCTAATATCTAATCCAGACACCTACCCCATCCCACCCCTCCCCCCCCACCCCATGCAACTTGAGGCCATTTCTTCTTATTCTATCAGCCTTTAGTTGGGAGATAAGCCTGACCCTCACCTGGCTGCAACCTCCTTTCAGGTAGTTCTGGACAGCAATAAGGTCTCCCCTGAGCCTCCTTTTCTTCAGGTCTACACTTTCTGAAGAAGGGGCTGTTGTCCACTCCACATCACCCAATTACCTCACAGTAGGATGAGTAGAATTATAAAGATATCAAACCTAAATTGCTCTTGACAGATTAGTTCAAATGAAAAAAAAAAAAAAAGAAGGGGTGGATCTTGGGGCATTTTGGACTGAATGGATTTTTATTTTTTTTTGTCCAGTTACAACCTCTCCTATTATGTTGTCACTTCCTATATACATTTTAAGAAGCCAACAGCAGAGATTCCACATGACAATGCCTTCAAGGCAGGCTTTTTGATGGAGAAGCTGCTCAGGCCTTTTCAAGCTCATCAAGAGGCCAAGAGCTGGTTTTAAAGCCTAACTGATCACTTAGGAGAAGCATCTGCCAGTTATATGTATCTCTTTGAGAGGCCATCTGTCAGGTCCAAACCACCAAATTTCCTTCCAGACCCAAAAGGGGCACTGGCTAACCAACAAAAGAAAAGTTGTGCTAACAGGGTGTGGTGCTGTGATCAGTTTAAGCTCATCAGTCCCACAGCTGCTGTTCACAGGTCCTGACCCTCCCTTGGGCCAGTGCTACCTTTCATATCACCAGCTAGATCAAGGGCAGCAAGCTACTCCAGAAAACAAACAAAGATAATTTTCATGGGCTTGTTATAAACGAGTTCACGTAATTTTTTATGGACAATTTGTATTCCAATTAGTGAATTCATATCTATGTAATTTGCTATGTGTTATCTTAATGTAATATTTTAGTTGTTATAAAAATGTGATTTAAGTGTTATGAGAGATTGTTCCGTACAAACGGGGGCAGGAAAAGGGCCATGAAAGACCATGATGTAGGAGGTATGAAACAACCAGACAACAGAAAGAGATGAAAGCTCTGGAAGGATGTCAGTCCATGCAATCTGGCACTGAGTAGAGATGAAGATTCCAGAAAGATGTCACCAGAAGGACCTGACAGCTGAACTGTCAATCAGTGATGAGCAGAGGTGAGCGCAGAAGCTGAACTGACCAATGACAGAGTGGACTCGACTGTCTATAAAAGTTCCCTCTCTGTGGAGGGGCTCTTTTTTTCCACTCAACTTTGGAGGGCAGAGGGCCTAATCCCAACCCGGGATTGCTGGTTGGGTTTTAGTAGTGTTGTTTTTTGCATCCCTGACCTCCTGGTATTGTTGCTCCTAAAACAAGGTCCTTCGCACCTCAGAGCTGAGAGTGATTAATTATTTTTTTATTGGCTTTCCTAAGTTCTGGTTTTCTTAAATTTTATTTTTTAATTGACTTTATTGTTCATTTTTTAAATTTTAATTTTTAAAATTTGACTTCCGGAGTTTTTCACAGGCTTATACTCCCTGACTTTGCTGGCAGGCTGGACACACAGGCACTGGTGCTAGCAGGAGGCAGGGAAAACATGTCATTTCTAATTTGGATACGCTTGCTGCTCAGCAACAACTGTATGACCTGTTTCAAGTTCCAGAGGTGGAAACCCAGCCCCATCAATGTAAATTGTAAGATTAATATAGCCTTCAGCAGGACTAAGATTTCACTGTATGCACTGAAACGTTGAGGAGCCAGGAGCAGTAAAGTGAATGCCTGAAGGTGGAAAGGAAGAAAAAACACCAAAGCACTCAAATAGGAGGGGTGAGCTTTACTATTTTAGGCTCCATTGTGCTTTGTTGGCATGGAAAAGTATGTCCCTGTTCATTGGCTGCTTGCTTTCACATTGCTTTTTTCTAACTTTTGCTGTCAGGATGGTTTCAGAGCTCCCTCTGGTAACCTGTCTCTAGGCATGCTGGGCAGTGACTCCACCATCCCAAGTTTCAGGCACAGAGCTATGCTCCTTGCAAGCTTTCCATTCCCCGTGGTGACTTCCTCTCCTCCTCAGCACCTGGAGCTATTTTAATTACAGCTGCCTGCTGGCTCAGTCCTACCTTCCCTCTGTTCCTCACACCAGTAATCAAGCCATGCTGCTGAGGGATGCATGTGCCAGGTCAGGGCAGAGCTCAGCCTCCCCATCCTGCATTGCCTCACAATACTATCCAAGCTCTGCTTTTCTCAATTTGCACACCAAGCCAATCTTTGGTCTTGTAAAGAGCAGCTACACATTGCAATATCCATGTCTGTGAGCAAGTGCCTGTGCTCTCCCCTGCTATGGGAGGGCTGTGCTGAGGGACTGGGTAAGAGCACAGAAAGATGAGAGCTGACACGCAGACCCAGAGCTGGCTGGCAGCACCAATAAATCTGGGCCCTGGGACAGTGCAGTTAAATTAGTAGGGGGCTGAGTTTAAATTAATTAATCCTGATCCTCAGCTTACCAAAGATCATAAAAGTAATAAAAATTGGATCTCAAAGGGGCCCCTGGGCAGCTTTCAGTAGTCCATTTACCTTTCCCAGGATAAGAGCAACTACATCTATGTCATTCCTGGTATCCATCTAATCTCTTGTTAATTCCCATCACCTTTCCCAGAAACTTGCTTCCTGGCTTTACTTTTGGTTTTGCCAGAGATCTATTTTGAAAATCAAATCTGAAGCAGAGTCTTTCACACTGAAAGATGTAAACAGTATTTATTCTCTTACCCACAGGAGGCAGGAAATAAAAGTATCTGTTCTCTCTGCAGGAGACTTCCATTTACCCACTCTATCCATCTTCAGTCATCTCTCTGTCTTCTACAACCAGAAGAGCAGGTAAGAAATGAGGATTCCAGATAGTTCCCACCACAGAGCAAACTCTTTAGATGTCCTTGCGTGACATACAGGGAGATGAGCAAAAAACTACAACTAAAAGTAGATATTGGGGGAGGAAAGAATAGGAGACCCCAAATAACACAGTGTTCCTTCACTGCTCCTCACACTGGAGAAGAAATACATTGAAAGAAAGAAGAAACCTTTAATATTTTATAGAATGTGGAGTGGAAAAGTGGCTAAAGATAAAAAACCCTCTTCACAGGTACAAACCTATTTCAGGAGGTCATCAGCTGGCACATTCTCTGTTGTGCTGCAGAGGAGCTGTGAGAGCTCAGCATCAAGGGAGCTCATGCTCATAGCAGAGCTTCCCTTGACAAAATTTTTCCTGCAGATTGTCAGCTGCAGAGGCGTTTTAAGAGCTCTGTGAATCTACACCCACCACCCTCCCAATGAAAACAGTCTCTTTCAAGTTCCCCTTAAAAACTATCAATACAGGATAAAAGGCTGCTATGAAAAGGGGAACAAGAAAGTTACTCTTCAGTAATTATTCTCCTCCAGATGGGCAGAAGCATGGCATCTTTAAACAAACACATCTGAGCCACAAAATTTAAATATAATTATGTGGCCAAATCTGTCATTATTAAGGGAGAGTACTTCCTCAAAGTCAGGAGCAATTGCAGTAATTAAAATCCATGTAACATTACCCATCTGCTGCAAAAAGCAGCCCAGCACTCTGCAGCTTATTTGACCTTGTGTGCAGAGCACCCACCTACCCCCACTAATTCTTCTGTGGCACAAGCAGAAACTTCAGTTCAGAAACAGCAGTTGATTAATATTAAAAAGATGAACATGGCTTGAGGATGACTAATGACATTTTTTTCATCAAAGACTTAGGGTTTTTATTTTAGAGCATATATTTGAGTGACCTAGGTGGCAAATACAGTCAAAGGTAAGTACGTCATCTGTCTGTAAGCCACATCTTTTAGGACCGAATTTTACACATAATTTTTACTCATTACAGAACACATGGTGATCTGTGAATACAAATGCCCACATAAAAGATTTGGTAAAGTAAATTGCACTGAAGGTCACTTGAATTTATTGATACGGACAGTGAAAATACCTGTACTCAGAAAGTGTGGCTGTAACAGTGTAGTACTCTTCACTGTTCAATATAAATTGGTTTGAAACCTGATCTTGGCTTTTATAAAGTGGCCTTTTTTTAATTCTAATATGGACTGTAAATTTCACATGCTTACTTTATACTTGTGTATGTGCATATATATTAGTCAACAGTAGTAATTTTCACTCTGACAGTTTTCTGTCTTTTGCTTAAAAGGCTGAGCAAACAATATTCTTGCTGCTCAGCATGCAGGACAGAAATACAGATGTAATACATGCCATAAGAACACAATGCAAGGACTGACAATTAATGTTGCAGTTCTCACACAGATTATTGGAGCATGTTGCCTATGGCTGCACAGCCTTAGAATTAAATTATTCCTTTGAGAACTGAATAAACAACAAGTATCATTAACTGTCTGCAATGCATCAAAACGGAAAAAAATGCCATAAAATTCTGTATTTGCTCAGGGAGTAAAATATCAAGCAAGTTATGGGATTGTTTAGCTATGGGTACAAAAGTTATGTTTAAATCTATATTTTTCTACTCTCTTGTGTTCCCCCTTAAAACCACTGCTGTTTTCCTTTCACCATTTGCTTCTATTGGACTTTCATCTAACTCATGATGGGTGTTGGTCTGATAGCAGAAGTCTACTGCTAAAACAGATTATTGCTACATTAATAAGATACAGATAAAAGAACTAACTGGGAACACCCACATAAAAACCTATGAACAGCACTTCAGAAACCTAAAGACAAATCCATTAAAACACTGATAATTTTCTATAAACACCTCGTGGCATGAGGAGGACAGCATGTCATGGCAAGTATCTAGTAATCTTGATGATCATTACAGCACATGTGAGCAGAAGGACTCAGCAGCTCTGGGGGCTCAGCTGCAGCATTACAGTGTTCTTAAACTTTCTCTGAGTTCTAAAAACACTCAACCATGACTCTGACATACTATCATTACTAATGAAATTCAGCATCAGTTTCAGCAAATAACTGTTTAATGCAAGTTTTTAAATTCTGATTCTGTTGCATGCCCAATGGCCTGATACAGCACAACTAAACCCAGTTATATACTGCAAAAAAGTGCAGCGGAATAATCAATCTAATAAAACCTCAGGGAGAAAAAAATCACACTTGAACCAGGTTAGAATTCAGACAAGTAAAAGGAATAAGATGAAATTTATTAACTCCCCTTCATTAACTGATCAATATATTCTATGTCATATCTACACAGCTGAGGACTACTGTCAAGTTTTTCATCATTGATATACTGCTACCAGTGTCTGCAGGGAAAACAATCCGGGCTGCAGCAATTCCTTGGGCTCTTAATTATTATACTGAGGGTGAGTTTACCCAGCATATCAATCAGAGAATCAACTTGGCATCCTCCTGATCCTGTGTGCCTCCCTACAAACATATATATATATATATATATATATACATATATATAAAATGGGATACACAACACACTTGCACCATGCTGTCTGTGCAGGGTACTGTACACTGCCAAATACAAAGACAGAATGGGCAAAATCCCCCAAGACAGAATTTCTGGTGTCATCACATCTTTTGGCAGTGTGTATTTGTTTAATAGTCTCTGCCTTTGATCTCACCAAAACTTCCATAACACAGGCAATTTTTCTTCACCCTGTAAAGTACCTCTTGTGAAAGACAGCAACAACAAGGAGAAAAAATTGACCCTGCAGCCACATCTGTCTGTTCTTTGCCCTCATCCTCCCTCAGTTAATGGAGGCTCCTTAAGATCAAGTGGCCAAACTGTCCCAGTATATGACATTAAAATGTTACCCATTTTAATGTTCCAGAATAGAGTGGCCATTGCTTTGTAGCAGTTTGGTGTCTGCTGCAGGAGTGCTGTAACGGCAGCAAGCATAGGGAAAAAAGGTGAGCTGCTTTAGGACAAGAAAATCTCCATTACAAGTCAGAGACGTCAACTGTACACCCTGGAAGGTACCAAGTCAAAATCCCTGGGTTTCCATAAAGTATGGACTTCTTTCTACATGCAGTTCAAAGCTTCAAGTTTAAGCTAAAAATCCTTTTCTGGCCTTGGTTCTCAGAAAGCAGGAACTCTCCCTGTGGACCTTCCCAGCTATCATCACTAAATGAGAGGCTTTTAAAGACAGCTCTCACATAGCAACAAAGGACAAGACATGAGCCTTTGAATCCTAAATTATTTTCCCCCACACTCATGAGTCCCTCAGAGATGATGTTAGCTGAGCTTCAGAAGCATCCAGAGAGAATGCAGATGTGCTGTTAATTATTAGCCCAGCACACTACGGTATCATAACCCCTCTACCAGGACCTTTTTTTTGTAAATAAATGCAGCGTAAAGCCTAAACATTTTCCTCAGTCCATCCCATTATGGGACTGGAGCTGCTGTAGCACTGTTCTGACAGGCTCCTGTTTGACCCTGACCAATCTGCTGTTTTGTTTAGAAACTGCTTTTACTCAGTAAGCTACATATTTCAGAGTAGGCCTGCTAGTTTCCTAACAGAGAAGGCAGATTTCAAGCAAAACTAAACATCCCTGTTCCAAACACACTGTCATTTTCCTTCTTCTCATTCTCTCAGTGAAGTGTTTGGGTGACCCAGAAAAATTCCAGTAAATCTTTTCTTAAATGTAAATATTGCACTGAAAGCTTTTACTGCCCTTATTTGTTCTAAACTCAGCAACAAAAACATCCCACCCTGCCTAACATCACCACCAATTCCATTTTTGCTCACTCTACCATTTCTGGTCCTTTTTTCTTCCCACTAAAGACTGTCAAAATGTTTTGTTCTTCTGCCTCTCCAAGCTTTCCTTCTTATTGACCTTTTTTTCAACAGAGGCATCAGTGTGCTGAACTTGCATCAAATACTAATTTCTCCCCAATAGCTGCCATTTGGGTTAAACGGGTTAATGAAAAACACACAGATAATATTTAATAGCTAAATTCAAAGAAAATAAAAGATTGTTAATCTTGGAGGTTGGATCCTTTGCCAAACCTGATCAATAAAATTCATTCGTATCTCAGTCTTGACAAATGGTTTAAGCTCTTTATTTTTTTGCTATAAAAGAAGAAAATATTGTACTCCAATAACAAAAACCAGAATCAGACCAACAGCAGCAGTCTCTTGTCACTGTGTTGTCTGTCTCATGGACAAACCAGCCTCTAATACTCTTAGTGAGCCTCAGGACATCTTGTGGCACTCAGATTCCTTCTTCTTTAAAAATTAAAGTTTTCTCCCAAATTCTTCCTTCAGTTTAAGATCATAGGTGAGAATGCATATTTTAACATATACCAGCTGGTGTGTGTTAATCAACCCACATTAAAAGCATACAATGGAAACAGTCAATCATATCATATATATGATGTATGATAGATATCCTATCATATATATTATAATAAGGATTTTTTTTACAAGGCCCTGCATGTTTGCTTGAGATGAAAGGTAAATCAAAACCAGTCAGAACTTGACTAATCACAAACATCTTGTTTTTCCCCTACAACAGAAGTCCCTTCACACATTTCACTCAGGTGTAACAAAGAGATACCCCATGCCACAAGCTCCAGCATCATCCCCTCTCTTTTACACAGAAATCCAAGGTCTGACCCAAACCCAGGACAGTCAGGGGAAGAATTCAGATAGGAAAAGTTCACACACTGTCAGTTTGGTGAGCTTTGAGTGGGATCTCATGTTTCTGCTAAGTGCAAGACTGGAAGGGATGGGTAAGAGGGCAGCAGATCCCAGTGCCCACAGATCCCTGTGGCACAGCTATTTTCTTGCACTGGCCCTGAGGTCAAGCTCCAACTCTCTGCCAAGCTCTGGACAAAGCCCCAGAGTTCCCCCTCTCCCTGGTAAATGGCTCAGAGATGGCCCCACTTGTGCAGTACCACAGATTTCATCACCCCAACACCGGTGCTGAGTGCGAATCACACTGAAAAGAACAGGTCAAGGCTCTGGACAAAGCTCAGCACAGCTCTTTGAAAACACTGAAATGCCACAGTACTTGTTTCAGACAGGAACTTTTCTTTGTTTTCCAAGGTGAAAAGGGGCTGTTTTATATAAGGCAATCTCCATTAGTATGGGCTTTCACAGGAGAACAAAAGCCAATGATGCAATTTTTCCTGCCTAGAATTTCAATTAGAAACTTGGATTTAGCATTAGTACACAGCTTTGGAAGTACATGGGAAATGGAACAGAAGAGTTTATGTAGAAGCGATTTCTTAAAGTGAAAAAAACTTTCTTTAGAGAGAACGACAGTTGTAATACAGTTTTGAATAACAAACCATAAAGGATGGGAGGTTCTTTAAATACTCAATCACGGAAAGTGCTGAGTATTGCTAGTGATTTCCATGTTCAAGCACACAAAATACATGTGAAAGAGTTGCTACATGACAGAGTCTGGGTCTTCTTTTGCAATATATAAAGAAGAATCAAACAGATTCATATTAGCTCTGTCAAAAGCTCTTCAGTATTAGGAACACTGTAAAAAAGATGGCAATTTTTAAACTTTGGGTAGGGAAAGCAGAACACTTCAGTTAGTATTAGGGGTACAAGAATCCCAGGAATTTCTGAGCTTCAGGATGCAACACAAACTTCCTCCATCATCTCACATAGATTGCCGAGTGTCAAAGAAACCAAAAAATGCAAGAGGGCAGCCAGTTACTAAAAACAGGGATCTGAGCCTCAGTACTTTAACATCCCATTAAGGAAAAAAAATCATCTCATTGTAACAAACCTGTACAAATCATACACCTTAAATTAGAATTTAAAAACATTTAAAACAGTGCAGATTTTTTTTAGCAGTCAAAACAATGCATGCATTTATATAAAGAGGTAGAATATTTGCAAAACATGTCTTAGTTAAAAAAAATAGTGTTGTTGCAAACAAAATTTATTTCCACAGTATTTTATCCCTCACATGAATAAGATAAATGTGTGCTATAGGAACAGACTGGTAAAATTATTTCACCAAGTAGGCAGGGAGCTGAACAGATGGCAGCACCAGGCATCACTAGTCCTCACTTATCGAGATGGTCTTTATCATTTCCAAAAGATTAGAAAATTACTCATCTATAAAATACAACTTCCTGTGGGTGAGGGGGAAATATTTTTTTTTTGTTTCCCATGGAATCAAAGATTATGAACTGTCCACCATGATAATGTTAGTGGTTCCAAAAGGAAATCCCATAGAGAGATAGCTCATTTCTGCTAGTTTGTGGGCTTTCTTTTTTAAAAGAGCACTATCCAGAATGAATGCGAACTACATGCAGTCTGCTGGTAGCTATCTTGGGTTTGGTTTCTTCGTAGAAAGGGTGTTTTTCTGGAGAAGATTATCTTGAACAGCACATACACCATCTTACCCACAAAATTGACAAGTTTAGAACATGCGTAGTGTGCCCAGCCACAACATGTGTGACAGCCTTTGTAGGGAGCCAATCTCTTAGTCACAAAAGGCAAAACATGACTGGTTTAGGGCACTCTTTGAATTTATAAAATTGTTTCTCTCCAACCAAAGCAGTTTTTCTCACTGTGTGTTTCATACAAAGCTTCCTTCTTCCTGCCTGTTTATCCCATCCTGCCATATGTTCTAAAGGAGAAAGGCTTTAATTACAGCAGTTACTGGAGCACCTCCCTGCCTACAGAGCACAGCAGAGCCTTTTCGGGGAAAAAAATTGGTTTTATCACTATAATCACTAACAGCTAAAAATTCCGTTTGTGAGCTCTAAGTGAAGTGCTGCACACAGAGGACAAGAAAATCCATTCAGTTCTACAGAATGGAAAAGAGAAGCACTGAGGGTTTGGTTGTTTTTTTGTTTGACTTAGCATGCCAGCATGCAAATGGTTAAATACCAACATGGAACAATTTTTAGGAGCAGTTTTCAAACAATTAGATAGAGCTCAGCTGATGTCAAATGGGGGAGAAAAAGCACAAGCCCTTAAGTTCTCCAAAACGTATCCCTCACATAAACATTAGAAAAGAAGAAGTCAAATAAGACCAGAGACTGGAGCAGAGCTTCTCAAGTCTGGTCTGGCACTAGGATACTTCTTGTAGCCAGCTGTCCACACCTTAGCTTTCTGGGCTAACCCTTGCAATGCAAGGAGGTTGGAAATGTTTTCTGTGCTGCAGAACTTTAGTCCAGTGCAGATCTTGCATTCATTTTTTGACAATAACTGTGAGGTTTAACATCCTTGAATCAGAGGACGTGCACAAAGCTGAGGGATGGTGATTTTTCTATAATGGCACAATGCTGGAGGACATAACCAATGCATTTTCTGAATAAGGAAATTCTTCACGGAATTGAAGATGCAGTACATGCCTGAGTTTGCCTTCAGGCTATTTTTGCACCAAGAATAGTTGAAATGCATGTATCTGGCCTGAGTAAGGCTCAAAATTATTAAAAGGATAAGGCTACAAAATAAACTGGAAGTCAATAATGCACAGGTAAAGAAAGGAAGACAGTCCTCCTCAGAGGGGATGCACAGCAAAGGTGTTTGAGTCCACAAGAGAACATATCTACAGTTCTCTCTTTACTCAGAAACAACAGTAAGTGACTTCTGCAAAAGCCATTTCCTGGCTGAAAAAATAAGACCTGGAATAGCTTTGAATGTCTTTTTTTCATTAGCTCCTCTTAAAACACCAACTCTAATCCTACTTACCTGACACAGCAGCAATCTTGACAAACAATCCAAAACCTAGCATCCCATCAATCCAGAGACAAGGCCCAGATAGAACCTCTCAATGTTCACTATCTTAATCAGAAAAGATGCTCTGTTAGTGCTTTTGGTTTTCTTTCATATCCATGTTCCCTCATAACTCAACTGCTGTTCTGCTCATCCACTCCCAGAAAAGCCATGCTGGAGCCACAGGAAATTCATCCATGTCCTCTGGGAGAAAAACCCTCTTGGAATAAGCCCCAAGTGCTGCCGGCCAGCCACTCAACAGCACAGGAAACCCCTTCTAGGACACATTTCTTGCAGTCAGTGCCCTCTGAAAGCCCAGTCATGCACGAGGGAGCTCAGCACACGCAGACACATCTCCATCATCACAGTAAACCTCCCAGGACAGTTACATCTTCAATCTGGCTGGATTTAAGAGAAGGGGGCACGTGGCTTGGACTGTGTGACGATATGTGATGAACAACTTCCTTTAAAGGGAGTTTGAGGCCTCTTTTGAGAAAAATTAAGTAGGTACGTTTAGAAAAATGTTCACCTTAGGAAAATTATCTCTGCTATTAAAAGAATTTGCTTATTCTTTATCTAGCTGCAGAAGTTCATTAAATAAATTACATTTTTCTCTTTCAGCAAATCTTCTCACTCCAAGGTGTGTGAAAATTCTGGATATTGGTACTGCAATGGACTTGTTGTTCAGCTGGCCAAGTGCATGAACACCACACACATCAGCAGGAGCTGCAGCACGGGAGGAGAGGTGAGGGTGAGAGACACCTCATATTACAGATGCACATTGCTGAAGGGTCAAATTACTGCTGCAGTGCTTATTGGTATGTTCTAAATAAAAGTAGTGAAGACTCTATGAAAACACTAAATAATTACTATTTTTTAAAATCTAAATCCTGGAGAACAAGAAAGTGCTTCCTAAAACCAAAATCAAAATGTCTACCTCATATACAATCTCTCTCAGACCAAATTAATTTTCCCCACCCTTGGTCAAACAATAATAGGCTATCAAGGCTGTGCAGTAAAACCCCAAAGGATAAATTGAAAATTACAGAGAGAAAAAATAAGTCTAAATCTAGCTGGAGAATATCCTAGCTGAAAACACAGGTTCCATTCTCTGTATTCATGAGAGAAAGCAGCAATAAATCACGTTTAGAAGTTAACCCCAATCATGCTGAAATAATGAAAGTCTCTAATGGATTACAGACAGGACATGGAAAAAGAAAGCCAGAAGAGAAGGCACATGGCCCCTAACCGCAACAGACCCTGAATTATGTGCTTCAGTGGAGGAAGTGACATGCATGTATTTTACTTTACTGTTGTTTTCACAACCCATTTTTCCATCCCATTGAAAAACACCTTTAGAGGGCCTGAACTGTTTTTCAGCTCAGCACTAGATTTAAAAATAACTTGACCTTCCAGACCTTGGATGGGAATGATGCTTAGAGCTGCCTCCACTACTAAAAGGCACAACTAAGAGAAGTAATTTCCTTAAAAAACTCAGCATTAAAAAAAAAAAAAGTCTGTTAAAGAAAAATACTTAAACACATGTAACAAAAAACAGCTGTAGTTTTAGGTTTCAGTAATAAGAGATGTATTGCAAGATGAGGTAGCTTATAACACATGTAGCTTATATGTTTTGCTGCAGTGTTGGACAGAAAAGAAATAATCATGGCTAAATTTCCTTAAGCAGGGGCATGCAATAAAGAAGAAATCAGCCTATTTTGTTTTCAGTATCTTGGTCTTGCTTACAGGCCCTGAGGAAGAGGTCAGTGTAATATGATAAGAAAAACAGAAAGATAAACCAGCCTTTGCATTTGCTTCTTGATGGAAAGAAACATTATGTCTCCAGTTCACTCTGAGTTATTGCCAGGATTTTAATGAAATGACAACTAGGATGAAAATAATCTCCAATGTATTTGCAACCTTGCAACTGGAAAGCAAGGAACTTTTCAGTTGCAGTCAAAATCCAACATTTTTTCCTAACTATCCTGCCTTTAAATAGATGATCATGGCTCTTTCTGCCTCAAGGCACAGAGTTACAGAGGTTGTAGCAGTGGTTATTCTGACTGTCCAAAGCAGGTATTTCTGAATGCAGTTAAGAACAAAAATATAGACCGTGGTAGGGCAACTCAGCATTTTATTTTGCAACATGCACTTGAAAAGGAAATATGGTAAAAGAATGATTAATTTACATAAACGGTGCTGAAGCTGAGCTGGTGGTTGATTTGCCTTGCATTTCTGAGAGCTGCAGTGAGAAGCCAGATAATAGTATGCACTGAATTCCTGAAAATTGGTCCTTAGCTCACCCAGGCAATCCACAGCCTGACCTCAGCACAAGGCAGGCGGTGCAGCTGCCCTGGGTTAGAGCTGCCCACAAAACAAGAGTTCATTACTCTTGATAATGAGCTAAAAGGTAGAGGTTTTCTTAAACAGAAATATCCCCAAGGTTGTGCGTTTATCATTTTAAATTTAAAGACTGACGTAGTTTTATTTTTCCTTCCTAACACTCTAAAATTTTTCACTTTTTAAACTTCCAAACATGCACTGTCATTACTTCTTTCACTTGAAGATGTTAATATAAGCGGACTAACAATACAGAAGTGTTTTTAAATTCTATTAGCAATTTAAGGTTCAGTTTCACTTACAGCCTATAAAGTGATTTATTTTAAAACAGAGTTATGGAAGTTATGATGAAGCTCCATCTCACAACAAATTGGTGGGAAGAAATTAGGTAGTCAAGAGGAAGAAAGAGTAAGTCATAAATTCTAGAGGGCAAAAGAAGTGGTAATTCAAAACTCATAATTGACTTTTAAAATGTATTTACAATGAAAAAAACCATAAAAATGTAAAAAGAATATATGAAAGCTGTCAAAGGGCTGACTTCCAATCACCACTGACATTTACAGAGCACTGGCAAACCAAGTTGCATGAAAAACAGCTGTACATCCTAGCCTCCAAAAGTAAAGTAGTCTGATGATGACTCAAAGATCTCCAATAAAATTAATATCAAAATCAAACCAATCACATAAATCTACATCTACAGCTATGTCTTCCCTGCTTAACATATAAAATGGCAATGGGAATTGCTGCCAAAATAAGGAGAGCTCCCGTGCTACAAAGTGCTTATGAACACCTTGCAAAGGGGTCTGCAGATTCAGACCTTCTTCTTCATTGCATTTATGCCTTGGATAACAAACCAAGGACATCCTTTTCCTCTCAGATTTCTGGAGCAAGCCAGGGGAGAGTAACTTTATCAAGTCAGCAACAAGGTTTCCTAAAGACCAAAATACTGAGTTTTTCCCTTTAATGTATTCCCATTTATTTGACAACCAACACCCGTCCATACCTATTTTTTTTTCATTTTTTACTTTTTTCTTTCCTCCTTTTCTTCTGTCTCTCTGCATGCCTCATTTGGGAGGGGCAGAGAGTCATGGCATGTGAACAATCACTTGGAGAACCTGTTTGTGAAATAAACAGTTTCCTTCCTCCACACTGACCAGAGTTTTACCCTTGCTACCTTATTCACATTCAGCTACTAAGCAAAGAACCAGAATCCTGTATTTTCTCACTGCTGTTGTGTTGTGACTTCCCTCAGGAAAACAAGGGACCCTGAGAATCAAATGCAAAAATCCCTGTATGATGAGCCAAACCTCAGAGTGCTGCAGTTGTGAAGAGCATTGCCTCTGGATCCCCTTTTCGTGACTACGTGTGCCGGACTGGTGGGAAATGACCCATTTTTAACCCACCTCCCTCTGAGCTGACACTGTAATGCCACAGCCACACTTCCTATAGAGTTCACAGTGAGTATCAGAGCAGACAGCCCGACCATTTCACTGAAGTGAAAAATCACAGATCCACAATGATGCCTTCAAGGCACATTTAGCTGAAAGAGCCAACACACCGTGCTTGAGGAGGAGAGGAAAGGCTCAACAGGCAGAATGAATGAGAAGTGAAGGCAAAAATTGCATTCATATCTAGTCCTACCTATTTGATGGGGGATTTTTAACAATAACATCGTAGAAGCAGACAAGCTCTGATTATGTATGAGCATCTGCACGTACACATCTAGAACATTTGCCAGCAAAAGTGCATTTCCCTCAATCCTCAAGCTTAAGAGTGGATTTGACCATCACAATGAAAGGGTGATAACACTGTCTGACCTCTGCCTGACTTCCTGCCCACCTCCTGGATGCTGACTGGCACTGACTGTTGAGACTAACTAAAAATAACCAGCTTGTGTCATATATTGTAATAAGGGCAAAGGGAGAAAAAGAAGTGGCATATTTGAGGCTCTTGCTGTTCACCCTTCTGTCACCCTCCTCTTATAAATTTTCCCCTTGAGAACAGAGTTTGTTGTAGAAAGCACAATTAGTACAGATGATGGGAGCCAAGAACTTATTAATTATTTCATACCAGTGACAATCTAGTAATGAGTTTGAGGTTTTGAGGCAGAAGTGGGGAACTGAAGAGTAGAACCTATCCCACAGCAGACCATATTTAAGGATAGCCTCAGGTTGCCACACAGAACAGACTTCAGTTTTGTAAAATGTAGTTTGAATGAATCCAAATGAGAAAATGCCAGCATAAAGAGCACACAAATATAAACCCCAAAGATGCTGACTTTTCTCATATTTTTCAGGGTTTCATAGTTTTTGATTCTATGCAGTTTATTTCTTTTTGTTTGGGAGGGATTTTTGCCAAAAATCTCTTTAGTAGTTGCTTACATTTCAAAGGCATAATTTAGATGTGTTTCGCTCCATCTTGCTCTGACTGCAATCATGCAAATCATGCACTTCTGGGGTTAGGTCACAGGCCGTGCTCCATGTCCTGGCAGCCAAGACGTATCCCCAGGAAAACGTAAATCCCATTTCCCAAAATGACCTATTAAATCCCAGAAGAAACCCTTACAAATAAATCAGTATTGATTAAAAGACAAGAAAAAAAATAGACTGAAAATAAATGTGGGTTTTGAACAAATAAGAGCAGATGCTGAACCTCAAAGCACCTTGATAATTAATATCCACATGTGATTAGCACCCATGAGTTTCCCCTCAAAGTCCAAGTAATTAATCACAGTAGAGATAACCAGGTTTTTCAGTTTTGTTTGGTGGGTCTCATCCCTGAACCAGCAACTAGTCAGTGTCATCCATTCTGTACTGCTTAATAATGTATAAAAATCTTTAGGAGAAAGGAAAACAGGCAGTGATGCATCCATATGCAGAGAACAGCAGAAAATCAACACCAAAAGGTACAATCATGCAAGGTTACAATACATGTATGAATTCCCAGGAGAAGAGTAATGTGACCACATCACCTGTGTACTGATGGCTGGGAATACATCCAGATTCCTGTTCTGTAATCCCAATGAGATCCCAATGAGTATTGAAGGCATAAAACATTCAACAATTGCCTAACACACTGTAACACTGAATGACTAGGAAGAACAACATCAGTCTCTCAGGGAAGCTTAACTACCTTTTTTTTTAACTGAAAACTGCTCAGTTTTTTTTTAACATCAGTTAACTGATATTAAAAAAAAATCAAAGGAAATTAATTGGAACAGGGGCAACAAACTCACCTTCAACTGGTGTTTAATATTCTTTATCCATGACATATGTCACCACAATTTATGCTCTATTTGCTTATGCACTCAGGCAGTGAGGACTTTCAGCAAAAAATTTCTCCTTCTCCTTATGCCTTTACTTTATCTGGAAGGCTGCTTATGCTTTTGGACTCAAGTTTCAGAAATCTGGCACCCAGGGCATTCTTCCTTTCCCACTTAATCCCAGGCAAATGAATGAAGTCACAATGTACAAGTCAACACAGCTCCTGGGCTCTTGCTTCTCAGAGTCCAGATCACATTGCAAGGATTCTGTAAAAACTGGCAACGCAGCTAATCTCAGCATTGCCAAGAACCATCTTACTCCACACCACTTGAACAGACAAAAGCCCAAGTTATTTTTAACCAGCAAATTAATACTGAAAAGAATGAGTCAGCACAGGAAGTCCTTAAGAGGGCTTCCTCATCTAGAAACAAAAGCAAGGAAGAGAAGTTATGCATTTTAAAAACATAGAGGCCACAAAGAAAAAAAATAACAGTTTGACAAGTCCAGAAAGCTGCTAGTCCAATATCCAAGCAGCCACTGGTGTGTGATACCTGAGAAACAGCAATATTATATGAAGATGCTTTCCCTGGCATCTCCTACCAGCCCTGGGCACTGCGACTGGATCCTCAGGTACCAGCAGCGCTGTGGCCCAATGCTCCATGAAACTTGCCTCACTCTTCTTTAAACCCAGTTAACACCTCTGGCTTCCAGAGCTGTCTTATCAGCATGTGCTCCCTCAACACCCTGCACAAGGGGGGACATAAAGGGCTTAGAAACACCACCTCAGCACAAATAAGGGGTCATTCTTTCAAAGAACTTATGTAAGAACCAGTACTGCCAGATCCTGATTTGATTAATTACCGCTCAAAGATTACCAAGGGCAGCTGAAAGTGCACCATCTTTCATTTTCTATTTGAGGCTCCTTTTCTGAAAGAAGGAGCCAGGAATTTGAGTATTTTTAATAAGGCACTCTGTATTTATGCAACAGTCCCTTGGTTATGCTCCATTATCCCACTTGGCCTTTTTTTGACCTCCCCAGTGTCCATTGTTTGACTCTGCTATTCCCAGCAGAGCTAAATACCTGAACCTTGCCAAAGAAAACGGTGTCATGAATGTGTCAATTCCCAAATTTGTATCCAAAATCCTTGTTTGGGCTCATTAACAGGAAACACAACCACTCAAAAATGCTTTCGGTGACTGGCAAGTATATTTGATGGTAAGAACAGCAGAACAAGCTGGTTACCCTGAGAAAACATTGCCACAACAAAATGTACTTATCCTGAACTCCTGACCTTCCTATTCTATTACAGTTGGTGCTTATGAGGAGTATGAACTTGGAAACACAACCATCTTATGAGTGATTTTAGCAATTTAGGATTATAAACCTCATTTCAGGAAACAAAAAGGTGAACCTTACCACAGCCACCTTTGGTTTCACCTGAGTGGTTTGTTGGCCAAATTGTGAAGCAAGAACCCAAAGAAAGTGTTGGGTGGTAACTAAGTAGGAAGACTGAGTTGAATGGCAGATTTGTAATTAAATCTTTGTTAAAAAGGACACTCAGAAGCAGTTGACAGCAGTCTTGCTGCCTACACTCATAGCTCTTTCTCTGACAGAGAGACAGCATCTGTCTATTAGAATATCCATTAATTCCACAGCATGAAGAGAGATTTGGTAGGATTACAAGTCACAGCTTCCTGTATTTGTCTGTCTCCAAGACAAAGAAGGTAATTTTGTTTCTTTTCAGAAGTTCTGTGAACAGGGAAAGTATCTGTACAGAGCAGAGGAAACCATTTAATAAGCTTTTGGATTAAGCTCCATCTGAATTTTTTTCTGAAAGCAGATGGAAACTCTATATTTTTAGCAAATTATGAAACCTCTTAAGGCAAAAACATCACCCATTTACACTACCAGCAAAGGAGGGAGAAATATTTATGAGGATGGCCTGGCAGAATCTCCCTATGGCAGGCTTTTCTAAACACAGGGGAGAGAAAATAAAAACACCTCTCAGTGGGCAAAGCAGCACATTTATATTATAAGCCTAATTTAGAGATGGTTCTAACCAGTTGACAGTAACTTCCAAAAAAAAGAAATGCAAATATTGTCAGCTCTGCTGACTATGCTAATAATGCCCTAAATTGAGATGTGTGCACTCTCCTGCCAGGAGGAACAGTTCTGCCATCTCTCTATCACACCCAGCTCCACTTTGTTTCTCAAACACCTCTGGCACCCACAGTCATGTCCATGGGCTGCTCTAGCATCTCACTCCTACAGCTTCTTTTCAAAAAGCAGTGCTTGCATTGAGGTCCATTAAGATCAAAACACCATTAACAATGCCCATGTCAAATACTTCAACATATTTTCTTAATTATTCTCCCTCTATAAATCATAGAATTGTTCAGGTTAGAAAATACTTCTACAACCATCAAGTCCAACCATTAATAGCATGGCCAGTGCACCATTAAACCACATCCACAAATGACATATCTGTGTGTCTTTTAAATGCCACCAGGGTTGGTAACTACACCACCTCCCGAGGCAGCCTGTTCCAACGCTTGACCACTCTTGTGGTGAAGAAATTTTTTCTTAATATTCAGTCTAAACTCCCCTGGCAACACTTTGAGGCCATTTCCTCTTGTCCTACCACTTGTTACTTAGGAGGAGAGACCAATCCCCACCTTGCTGCAACTTCCTTTCAGGAAGTTCTAAACAATGATAAAGACTCCTCTGAACTTCTTTTCTGCACACTAAACACCCACAACTCCCTCAGCTGCTCCTCACAGGACTTGTGCTCCAGACCCTTTGTCAGATCCATTGCCCTTTTTTGGACTTGCTCCAGCACCTCAATGTCATTCCTGTCATGTCTTTCATGTCACAAAACTGCACACAGGAATCGAGGCGAGGTGTGGCTTTCACGAGCGCTGAGTACAGGGTGACAATCCCTGCCCCGGTCCTGCTGGCCACACTGTTGCTGATACAGGCAACCCTCGGCCTTCTTGGGACACCTGGGCACAGCTGGCTCATGTTCAGCTGCAGTCACCCAGCACCCCCAGGTCTTTTCACCAGGCACCTCTCCAGCCACTGTCTTCCAAGTCTGTAGTGATGCCTGGGGTTGTTGTGGCCCAGGTACAGGACCCAGCACTTGGCCTTGCTGAACTGCATTCTGCTGTCCTCAGCCCATCAATCCCTAATGTCCAGATCCCTCTGTAAAGCCTTCCTGCCCTCCAATAGATCAACATCTCTGCCCAGCTTGGTATTGTCTGCAAACTGACTGAGGGTGCATTCGGTCCCCTAGTCCAGGTCACGATATAAAGCCATTGCCGAAGTGCCACTTTAATATTAGCAAGCAGATAAGTACTTATATTAGCAAGCTTTCTTTAACGGGTGTCAATGCCAAGGCAAACTTCCATTCTGGAGTAGATTGAGTGGGATAAGGCTGTTGATGCAGACACTGGAAAGCACAGGACAACACCACAAGGGAGCAGATGAGATCCTGTAAGGATGATGCATGGTCAGAATCAACACTACAGTCACTTAAATCTCTTGACTGTCTGGGGTAATCACCAGAGCACAGTCACAGGCTCCCTGTTCTGTGGATGAAGAAAATTAGACAACTACTAGAAAAGCAAGCTAACAAAACTGAAGAGAGTTCACTAGCTTTGTCACTACAGCCAAGCAGCTAAAAGGTGCTTCCAGCAGTACGTAATTCCTAGAAGTAAGTCCTCTCCCAGACTTAGCTTTTCTGTCTTTTCCAATGCTGAGTTGGTAAAAGTCACTTCACTTGCTTACCCAGAGTTACCTGCCTCCAAGAGCTCATCAGTTAGGCCACCAGCCATGGGAGATCCAGGCTGCAGACCACGCTCTCTCTGAGGGATGGAGACAGCCTTTGCTGAGGGCTGCCACCTCACAGAGGAGAGGCTGGGGTTCTGGTCTCTGCCCCAATTAATATTTAAGTATTTCTTATCCAACATTAATTGAAATAGGGACTAAAACTTATTCCCTATTCCCATCTGAGTGGTTTAGCCTTTAGGCTACAGTCATTCTCATCAGCTTGCTCAGTCCCACTCTCCCTGGCCCACAAAACACTGTCCCCCAACCATGTGGAAAGCTTCATCTGAAGGAACAAAGAGCCTGCCAACTGACTGCTAGGGCACTTTCTTCAGAAAAAGAAGTAGATTCACAAATTGTAGGACAGAGAATAAACTGGAGCCCCAAAGCTCAACAAAATCACAGAACCAGAGAGTGGAGGGACATCACAGGGTGAAGAGGTCAGCTGAGAAATCTCTCCTTGGAAGATTCCAGTAGCTCCTACAGCAGTGCTCAGCATGCAACAACACGGTAGTGACAGACCTCAGGCCAAGCCAGACCTTTATATGGACAGAAAATTTTGCAAAAGATGAAAACTCAGGCACTTAATGTCTGCAGAAGTAGTAGGTGACAACTGAATGTACAAAGGATGCCCTATATTATATAGGATGCACTCTGTACCCAAATCTAAAACCAGATCAGCAAAACAAGAATCTGAGATTGTTGTGTTTGCCCTGGTTACACCATGACAGGGTATTGACTACATACGTGTGCACATTTAAAGGTTTTAGGCTTTACTCAAAATTGTAAAATGACGAAAAACCCTAATTAGTCAGATTGAAAAACTATAATTTCTAAACAGGAAACAGTGAATTATGATTTAAGCTACATTTAATACAGAGAGTCCAGTTATTCACATATAATTTTTTAGATTAAAGTCAACTTGAAGATGATGATTGTAAATTTTTCTATTTTTCAAACATAGATTCCTCTCAAAAAAATTCAGGCTACCATGCCCCTCCATTTTCTAATAAGCATGAAGCGCAAGATTTTTGTACTGCTGAAGTGAATAAATGTTTAGCTATTGATTTCAAGGGCAGCAGGGTAGCACAGCTTCAACTGAGATGTTTTTTTCACCTGCTTTCAGCAAATAATACATTACAAATTTATATTTTTCTCTCCACCCACTCTTCCACTGCCCTCATTCCTCTTTTTTGCCCTCCCAAAATCCAGGTGTGTGCTGTTTCCATGGCCCATTAATATTGTCATCACATAAACCTCCCTGTTCATCTGTTATCTCATGGACTGCAGGTACCCAGGTGCCGATTTCTTTCTGCAATCCCTGCAGCTGCTGCAGTGACTTTGGTAGAAAGTCTATGAGTTTTAACCCTTTTCTTCCTGGCTTTCTTGTTTTCACTAGTCTTAATGGGAAGAAAGAGCTGATTCATACCCACCAGCTCCTTCAGACACCGAGATACTCACCTACCCACCCCAAACAACTCCTCATAACACCTACAAAACTTGAACTGAACCATCATTCTTCATTTTCTACAGTCTTACCTGCTTCATCTCTGCCTCATTCTCTTTCCCCTCCAGTTGCCACCTGTTTTGAGTCAGATGCCCAGCGCCAAGGTATTCAGTCTTCCCATGATGCAGGTGTATACACAGACATCACCTCTATATGGAGATTTCCTGTCTGTGGGCATGGAGAGCTTTCTCCAGCTTCTGAGCTAGGTCATCTGAGCTTTCATAACCACCTCTGCCGGTTATCAGCTTCTCAAGGTAGTGATTTCATCTTTACACACCAATAAAATAATTATGGCTATTATAAGAAGAGATCTTTTCACCGGCACAAATGGAAAAAAGTTACTCATCTCCCAGCTGTAAGAGTGCTTTTAAATAGCAACAAACCAGACTCCAGAAAATTAGAAAAGGATAAAATATTTTGTTTTAAAATATGCTTTTTAAGAAAAGTATTTCTTTAACTTTTATAATAAATGAGGACAATTCATACACTGTTAGGGAAGGTTACATGATCTAACAGCCATAATGATCTCTCCATACAGAGAGGCCATCTCCCATATACTGTGTGATGCCTAACATACAGATTCTGGAAATCTGGTCTCTGCCAAAATATTATCTCTCTGGCCTCAGTTTTAAAATCTGTGTATTTTTTGTTCAAATTAAACAGCCTACATTCCCTATGTCAGGTCTTGGTGGGAGAAAAAATCTACCAGCTTCCCAAAACATGTATTTTATTTAGTTAGGTGATAGTTAAGAAGATTCCTATCTAACACTCCAGGGATTTTTATTACGTCAAAAATAAAGCTAGTGGTGTTTTACTCTTTTAATAATTTTAACATGAAGTAGAAAGCTATCTGTGTACAGAGATTCTGCTGAAATCAGTTTGTTCTTGCAGTCTGAGGTGCATAATCTCCAGAGACCTGAGCCTGATACATTCCATTTTATAGCAAGGGAGATCCAGACCAAGCTGCCCTGCAGACATCAGCTGTGACTGTAAGGCAGGTACTTGCTAAAATGTATGAATTTTTAAACTCCAGGGCCATGGAATTTCCCAGGATTCCTAAAAAGTCATCAGCATTCATGTGAGTGTATTCTGATGGTTCAGAAAATGCTCATACACATTCATATGACCATGAATTTCTGTGCAAATTCAGAGAGCAGAATGAATTCATCAGGTAACTCCCACAACAGGCTGGAGAGTAGAGAAGCACTGAGTGTATTATTTAGGAATGTGATACCAATAATAGGGGTAATTTTTTGAAAACCTACCTATCAGTCTTCAGTATCCTAAGTGGCTGAGTGCATACGTTTCTGTCATCCATGCAAAAACACTATTCCCAGAACCACACAGCAGTTATTCAAACCTTTATATTAAGACTGAAGGTGAAAGCAATGATTTGTTTGTTTAGTTTATAAGGTGTTTTATTATAGTTTAAAAGCAACTATAAAGCATTGTGTTCTTAAGGGGAAAAGGTAGTGGGCAGGGAGGGGACACGACAGGATACAATCAAGTAACCTACATCCAGAATCTACCAACCTATCTTGACATCACTTAGTACAGAGGCCTACAGGAAGATCATCTTTTTTCTTTCATTTTTTCTCTAATTATAGATTTCCAGATTTACTGCCTGAAGAGACAAATTGCTTCCTCATTGAAGCAATCCACCCACAGCAGCACCTAATTCTGGCTTTACCCCAAAATGTACCGGACACTTCATACTTTTTTTCTTCACCTTCATAGCTGTCAAGATTTGGAGTAAGTTTAGTCTGCTTTTCCCTACTTAGAGAAGGCAGAACCAAGCGGACAAAACTCAAACTCTTACAGGAGAAGGTCATCTCCTTTCAGCAGGCACTTGAACATCACAGCCATAGGACCAAGGTTTACCAGGCTGGGCACAAGGGTGAGACTCTTTTAGGCGTAAGGTGAAATATCAGTGAAATTCAGTGAGAAAAGATCACCAAGAGCTCAAAGTAGGTGTCAGTCACCCCCTATCTCTTATTATTATTCAAGTAATTAATCATAGCAGCATGTGGTATAATGAATTGACTGCACTAATCCCATTTATGTTTAAGTACACTGATTGTAATAATATAAAATAAAAGTTCCACATAGTCAAGGAGGACTTGGTTCTCAGGGTCATCATCTTATTAATAACAACTAGTTTATCGGCCTTATTTTTATTCAAGTAAATTCCTTTATTGCACGTTAATGCTTGTTTCTATTTAGCATTAAAGCAGGAAATAATTGCAGCTGGCTTCACACCAGAGGTTACTCCAGGGGTACACGACAGGTTATCTCCAAGGAAATGAGGACAATCAATATTCCAGGGAGGGCAGGTACTGAAACTGCCTCCTGAACAAACTGCAGATCAATAACGCATGACAGAAAATGGAAGGAAGATCTGCATTTGAAGGGATCCCAAGGAGACCCCAGAGGAAAAGAACTGATTATGAAGACAAATGTGTATTTTCTCTAACTTGTTCATTTGTATCTGAACCCCAAGTCATCAGGACCTCTGTGCTAAACTAAACAGGCAGGCACGTCAGCAGCTGGCTGTCTGCCACCAAGAAGATTTTAGGATAGGATTTTAGAACAAGTAGATCAAAAATAGTTTAAAATTATTTGATTTTCTTTTGTTAACAACAGCAACAGCAATTACAATCACATATTTTAATTGGAATATGTGAACAAATAGCATGTATGTACTTCTTACTGAAACATCTGTTCTATGGGCAACCATTAAACAAAAATGTTCAATGGGAATAAAGGACTCAGTTCCAAGCATAGCCCATTCCAGGGCTTTTGTAGGCTAAAAGGATACAATTCCATTCAGCTACAGAAAACATGATAATCATTAATACTAACAAATTAATGCATTAAATAATCACTTTCCAGAATCACATCGAAAGTATGTATGCTCCTTCAGCAGCTGGACAGTGGGGAGAATCCCTGTCTCTAAGCATTCCTGGGGAATGCAGGGAAGACGTGGGCTCATTTCCAAGTGCTGCCTTCCCCTGCACATAGTTGTTCTGCTACATTCTGTAACTTCCAGATTCCAAGGGGAAAAAAGGCAAGTTATCAAATATTACTAAATTCTCCATCAAAATTATTCAATGTCTCATCTGGTCAATAACTACATCTGACTTCCTTACTGTTACCCGTTTTCTAAATATAAGCATGCATTTTAATTTTGATTCACAGCAGAAGGAAACCAGTGAAGGCTTCATTTAATTCTGGACAGTCCAGAACACCTGAGAAATTATGTAAATGCTGGGAAAGAGAAGAGATTCATGAACACCAGAAGCATGCAGAAAATGTCTTTATGTAAAATTCAGTACTATAAAATATAATGCAAACTGCTGAACGTGCTTAGGAAACTACAGCTTCTTGAATTGAATTTTGTTGTGTTTGTAAGGTGGTAGTGATGTTTAAAAACAATGAAAGTTATATTTTCTCCTTTCTAAATTGTAGTCTTCTCAGGCCACGTGGTTTCTGGGAAGATCACAGTCTAGGAGGTGAGCATTTTACTTCCTGCAATATTTTGTTTACTCAGAGCCAGGTTATCCATGATACCCTAAGGAAATTGAGCCCCATTTACCTCTTTCAAGTCTTGGACGATGGCAGTGAGCCTCTCATTCTCTGCCTGGACGTTGGTGACCACAGCCCTGCTCTGCTTGAGCTCGTTCTGCATCTCCAAAATCTTGCCAAGGTAATAGGCTTCCTTTGATGCAGACTCCTGCAGAAGAGTCTCTTCCCGCGTTTCGCCATCTTCAGCCACTTTGCGGTGAACAGAGAAGGATTGTCCAAAAGCCTGCAAGGGGAAAACAGCACAGTCAAAAACTAGTGAAGGTTTAGAACAATTATCAACAGGAACAAGCAGCTACATAGCCAGCAGAAATGGGATAGATCTGCAGATCCCAAACTCTGACCCAATAAACAGGGTCAGAGGCTGAGGGTCATCATCCCACTTGGCTGAAATGAAGCATCTTGAGGCTGGTTCCATTTGTAGTCAGAATTTATGGCCCCCATCCAGCCAACCTCCATGAGATCAAGATGGTGCTCTGCTAACTGGCCATTAATTAGTACCAGTGTTTAATCCTCATGCATGAGGCCAGCCCATAATTCATCAACTCCTTTCTACTCTGGTTCTGCAAAATAAACACGTGGTTTGTGTTGGTTTAAAGAGCATAAATAGCTGACAAATCTTACTGAATTACTTTCCATTTCCAAAAATCTTTTCTTATAGGAGCTGATCTGGTATGGAAAAATGTTCCTGGAAGAAATATAAATTAGCTGAGTACCAAGCAGCAGCCATCTACACCTCTGGGATGCTAAACAAAGTATGCCAGCTCTTTCATTTCATTTATACTCAGTGTTTTCTGCTTCTGCTAAATTTGAACTACTCCAGAAGCGTCTAAATATAGAGATAATTTTCAGTGACTGTCTTCTCATTACTAGCACACACTGAATGATTTAATAAGAGTATTTCTCAGTGACAATTTCTGATGCTATTTTTGACAGCTTTGGAGCAACTTGGAAGAAAGCAAAGTACAAGCCATGAGAGTAGACATGATGGACATATCACTTAACTATGAAAAACAGAGGTGAAAACCCAGCAATACTATAATAATATAAAAAATAATGTAAAAAAATAATAGACACAAAAAGAAAATAAAAATAGCAATAAAATAATACATAAAGTAAAATAAAAGCAAAACCTGATTTGAGTGTATTACCTTTTAAAAAAAGACACTCAGTTAAAAATTACATGACCTAATTCTAGAAAAAGACAAAAGAAGACTCCTAAAATTAAGAATATTTAGCCTAACACAGATAGAATTTCTATCATATATCTTAAATCAAAGTGAACATATCTGAAATACGACAATTTTTTTTTTCTCCTAATACATGAGAGAAAGATTTGAGTCATGGTAACATGCTATTTCTGTGAAAAAGTATCCCTAAAAGCCTCATTTCTACCCAGTTCTATAAAACCACAAAGCACAACACACATTTGTACCCACTGTAAGCAGTGGCCTCCTTTGCCTCCCCATCAATAAGACTTGCCAATTAAATCCATTGTTTTACTGCTGCTATTTATAGCCTTCCAGAACATGTTCTAAGCTTTACTGGCACTAGAACTGAAGCAGCCCCTTAGAAACTTCAAAGTAAAACTCTCTTCAAAAACTTCTCAGCTTTTAAGTCTTCTTCACTTGGAGAATCCTGTGAACTCAGCATTAAAGGATTCTAAAAATATTCAATAATGTATTAACCCAGCTGTCTTCTCATAAAGCTGTAAGTTACAGAAATACCAAGCATCAGCAACTTGCCAAATAGGATTTTCGAAATAACAAGAAATTCAATTTAATGAAGCTTAAGCACTGATATCTGTGAATCTAATATAACTGCTTTGGGAACACTGCTAATAAATTATCTTCCTCTACATACTTACATTCAACAGCTCACTGTTCCTAATTTGAGACTGAGCACCAGTCCAATAAAAACCCCACAAGAAAAATGTAAAGGCCACTTATCTACAGGTAAAAAAGCCAGAGCAAAACAGCAGGTAGGACTTGTAGGGATGGAGAAGCTCATGAATAAATGTTACCTGAAGCCCTCTCTACCAGAGAACTACAGATAAATACCAGTACACAGTGATGACAGCCTTTCGGAGGCATAATGGATTTTCCTCAAATGTAATTTGAAGGTACATTTCTAGCACGTGTGATGTTTGAGAACAGCTATGAATACAGATTTGGGGGAGGGTACATAGCATAGCAGAAAATTGCCAGGTTCTTCCCATTTCCTTGTACCTATGACTACAGAAAATATACTAACTTCTTTTTCCTATGAAAGCAATTTGAATGTTACTGTATCACAGAATGGGTCAGGTTGGAAGGGACTACAGTGGGTCATCTGGTCCAACCTCCCTGCTCAAGCAGGGTCATCCCTGAGCACATGGCTCAGGATTGTATCCAGATGCTTCCTGAATATCCCCAGAGAAGGAGAGTCCACATCCTCTCTGAGCAACCTGTTCCAGTGCTCAGTCAATGGAACAGTAAAGAACTTCCTCATTTCTTTGATGGCCAAGACACCCTGTACCAGTGTCCTGGTTTGAAGGACAGGTGTCTGTTAAGGAAGGCAGGAGCCTCCCTTGGAATGGGAAACTGTAACCCCTCTCCCTCCGAATTATTATAAAGGCTCTCAGGCAAAGATATGGGAATAGGAATAACAGTTCTTTACTACTATCTAAAACAAAGGATAACAAATAACAACAACTATAACGTTAACTAACAAACAGAACTAGAAACTCAGTGGCAGCCTGCTCGGCTTCAGGCACCTTTTCCCTTTGGTGCAGTTCCAGTCACAGCCTGCAGGGGTGCTCTGGGTGCGGTGATTCCCCGGTGGCTGCAGGGGCGCTCCGGCGTGAGCTCAGGTAGCACACGGCAAATGGCAGCTGCCCGAGGCACGGAGGGATGGAGGAGAGCCCTTGCTTCACAGACCCTCGGGGGGCAGCTGGTGTTGGTGCCACAGCAGGATCCCCGGACACAGGGAGCTGGGACGGCAAGAGGTCTCGACGTGCAGGGGGGAAACCCCGCCACAATGTAGTGAGGAAACTCGGAGCGGCGAGGAGGAGCGGGGGGAGAGACAGGCTGGTGGCAGGCAGCTCTTGATGGGCAGAGAGGAAAAAGACTCACAGCAGACAGACCGTCAGCTCCGCGCTGGTTTTTCAGGGGGCTGTGGGTTCAGCAGACAGCAGCTCCGACTGTCCAGCTCCGAGGGTCCTGAGCAAGAGAGCGTGACCTCCCCCCTGCCCTTGCTTTTCCGTCTCTCCAAATCGCGCGTTGTCAAGCCCTGCTTCCATGAGGGGCAATTTTGCCTCACCCTGCCAAGGAGAAAGGCTCTAGCCTTGTGCTTTGTTTCTCTTAAGTACTCAGTCATTTGAGTCTTAGCAACCCATGGGAGAAAAATTCCTGAGGAAAAGAACTAAATCCAACCTTCAACATTCTCCACCCCGAATTTTTTTCCTATGCAAACACCTTACATCAAATTTAAACTTTCGAGGTATATATATACATGCAGATACAGATACAAGCACAGTGTCATGAGTAGTTCACCCTAAAAGAAGATCTCTTTGAGGTATGCATCGGGTCTCTCTATCTCTTTGCATCACCCACCAGGTGCAGCCTGGTCCTTGAGCAAGGACAACCCCCCGGATGGGATTGTTTTTACTTGAGGCAGAGTTTACCCAAACAGTCTTTCCCAGCATACCTCTCATGTGTACTACTGGAACTTTATCTCCATCTGTTGTTCGCAAGGGGTCAGAGTGGGCAGGCCCGGCCCGGTTGGAGGAACCTCGGGTGTTCACTAACCATGTGGCCTTTGCTAAATTAGTCTCCCAGTTCTTGAACGTCCCCCCACCCAGTGCTTTCAAGGTGGTTTTGAGCAGGCCATTGTACTGTTCAACTTTCCCAGCTGCTGGTGCATGATAAGGGATATGGTACACCCACTCGATGCCATGTTCCCTAGCCCATGTGTTTATAAGGCTATTTTTGAAGTGAGTCCCATTGTCGGATTCAATTCTCTCGGGGGTACCATGTCTCCAAAGAACCTGTTTTTCGAGGCCCAGGATGGTGTTCCAGGCAGTGGCATGAGGCACAGGGTAGGTCTCCAGCCATCCTGTGGTGGCTTCCACCATTGTGAGAACGTAGCGCTTGCCTTGGCGGGTCTGGGGCAGTGTGATGTAATCAATCTGCCAAGCCTCTCCATACTTGTATTTGGACCACCGTCCACCATACCATAGAGGCTTTACCCGCTTGGCTTGTTTGATCGCGGCGCACATTTCACAATCATGGATCACTTGGGAGATACTGTTCATGGTTAGGTCTACCCCTCAGTCTCGTGTCCACTTATAGGTGGCATCTCTGCTCTGGTGGCCTGAGGCATCATGGGCCTATCGGGCTAGGAACAGCTCCCTTTTGTGTTGCTAGTCTAAATCTATCTGTGCCACCTCAATCTTTGCGGCGTGATCTACCTGCTTGTTGTTCTGGTGTTTTTCGTTAGCTCGGCTCTTAGGGACATGGGCGTCTACATGGCGGACTTTTACGGGTAGCTTCTCTACCCGAGTGGCAATGTCTTTCCATTCATCAGCTGCCCAGATTGGTTTTCCTCTACGCTGCCAGTTGGCCTTTTTCCACCTTTCCAGCTAACCCTATAGAGCATTGGCTACTATCTACGAATCAGTGTAGAGATAGAGCTTTGGCCACTTCTCTCTCTCAGCAATATCCAGGGCCAGCTGAACAGCTTTGAGTTCAGCAAATTGGCTCGACCCACCCTCTCCTTCAGTGGCTTCTGCAACTTGTCGTGTGGGGCTCCACACAGCTGCTTTCCACTTCTGGTTCATCTCTATGATGCGACAGGAACTATCAGTGAAAAGGGCGTAGCACTTTTCTTCATCTAGCAGTTGATTATATGGTGGAGCTTCTTCAGCCCGGGTCACTTGTTCTTGCTCCTCTTCATCAGTGAGACTAAAACTCTCACCTTCTGGCCAGTTCGTAATTATTTTTAGGATCCCAGGGCGGTTCGGATTTCTAATGCGGGCGCGCTGTGTGATAAGTGCGATCTACTTACTCTATGTGGCATCGGTGGCGTGGTGGGTAGAGGGAGCCTTTCCTTTGAACATCCACCCCAGCACTGATAGTCGAGGTGCCAGGAGGAGTTGTGCTTCAGTGCTAATTACCTCTGAGGTGGCTTGAACTCCTTCATAGGCAGCCAAGATTTCCTTCTCTGTGGGGGTGTAGTTGGCTTCGGACCCTCTGTAACTCTGGTTCCAGAATCTCAGCGGTCGGCCTCGAGTCTCTCCAGGCACCTTCTGCTAAAGGCTCTAGGACAAGCCCTTGTTTCCTGCTGCAGAGTAAAGCACATTCCTCACCTCTGGTTCCGTCTTTACTGGGCCAAGCGCTACCGCATGAGCGATCTCCTGCTTGATCTGGGCAAACGCTTGTTGCTGTTCAGGGCCCCAGTGAAAATCGTTCTTCTTGCGGGTGACCAGGTAGAGAGGGCTCACAATCTGGCTGTACTCTGGAATGTGCATCCTCTAAAAACCTATGGCCCCTAGGAAAGCTTGAGTTTCCTTTTTGTTAGTTGGAGGAGACATCGCAGTGATCTTATTGATGACCTCCGTGGGAATCTGGCGCCGTCTATCTTGCCATTTTACCCTCAAGAACTGGATCTCTCGAGCAGGTCCCTTGACTTTGCTTTTCTTGATGGCAAAACCGGCTTCTAGGAGGATCACGATGATCTTCTCTCCTTTCTCAAATACTTTTGCTGCCGTGTTCCCCCACACAATGATGTCATCGATGTATTGGAGATGCTCTGGAGCCTCACCCTTTTCTAGTGCAGCTTGGATCAGTCCGTGGCACATCGTGGGGCTGTGCCTCCACCCCTGGGGTAACCGATTCCAGGTATATTGCACACCCCTCCAGGTGAAGGCGAACTGAGGCCTGCACTCCGCTGCCAGAGGGATGGAGAAAAACGCATTGGCGATGTCAATGGTGGCATACTATTTTGGTGCTTTGGACTCCAGCTCGTATTGGAGCTCCAGCATGTCTGGCACGGCAGCACTCAATGGTGGAGTCACTTCATTCAAGCCACGATAGTCCACAGTCAATCTCCATTCCCCGTCAGACTTGCGCACAGGCCAGATGGGGCTGTTGAAGGGTGAGTGGGCTTTACTGACCACTCCTTGGCTTTCTAGGTCACGGATCATCTTGTGGATGGGGATCACGGCGTCTCGATTCGTCTGGTACTGCCGGCGGTGCACTGTCGAGGTGGCAATTGGCACTTGTTGCTCTTTTACTCTCAGGAGTCCCACTGCGTTTGGATTTTCCGATAGTCTAGGCAAGGTGTTCAGTTGCCTGATGCCTTCTGCCTCCACAGCCGCTATTCTGAAAGTCTACCTGAGTCCCTTTGGGTCTTTGTAATAGCCATTCTGGAGGAAGTCTATGCCCAGAATACATGGGGCCTCTGGACCAGTCACAATGGGGTGTTTCTGCCACTCCTTCCCGGTCAGGCTCACCTCGGCTTCCAACAAAGTTAATTGCTGTGATCTCCCTGTCACCCCGGCAATAGAAACAGGTTCTGCCCCCACATGTCTCGATGGAATTAAGGTACACTGCGCACCAGTATCAACTAACGCTTCATATTTTTGTGGTTCTGATGTGCCAGGCCATCGGATCCACACTGTCCAAAAGACCTGGTTTTCCCATGCCTCTTCCTGGCTAGAGGCAGGGCCCCTCTAGCTCTGGTTGTCATTTCTTTCTTGGGCGTACATGGTAGAGGTCCCCTCGAGGGGATCTAAGAGATCGTCCTCCCTTCTGTAATATCTGGCATCTTGGTCACGGGAGGCTGAGGCTACTTTCACTTTAGTAGACTCTCCGCCTCGGTTAGTATTTCCCTCTTTGAGTTGCTGTACCCGTGCTGCCAGGGCAGCAGTGGGTTTCCTATCCCACTTCCTCATGTCTTCTCCGTGATCACACAGGAAGAACCACAGCTCAGATCGTGGGGTGTACCCTCTCTCCCTGGCTGGGGGGCGCTGGGCTCTGACTTTGGGGCTTGTGACTTGCACTGGTGCCACACTCATCAACTTCATCTCCTCTCTCACCTCCCTCATCATCTCCTCTCTGAGGTCTTTGACCACAGCAGAGACCTGAGCCTGCATTGGGCCACTGATCATACTATCATAATTCTTGAGTTTGGTGGCTATGGAGTTCACTGTCTCTCGGTTGTCATCAGCATTAATTGTTGCAATGAAGATGGTGTATTGGGAGGGCCCTAGCTTTGCCAGATTCCACAACATTTGTCCTGTACACTTGACCTTGTCGGGGTCATTATCATGTTGTCCATCCTTCCCAAAGAGTACCTCCAATATTGCCACCTCCTTCAGCTGTTGGATTCCCTCCTCAAGGGTCTTCCATGGTCTTCTATGATGATATTCCTGCATTCTCTCCCTGTTGACAAACCTCTCTCTTACACTTATTAAAAGCCATTCCCAGAGAGACAGGGGCCCGTCATCTCTTCCAAATACCTGATCAACTCCTGAGTCCTGGGACAAGGGTCCCAGCTGCCTTGCCTCAATACTATCCAGCTGCACGCCTATACCTATAAGGTCCCAGACTCGAAGTAACCAAGTTGTAAAAGGCTCATTACCCCGTCGCACTATGTCTTTTCGTAGATTACGGAGACTGTCATACCCCAGGGACTCAGTAGTGATTTCAATCCTTGGCCTCCCTACTGGTTGAGAGGGCCCTGCTTCCCTATCATTACTCACTGGCTGCTCTGGTTTGACCTTAGTCTTCTTTTTCACAGGGGCAACTGCTACTGGCTGTGGCTGCCCCTCTGATCTGACTGGAGCCTGAGCGGTGATAGCGTCCCTGGGTTCCTCTGCTGCCTCATTAGACTCTCCCTCTTTGGGGTAGGGGAAGGGTTTCCCAGCAGCTGGGCAAGTGTATTCCTTCAGCACTTGGCTCATCTCGCGTATCTCTTTCACCAGGACTCCCACCCAATCCGGGTGGGTTGTTTCTGAGGTGGGTTGTGGGACCGGGTCAGACTCTGTAGCAACATCCCTAGTGTCTGGGGCAATGTCAGGTTCTGGGATGGTGTCCCTAGTTTCTGGGGCCGTGTCAGGTTCTGTGGCAGCATCCCTAGTCTCTGGGGCCGTGTCAGGTTCTGTGGCAGCATCCCTAGTCTTTGGGGCCATGTCAGGTTCTGGGGCCTCATCCCTATTGTCTGGGGTAGATGTCAGAGTGGTTATCCAAGTCAGACCTCCTTTATCCCTGAATGCTAAATAGAGTAGGACTATCAGCAATGCCAGCCACTGTATGGTATCATTAGCATCTAGAGAAGATTTGAACCCCTCAAAGACTGGCGGGATAGGCCCAAAGAGCTGGGTGAAGGGTTGTGAGAACATTTCTTTTGGTGTCACTTCCTCGCAGTAGGTACCATTATTAAAGTAACCCTGAAAACATGTCATTAGTGTGTGGTAGCTGTGAATCCACATGCCTGCCTTCTAGAGGAAGTTGAAAATCCATGAATTCCTCACCTTATTGACCCATGACACAAACTGTATAACAGCCACTGTAGCCTTAGTTATAGGGCCCATGTTTAGATACGGGGCTGCAAATGGGAGAGAAACAGCTGTGACCACTTGCCATACGAACCGGAATAAGCTAGACCACATGGTGCAACCTAATGAGGTTCCTATATCCGGCACACAAAAACTGCATTACTCAAGAACTGTTATCTTTTTTCCCCTCGATGCCCTCGTGCCCCACCGTTGGGCACCAAAATCTGTCCTGGTTTGAAGCACAGGTGACTGTTAAGGAAGGCAGGACCCTCCCTTGGAATGGGAAACTGTAACCCCTCTCCCTCCAAGTTATTATAAATTTGAAATCAAGAGGCTCTCAGGCAAAGATATGGGAATAAGAATAACAGTTCTTTACTACTATCTAAACAAGGATAACAAATAACAACAACTATAACGTTGGCCAACAAACAGAACCACAAACCCAGTGGCAGTCTGCTCGGCTTCAGGCACCTTTTCCCTTTGGTACAGTTCCAGTCACAGGGGCGCTCTGGGTGCGATGATTCCTCGGCGGCTGCAGGGGCGCTCCGGCGTGAGCTCAGGTAGCACACGGCGAATGGCAACTGCCCGAAGCACGGAGGGATGGAGGAGAGCCCTTGCTCCACAGACTCTCGGGAGGGGGGGGCAGCTGGTGTCGGTGCCGCAGCAGGATCCCCGGACACAGGGAGCTGGGACGGTAAGGGGTCTCCATGTGCAGGGAAAAACCCCGCTACAATGTAGCGGAGAAAACTCAGAGCGGGCTGGTGGCAGGCAGGTCGGCTCCGGATGGAGCAGAGGGCAGAGACTCACAGCAGACAGACCGGCAGCTCCGCGCTGGCTTCTCAGGGGCCGTGGGTTCAGCAGACAGCAGCTCCGACCGTCCAGCTCCGAGGGTCCCGAGCAAGAGAGCGTGACCTCCCCCCTGCCCTTGCTTTTCAGTCTCTCCAAATCTCGCGTTACCAGGCTCTGCTTCTGTGAGGGGCAATTTTGCCCCACCCTGCCAAGGAGAAAGGCTCTAGCCTTGTGCTTTGTTTCTCTTAAGTACCCAGTCATTTGTGTCCTAGCAACCCATGGGAGAAAAATTCCTGAGGAAAAGAACTAGATCTAACCTTCAACAACCAGCTTTTAGCCTGTCTCAACTCACTCATATCAAAATATTTAATTTCTCTCTTAAACTGCTATCAAGATGTTATAAATCAGGGGAAGAAAAGCAAGAAGTCACAGCCTACTTTCCGTATTGACAGTAATTATGCAGATCAGTGCAACAAGGAGATGAACATTAAATACCTTTCAACTACAAGCAAGCAAAATGTTCTGCATCTCTATTTCATAGCCTGTACAGAACACCAAAAAGTTTAAACTTTCCAGACATGCCCACTTAAAGCCTTCCATGAGGGAATACCAGCCTGCTATGGAAGTCTGACTGGAGAAACAGCTTTCCTGTGACATGACATGACACCAAGGGACAGGAAGAACAATGCAAAAGCAAAGCAGATATTCCCTGAATTCACCACTTAATAAGGTATTGGTGTTTTGATTGAAATATAGAATGGTTTCAAGTATTCTGAGTAGGCGCTGTACTATACCATGCAGATGTATCAGTTAATTGCCACTGTTCTTTTCAGCATGGTGCTGCTTGGTGGGACTCCTCATTAAAACCACTTGAAAATCACTACTGGTGCATTAGTGGCTCTTGGTTTCAGTGATCACAGTGTGGAGCTTTCCTGACATCTTCCAGATTCAAGTTTGGACTCAAAAGAGGTTGTGCAGCCCTTCAGGGTTTGTGTTTCCTTGAGAAGCCCCCTCCCAGAGTAAGGGCAACAGCTTAAATCAGCTACAAAGACTGAGGCAAGTTCACTGCTTCAACAAAGACTGTCCCAACAGAGAGCAGTCGGATTTTCACCTCACACTGTTCCTATTACTGCTCTCAAGATTTTGCTTGAAAGGATGCTCTCTGTTGAGTTAGAAGATACTTTTTTTAATAAACTGGTCATAAAAGTCAAATAACAAGACACCATAAACTATATATATATATATATACATATATATATATATATATATATATATATATATATATATATATATCCTGAGACCTCAGAATTGTATACACACCATTTTTTAAAGGCATTTTAAAATTTGAACTTTGAGAACAATAATATAGCGATCACTATTTGAGGTCATGTTAAAGGATGGTGAAAGTGGGTGAACACAAGGAAGACGTCAATTTGATCATGCAGAAAAGTGAAGCTCTGGAGGGAAAAAGCCATTTACCATTGAACTCTAAATAATCTCAGATGGAAATTTCAGTGTCAGAAGCAAACAAGCATGACAGAAACAATGCTGTGAACAAAATGGGCACAGATTTGCAAAAGAACAATAGAAAAATTACTGTTCCAGACATGTCGTATTTATACGATAAATATAAACAGCAGTAGAAAGCTAATGTGCAGTGACACAAAATGATGTCTAAAACAAAAATTACATTTTGCACTTCAAGAAAGAAAGGAAAAAGTGAAGCTAGATTCTAATTTATGTGTATAAAGCAGTATACATGCAGAAAATCACTTAAAAAACAAAAGCAGGTAGTGAAGGCTGCTATTTCTGAATTTTACTTTTATTTTTACTGCTCACTTCCTGGGGCTGGAATTCTGAAGTGCTTCTCAGAAACTCATTCTCCTAGTCTGGAATGATTAATAAGCAATAAAACATGACCTTACTGCCATCAGGACAAGCAGGCAGCCTACCTTTATGGCTTTGACACTGAATGCAGCTTTTTCTGGTGCATAATGCAACAGCATTGAACTTGTTCAAATGATTACCTATTTGAGCTGCTAAATTGCTGCAAAAGCAAAATATTATGTATTAGTTACCTCCACATTAATAGCACAAAAGCAGGGAAAAAACAGCCTGGATTATCCAAGAGGGTAGAATATTTCCTAGTCAAATGTCAGCATGGCATCACAGATGGAAATCTTTCTTTGGGATGCTACGTGTTAATGTCAAGGACAAGCCTAATTTTGCTGCACAGCTTGAATGCCCATTTATCCCCAAATATTCTGTGTCTCTCATTTAGGATTTCTTATTTACACTTACTACATACAGGTTTTTTGTTTATTTGTTTCAAAATTAATTAACAAAAGCTCAGGGTTCTTTGAAATGTTTCTGCTAAGGAGCAATCAGTGGCAGACAAAGGTCAGTGAAGAAAACCCCTCTAGGCAAGGCTGAGCAGAGGAGCAGCAGCTGAGCAGGATCTACTCCTTCCCTCAAACTTGGTTGGTACAAAATTGCCTCCTCCATAACTTGTAATGTGGCACCGAGTCTAAATCCATCATGTTTATTGGCAGTGCAACAGCAAAAAACACTCTTGCAGAGGTGACTGGTAGTCTCTAGTCACGTACCTGCTTTCTTAAAACTTGGGAAAGTTTTAGGCCTTTAAATTTTGTCATAATCTATACTAAACCTTTATGAAGCTGGCATGACCTCTTCATTTTCATTTAAGATGGCTGAGACAGGTCAATAGTTTTCTTTTGAAAACCAATACTGAAGTGATTAAAGCCTTCAAATGCAAATACTTGGCATATTGCAATCAAAACACAGGCAGATGCATGCTTAATGATGACAGAAGAAAAAAATTAATAGGTATTGTGTGGATAGTGCATGTGAGATGGACAGCGCTTGCAGGGAAGCAGACTGAAAACTCAAAAACAGATTGAGAACAGCCTGAATCAGCATGGGTTTACAGGCAAGAAAACTAGATCATGAACTTCTGGGTTGACAGAGAGCTGAAAACAGCTGATTGTCTGGTTCCTCCTGTGTTCAGCAAAGCAAGATACTGAAATCTTCTACAGAGGCAGAAGATTGAGCATCTTTCTATCTCATCACTAATTTAGCTTTCAGCTCAGAACACCAAACAAGGTTCCTAGACTTAACAGCCCTCCAGTCTGTTAAAATGAGATAACTGGTCAAAGGAATGAGATAATGATCAAAATTCCATCGTACCCAAGCACCTGGCTAAGCACTGATCATTTAAAAATTACCAGACCCAAGATGATCAGCTTTATGCTCTGCAGAACACAAGATAAAAAGGATTTTTGTGTTTGAGTTTTACTTTCCTAATGTAACAACATACCTTTTACTTCCTATGTCCCATTGTGCAGAAAAAAAAATGGTTAAATATTTTGCAGTCAGTACAAAGTAAGCTAACAAACGGGGGTTCCTTACTTGTTCTTATAAAAGCAGTCTGCCTTTTGAAAATGGTGAAAATTAAACTTTAATTTACAGACACTTGAAGAAGCTCAGCTTCCCATTTGAAAAATGCAGAAGACAGTGTTTGCTGCTGAGTGAAAAGTATGTTGAAATAGATCCATTCACGATCTGAAATAAAATATACTACAGTTATGACAGGACAAGAGAAAAAGAGCCCCAAGCTGTGCCAGGGGAGATTCAGACTGGACATCAAGAATTTCTTCACAGAAAGGGTGGTCATGCACGGGAACAGGCTGCCCAGGGAGGCTGTGGAATCACCCTGAAAGTGGTTAAGAAATGACTGGACATGGCACTCAGTGCTAAGGCTCAGTTGACATGGTGGTGTTTGATCAAAGTTTGGACTCAACCTTAGAGATCTTCAACCTTAATTATTCTAGGAGCATGGTACAGGCAACTGAGCATCTATATAGGATACTTGAAGAAGCTATTTTAAAACCACCTAAAGGCAAAAAGCATTTAGCTTTATTTCCAAACACCAGCTTACTCAATTCAACTCTCTTCAGTAAAAATGCAAATGTTGGTGCAATGCTTAAGTCATATGAGTCAATATCTGCATGAGAGATTTCACTTGCAAAAGGGACTTGCAAGCTAAGGTGATGGAGGTTTGACCTATGCCAGAAGTGCTGAGGAGATCAGAGACATGAAAAACATAACTAATCCTAAGTCTATTTACTGATGTAGAGCAGTAGGACAAATGTCAACAATTCATAGACTTTTCCCCAAGGAAGATTTGGATAAAAGCGTGAGCAATGTGGATGCTTTTGTTTGTTCTCAGTGGATCCCTTCAGTGTCTACAGTCCTCTTGAAATTCATATATCAGATGCTAATCAACAAAGCCTTCAGAAAACACAGAGAAATTTATATTCAGCTCAGCTACAGACACAGCCACGCTCCTGCAGTCCCAGTAGTGTGCTGATTTCCATCAATATGTGTGAGGCCTCAGGCAACCACTCTGACTTCTAATAAATAAGGCACAAAACTACTCCTAAATGTGATGGTTAGGAAATATTTATAGACAAGAAGAAAGCACTGAAAATGAACATTCAATGCCAACCCCTATTGTTCATCTGAAATCCAACAAAAGGGAGTAAATAAGAGTTTCCATTAAATTGCCTTTAACTGCACTGTAGATGGGGATTTCAATTCTCCAGCTCTGAGTATTCCCTCCAGGCACAGAGAACACAAGAAGGGGGAAGCTTCTAACAAAGAGCACCACTTATCTGCAACACAACAGATTAGTTTCATGCTGGTAATTTTAAAGCAGCTCTGTTCAAAATTATTTCTATCAACAAAGTAGTTCACACCTTGTTAATGAAACATAAGGTAGCTCACAATTTTGCACAAATTACTATGAGACAAACATCCAGCTATTACAAAATTTCAATTAAAACCAATAGAAGCATTACTAGAACAAGCACGTAAGATTATCAAAGGTCTTTTAATTTTTCAAACAAAATGTGCCTGAAAGCACAGATGAAACCAGCCTTCCATGGAGGCCCTATTACATCTGCATTAAACACCAAAACACCATTTTTACAAAAACATTGGTTTTTTTGCTTTTCTAACCGATTTTCTTCTCCTTTTCTAACTATGAAATGGCTGAAATAATTGCAATTCTATCTCCTGTGATTGCTTGAATAAAGCTGCAAAGAATGAATGCCAAAATCCAGTTCTTTAAGAGTTGCCAGCCTGCTGTAACATTCTAGTTATTTCACATTAGCTCCCCATACGTAAACTCACATTCCATAGTCAGAGCACATTTACAGAGCATTTTAGGAGTGGTCTAAGCAAACTCATGTCAGTAGTGAATTATAAGAGCAACCCATTGCTTGCTGAATCACCTGAAAGCTTTAAATTAGCTGGGCCTTATGTTAAGAGGGCTTCTGGGATTTGGTCCCGAATTTGGAAAGAAACGGTATTCTTCAGCTGCAAAACACTCAGCTGTATTTACGTATATCCTAGAAGCCACAGAACACCCAGTATATTTAGATCCTTTTCTTTTTATATTTCTTACTGTTTTCTTTCAATTAAAGAGAAAATAAGGTCCCTTCCAAACCAAACCATTGTATTAATCTATTAAAAAAAAAGCCCAGATACCAAAACAGGATTCTGAGCAAAGGGTAAGTGGTGGTATTTTTGCTAAGCAGCAAAATTAAGGATTTGTTTCTCAAAGAACAGGAAGCTCCTCTCCTTGAATAAGAAAACAAGTAATATACTTACCATCTTGTCTTCAAAGCACTGTAAAATGTCTCTCTCAGGCAGAAGATTATGTCAAAAATAATTTGTCTTTGTCATTTGAACAAAAGAAATTAGAAGCTACAATGGGCATTTCCACTCTCCACATTTTCACAGAGGAGGACAAAAAGCCCTATCTCCTTTAAGGTACTCTTGAAACCCACAGGAAAGGTCTTTGATAATCAAAACAGAACTATATTATCCTTGAAGTGACATTTAGAGACAAGTGTAAAGACTTGCTCTGCTCTTCCTTGTGTTTCCCAATCTTCTTCAAAACAGGCCCTTATAGCTTGTCTATCTCAGTGAGTTGTCAAGTAGATGGGAAGAGAACTGACTACCATCACAAACATCTAAAGAGGCTGATTTCTACAGTTTTTTGTAGAATGAAATGGGGAAATAGAGAGGGGTTACTATTTAGAGCTCATTGTCATAGTAGCCCAGTGAAACAGGCAGCAGTGGAAGAGCAGAAGTCAGGAAAGAAAAGTGAATTTCAAGGGTGCCTGAAAGGTTCCCTAGAAAAGAGAAAAAGGAACTGTGGTTTTTTTTGTTCAGGACAAGTAGAACAGGTTAAGAAAAGGGAAATCTACTTGCATCCTTTTCTTGACTGAATGAAGATAGAGAAGAGAGTCAGACCCTTCTCAGCAGTGCACAGGAAAAGGACAAGACACAAGGTCAATCTGAAACCAAGGAAATTCACACAAAAGAAAGAAAAATCCATTCTGAGAGTGGCATGGCAGTGTGGCTGTGTACCTGCCATCCTTGGAGACTCTCAAAACTCATCTAGGACAAGGCCCCTAACAACACTTAAATTTGAACTTCAGTCAGGGGACAGATAAGATAATCTGCAGGAATCTCTTGCCAATAAATTCCATTATGATTCAGGAAGCAACTCTCTGTGCTGGAAGGACTGGTAGACACTACACTTCTCATGGACCATACAGCTGGAAGAGCTATGAGTCATGGCTGGCCATTTTCTTAGTTGTCTTCAACACCAGCTTCAAACTGAAGATGACCAAAAGCAAGACAAATATAGTTGTACTGTAATAAACAAATAGGATTATTTAAATGAAGCATACAGAATCATGAAGTTTTAATGCCAGTTTTATCTATTTGTGACATGAGTACCCTCAACCAGTTTCATTGTAGCAGTCATACAAATCAGAGAACAGAGAAATCAGAGTTCTAAACCAAAATCATAGTAACAAGGCAAGATGAGTCTTAGGCCTACCGCAGTCAGGGCAGAAAAAGGTCTTCCAAATTAGGAATTTCATTACAACTACACTTACAATACACGTGTTTTCTGTATATCCTACTAAAGTAATCATGATCATTAAATTTAAAGCCTTAATTTGCCTGGCTATACTTACACTCCTATTCTCTGCAGTTCTTTATGTGAATTGCCAGCACAGCAGTTCTGATTACTCCACAGGTGACTAACAAGAATAAATCCTCTCCTTGTGATCACACATGACTTCCTTAATGTCAGCATGTGGCAACCAGAGTTGTGCTTAGCAAGTGCCTTGGATAATCGAATGCAGGGAAAGAGTTCCACATTCCAGTTCCTGGAGCTGGAGTATAAGTTGGCAGGGGGCACACATGAAACTTTTAGAACAACAACTTTTTAAAACAAAGGTTTGAAAGGAGAAAGATTATCCAGAGCTTTCTGCTGCTCCAGGCATGTATGTAGAAACTCCTAAAAATTAAAATTGGAAGACTCTCTAAATAAAAACATGCCCTTCAGAACAAGAGGCCAAAATTACTGACCTCTCACTTATTTTCAAAGGAAGCTTTAATTTGAGTTCTGTCAGCCACAGACTTACCATGGGAACCTTATGCTTCCCTTGGCATTGATTAGTGAGGTCACACAACTGCTGCACACAAACCTATTGCAGCTGGGTGCTCACTGCAAGTGCTGGATAATCTCATATCTCCAAAGCAAGTGAGATTTTAAGGTATATGGTGGTATTGATAATCATGTTAGAGCAAAAATAGCTTGCCTACTCAATACCCCCAAAAAACTGAGACTCAAAGAATGGAATTGCCATAGATTGCCCCACTGTAATCCTTAGAGAGCTTTAATTCATTTTGCATACACTATAAAGAAAAAAAAAAACACCAAACACACACAAAATATCCAACCAAAAAATCCTGCCCATTTATCCAACCTAAGCAGAGACAGTGATGAAAGAAACTGGGTGTACACTGCTGAGCAGAAAATTGATTCATGAGGAGAGAGGGACATGTCTGACACAGGAGGTTGGGTGAGAAGGTTGATGGCCCAGCACTCCTCCAAGCACACCACATGTGTCTGTCTCAAGCCAACCCAATGATAAAGTGAAGAAGGCAGCCCATGCCCCAGGCTGTATACCCACATGTCCAACTGCAGCAGTGCTCCACACTGATCCCATTTGCCACCGCAACACAAGCAAAAGGCAGTAGTCCAACAAAGATTTGGCTTTACAAGCAAGAAATCTGCAACCCAAGCCGCATATCCAGCCACAGCTGTCCCAGTGCTCTTGCCCAAGGGCTCAGCTCTCCCTACACTACTTGCCTTTTCCTGCATGAACAGAAGAAGTCAGCTGCAAAAACGGTGGGATTTGAAAACCAGACACAAAACAATGAGATCGGGAATCAGAGGCAACATCCAGGGTTACAGGTGTGTTTATAGGATGGACCTGCCTCAGCTCAACCAAAACCTTAAGTAGTTCCCAGCCTTGGTCCCTGACAGTGTTAAATACGTAATACTGCCTGATGATGAAAGCTCCCATTTGTGAAATACATTGTCTCCCAGTAAGCAATTTGCAAAGGATAAGTTTAAGAGGATAATATGCTTTCTGATTTGTCAGCAGCTTTGTCTCAGGGTGACCTATCTTCCAGACTGTAAGATAACTGCAGAAGCCTATGCAAACCGAGCATAGTTTATCTAGTTCTACTGAGAAAGTAACAAGAGATTTCATTGGCTTCAGTGAAGCCCAGATTTTAGCCTTGGGTATTTTTTTCTGGATGACATACTGTATTCTGGCTCCTGATTTACCATCTTTGCTCTTGTGGAAGTTGCCAGCAAATTACAAACAGTTTAAACAACAAATTTTTGAAAATCAGCAAAACCTGTCACTCCAGCTCTTTTCAGTAACCATCTAATTTTCACAGAGACTTTCAAGCTACATCACCAGCATCATCAGGATGTTCCTAGAAAATCTTGCTTTTCACAACAGCAGTTTTCATGAAATGAGAAGTCTTCTCTCCTCCCTTGACATCCATCCACAAGAGCGCAGCCGGTGCCCACAGAGCAGAGGATCAGCAGCACAGACAGGAGAACACCTCAGTCAGCAGCCAGCAAGGGAGTGCTTAGCTGGCTGGCTAAATCCATCGTGGCGCCGGATGCAGGAGCTGTCCCTTTCTTTTCCAGAAAGGAGGCTTTAACACGTCTCTGAACTCAATATTTAGCAAACTGTCATGGAACGCACCGCAGCACGGGTTTATGGCCATTTGCACAATTGCAACAGCAGAATGCAAATATCAACGCTTCCTACAAATGAGGGTGGATGATTTCCTGCTTTTCTAAACAGATTTAAAGCAAAATGATTAACATTAGTGCCAATGAAGTACAAAAAACCCATATTTATACATGTCTGCACATGTGCTCACATACACACCACAAGAAAAAGCAGAACAGGGGTTAAAAGGAACATTAGCAATTTTTTGTTACAGTATCATAGATATGATCTCATGTAAAAGAAAAGAAAGAACAAACTGACCCGAAGATACTTAATGCACAAAGCCAGTTTGTCACTACCAGTCAGTAAGACACATGCTAAGGACCCGATGTCCCCTGTCCCACATCACACAAATGCCCCGGACGTGACCCCTTGTGCACACATCCATGTGTTAGTTCTTGAGAGTAAGAATGTATAAAAGTGTGAAAGAATGAAATCTGTAAAAAAAAAAAAAAAAAAAAAAAAAAAAGTGTGCAGGTAGGTAGAAGTCAGTCATCTGATTCATTCTGTAAAATTCTGTCTATGTTAAATGCATTGTCACGTCCTTGAAATATCATATGCACCTGTACAAGAACTATCATTTTATTGACAGAAGACAGTGGAGCAAAGCCCATCTTCCAAACTTGACCACTATCAGTGACTGATGAACATGTGTTAGACTCAAGATCCTCTAAGAATTCCAGGTGAACAGAAAGGCTGGTGACACCATGGATGGAAAAGACACAGGATGCTCTGTGCCATCCTGGGCTCACCCAATGCCACAGCGGGCAGAGTCCCAGCATCAGGAAGGATGTAAGATTGCTGTCACTTACCATAGTTCTCATCTGTCAATGGATAACTTAGAAAAACAGCTTTAAGCATTGGGTATCTTTCTTACTTGGATCCCAAAAGAATCAGGAGCACCTCAGTGCAAAACAAGCCAAAAGCAATTTCCATTTATTGTTAGCCTCTCCTATTCTGTGTTATGAAACACTTCCATTACTGAAAAAGCATTTCTCATCTACATTTGCAATTTATACTGTATCATATTTGATGATTCCATAGATTAAAAAAATACTATTACAACATGACACTTGACAGGGATGCAGCTTGCTATAGGGATGCTTATTTTCAATTAATTGCTTTACAGACAAATAGCCTTTTGAGATTGTCAGAAAAGTCCAATATCTTTCCACGTTGGAAAGATACGTCAGTTACCTAACATATTTTACATTTGAAGGGGACAAAGAGCTCCCTGTTGACTCCCACTTTGAGACAGTTCCTGAGAGATTTGATGGCTTCTTTTCTGTTTGTCTTAAACTTGAACCTCTGAACTGCCTCACGCCTATGAGTTAATTCGTAGGGAACACACATCATTAGAAAAAGAAGCACTAAGTGAAAATACAGTGTCATCAAACAACACATTTCTTTTGGAATGGATTCATAGATATTCCCTTGAGTCAAAATACAGCTGAAACAACCTTTACTGTTCGGAATCTGTAATCCAGATTTCTAAAAACAGTGGCAACTTCACATAAAAGCCATGCAGATGACATTGCAGTCAAACTTCATCCCTTAGCATGGCTTAGAAGGAAAAATCAGAGAAAGAAGGAAGGAATGTAATATTTTTCATCAATTTCTAGTACAATGTTACCATACATTTCTGCCCTACTGCATTAATTTAAAAGGCTGTCAATATGGAGAACTCAGACTTATATTGCTAGATCTCTGAAAATAAATCAATTAGGGCAGAATTCAAAGAAACAAAAATGAACTTGACCCATCATGGCTCTGCTGCTTGTGACAGAAACAGTACAAAGACACCATGCTGTATATATACATGCACCTACACCTAAATTGGACACCAGTGATGGTAATTTCAGAACACTCCAAGATGGAGATTGATTTGTTGCCAGATGAAGAATTGTTTGCACCTGGTGGGTTAACACAACAATCATTTTGCAAAAACATTAGCCTATGGGACCATACAATCAAAACTATGATAAACATTGACCAAGGAAAGGAAGAAGAAACCACACTTCATTGATCTAAGGACCTAGAAATTAATCAACTTACACCAGTTATGCCAAATTTTCTCTGAATCTGGAAAGTAGCAAAGTTCACAGGGCAAAGTATAACTTCAGTATCACCAACCACCCGGAACCACTGGAGGGATCCCTGGGAAAATGGAACACGTGTCGATGGGAGGAAATATATGCTAATGACTCTGGGGATGTGGTTATCATAGGAATGTTTCTTCTGGGAAAAACTATGAATATGTATGTAAAAAATAGTACAGCGTTTTCTGTCCTCAGCATTCACAGTATTACACAGGAAATATCCCCTTGTGCATCCAGCACTGAATAAAGAATTCAGGCTTCTTAATGCTACATTGGTCTTAGAGAGTTATTTTTACCAATTTTTGGTAATTTTTTTATTTAGAAGACTGTCCAAAACTCTTAAACTGTTTGAAAATAGTAAGTCATAGGAGGTTTTTTTAGGATTTCTCAATCCATTTTTACTAACACACTCCAGGTAAATTCCTGCAGTCTATTTGGTAGGAGCATGTTAGGGCTCAGCTGGGCCAGCGGTGTCATCTCACAGCTGAGAAACACAGGCATGTGATGAAACTGTGCCCACAGACATTAGAGGAACAGCAATAAAGGGGAGAGAAATCAAGGATCCAGAACCTCATCACAGCCATGTCTAGGGTAAAGCCCACCACATATTCTAATAAGAGATGATATGATAATGGAAAATGGGCCAATAAAAGAAATAATCATGTAGTATAACAGAAGGTATTTGAATTCCTGCCTCTAAAAGTTCTTCCACATAATACCTGGCATGCTGCAATTTATGACTCTAAAACTCATGTGCATACCAAGACTCAAACTGAAGACATATTAGGTTTATTAGGCTGTGCTCAAAAATAAACAAAAACCCATCATGTGGTGGGGGATTAAAAGAAGAGCAAAATGTTCAAGTGTTTAAAATATCTGACTTCTTGGAAATACAGCAAACAATCGAGACAGCTCTGCTGTCGTAGCAGTATATTTATTATGAGGCTAGTCCCAATGGGTGAAAAGGTTAAATGTCTGAGCCACTGTCAGAATCACAGGAGCCAGGAAACTGTTTCATTAGATCCCAAGATAATCATGTTTCATTGCTGACCCTGGCAATGCAGCACAGGATACAAACATTAGAATGACAGCACACAGCAACCCTAAGTGACAAAGAATAGGTGTGTTTGAAAAATAACGGGGATTTGAGCTTCCAATTTCTGTAAGATATAAGAGAAGAAGGCCTGAGGTTTTGTCAAGGTCAGACAACATTTTCTGTAGAAACACAAAAATGCCATTTGTTGAATGCTGTGTTGGGCTGGGCTTCTCACAACAAACATTGAAAGTCACAGAAAAAGTGGCAAGATTTCATCTTGTGATACTAGCATAAAGTTTTCTTCTATTCAGACTGATATTATGTGCTCAATATAGAGTAAGGTTTGATAATGCCCTGTGCTATCCAGAAAATTAGACCAAATTGTTGTAACATTTACTAAAATCTGAATGATGCTCAGTTGTAAAATCCATTTCTGGAAGCATTTCCTACATAAAAGATTTCAAATGGCAGCAGGGAGAAGTGCATCTCTAATGAAAAAGGAATTTATTAGCTTTCTTTTAGAGGGACCACCAATGACAGCAATCCTGTTTATCAACACTAATTCCTTGCTGTGGAAGGGAACACGTCACTCACTTGATCTCTCTAAGAAACAGCAGCACTGCACATGAATTACCAGGTTGTTTGAGCAGGGACCTGGCCAAGTCCCCTAAACAGACTCAAGTGGTCACTCAGGTCCTGTGACAGGCCACCTTCTTTGTCCATGACACCTCTGAAAGAAACACAAACTTTTCAACTGTATTGTAATTACCACTGCATGAAAGAGGGGATGGAGGAAAAAACCCAAGGAAACAAATAAAGAAAAGCACATTTTTCATTTCTGCTTTGATAGAAGTAACTAGTTATAAACTTTTGCTTTCACTGTTTCTGTGTAGGATAGCTGAAAACATTCAAGTAATCTACATGATGGAGTGCTACAGAATTACCCAGGGGTGGTAACCTGACCAGTAATACCTAGGAAACATGGATTGAAAGGTCTCCATCCTCACTCTTGCCTCAGAAAAAGGGCAAAACAAATTCTCAGTTAGAAGCACAGCCACAAAAGTTGAACAAAATTCAAAGAGCTAGAACAGAAACACCTAACGTGCATCACATCTTGCAGGACTTTACAGCACACAGTAGATGCTCTCCCCACACACCGCTGAAATAGAAATAACCCAAAGGCAAAAACTTTGTGATAAAGCATATTATTAAATACAAAGAGCCAGGGATCATGAGCAAAGCAAAAATGAGGAAATTATTACTGAAATAAAATGAGATGCCAATCAAGTTAGAACTGTACTAAATTTTGTTAAGTACTTAACCAGGGAAACATGAGTGATTTGCAATGGAAGGGTAAAATATAGATCAAAATCAAATTGCTCGAGGAACCAGAATAATAGATGACAGGGTTGGGCTCAATTCAGAAATGCAAGCTAATCCAATAACTAAAAATGAGCTAATAAGATGGATTTGATGAGTCCTGCAGTGCTTTAAAGGCTTTTCTATATTATAAAGACTGCCATAATGGTGTACATCCCTCAGATCTCACATTTTCTTACTGCTCTTCACCAAAAAAGTGACTTCTGGGAACTGTAGCTGCATTTATGCTCAAGAACAAGAGGGAACATAATTAAAATGAAGACAGCTTCAAACTAACAGTGTAAGAAGGATGAAGTCACCTTCTACAGATGACCATTACCCCAGCAGACACATAAGGAGCTCTCTTGTGTGACGTTGCAGATAATTTCTGAAAGATGGAAACATTTTTACAGGAAGACTAAGATGAATTTCTACATGCTTTATTTAAAAGGATGAACAAGAGCCTGTTTGAGTAATAATCTATTATAATAGATTCTGTGATTTACTCAAATTAGGCAATAATGGTGCACAAACCAAAAGAAAGAGAAAGGTGGGAGTATCCAAGTGAACGTACTTATCACTGATCAAGCCCCACAGTGCCATTACAGATACCTAACAGAAGCTGGAGGGACTGCAGTTTATTAGAGAAAGCAGCTCAGGCAGCAGCCCTGCATTACACACAGCTCTGCAGTCTGGTCAGTGCTGCAGCAGGCAGATCGAATCCTAAATACACAGAACAGTCCCAGATCCAATAGAACAAGCCCTAAACCTTTCCACTTCACGAACAGTTTCACTTGCAGCTAAATCAGTATGACCACATTAGTCAAACATAAGCTTTTAAATTCAACAGAAAAAAAATCACTATGAAATTTTATTGCCTGTATTTAATAGCAAATTGAGAAAATTGATACAACAGTCTCCTCCAGCCTACAGATTTCTTCTTCTCTGAGCAGTCCCAGCCTCTTAAAACCATTTCTGAATAAAGCGTCTTTCTCTTTTCATAAATTTAACACTGACGAACCTACACTGGCAACTACTGAGTTGATTCCAGTTAACTGAAAGTAGCACTTTAGCATCATAATTATTCTGACACTATCACTATCCTCAAAAGCCTATCTTTTAGCTGAAATATTAAGATAATTCAACAGCAAAGAATGCATTCCACACAGAAATCAATTATCATCCATGAGTTTCACAGAAGAGTTAAAAGTTGATCAGAAGTTACAAGTTAAGCAAAAAAGAAACAAGAAGCTATACTGTAAATCAAGAAAACTTCCTATGTAACCACACACTCTGCATCACCTCTCTGTGTGCATCAATCCTCTCCACTACTCGACTAAGTTAATTATTCATTAACTAACAAAAATTCTTCTTCCTCCTCAGATAGCTGAAACTTACAGATACCACTTCAGCATGAATAATTAATAACATATTGACAGGAATATGGTGTTCCTATGGTCAGGAAGATGAAAGAGACAGACCCATGCCCAATTTATTCACTAAGTAGATACAACAGCAATCATGGCTTTATACATTACCACATCATTTTGATAATGGTTTTCAATACTAAAGTGAAAACAATACCTAACATTTTTCAAAGAGTAGCAAGCATCTACATTTCTATACCTCAAAGGCTTTGAATTTTAAAAGCCAAGCAATCAGTGCTTTCTAAATATCAAGTCCCATGGAACCTAGTTTCAAACTGGGCACTCATAAGTAATTCATTGCTGTTGTTATTTTGGAAGCTTCCTGGAAAGGTTAATGCTAGTTAGTATTTCCCCTCAAAAAATAGAGCAGAAACCCTCCTCTATCTAGGACATTTCATACTTTTAAATGCAAAAAGCATATTAACCTTTCAGTTTGAAGAGTTTGGGATCTGGTAAATTGAAAGAATCCCAATCCCTCCCCTACATTCATTTTGATAATCTGTGGCTGTGTAAACAGTTCCTTAGTTCTCAAAAGAGATGATACTATTATCATACTTGGATTTTGTTGTTGAAATTATCAAATAGGATATAGCAGTGTTAAAGTTTTCAACCTGGTTGCTTAAGGGCAGTTCCAAAACAGAAGATTTTAGCCTGTTTTTGACTAGACACATGCTGTAAGCATTATTAATGGCAGTGACAGCAAATTACAAGTGTTAACATGCTAAAGGAATGTTCTTTTTAAGTGAAATAGCAAAAACCATTTTGCTTTAAAAGAAAATAGCCAGAAATTTTACATTCTCTCTGATTACAAAAAAATTTAACTTTGTAAGTAGTTTGTGAGTGTACAAGTCATCAGTTGATGCTGCAATTGTGTATTTTTACTGACTTCCCAAAATGCTTCAGAAAACCTACATAAAAAACCCACATAAATCTTTGAGAGCAAATCACATATCAAGAAAGACAGAAATGCTATTGTGATTCTCTGTTGAAACAGTTGTGGTCTCAGTAGGCAAAAAAAAAAAAAAAAAAAAAAAAACAGTAAAATTATACAGCCACTTTTAATGCTACTGAAATAGCCTCACAATTTGCAGAAAATATCCCCCAAAGTACTGTACATCTCATCTGTGACTATTACTCAAATCGTAAGGGTTAGTGCATTTCTGTACACAGAACTTAAATTGGCAAACCCCTAGTGCAGGGAGCAGTTCTGAGATAAACTAATTAGATTTTAAGCTGTTAAAAAACTGACAGTGAGTGATGGCCTGGCTGCTTGCCCTATTATTTCTGCTGAACCAGAGAGAAGTCCTTCTGTTAATAACAGTACATTACCAGAAGTGTTTTAAGATAAGACACTACCTGCAAAAAGGAGGTCCCATTAGAGCAATCTCAAAGTGCTTTACAAAGGTCCCTGAAAGATCAGCAGATGACAGCACGTGTTAAAAGCCAGCACTGATGACATTCACTCAGTTTATTGTGAAGAATAGTGCTGAAATTACAAAGCTTCCCAAAAACTATGTAAAAACAGAATAAGCAGAAATCAGCTTCCATCATGGATCTTTGGACATTATTCTGCAAAATAAAGGAGTCTCTTTTCCACTAAATTTCTCCTGCATTAGATAGCTTTATTTTCATTTCAAGTAGTTCACCAAGAAGGCAATAGGTAGTAGTCATGGGGAAAGTGGAATGGGGAAAAAAATTATATTTTGTACTGAATGTTTTATCGTATCTCTTTGCCATATCTTCAGTAGTCACAAAATTAGAGACTAAAAGACTTTCATTAGTTGAAATATTAGATAACGCTACTAAAACATTATATTTATATACACACCCACCCATGTAAGCATATTTATAAAGGCAAAAAAGATGTTAATGCCAAAAGCCTGAACCCATTAACAGGGCAGAGTTCCAGGGGTGCCAGCTATAGACGTGCCTCACTTTCTTCACTAGGATTGCAAATAAATGCTTTCTTTTTAAAAATAGGCTACTTGGCTGAATATATACATTTTGATTGTTATTTTCTATTTCTTCACAGACAAAGATCAATAGCACTGGCCCAAATGTCTTCCCAGTATTTGTGACCATGGCAAGAGAACCCAGATCTCCTGGTCCCATGGAATATTATCTGTATCAGTTGTAAGGCAGCAGGATGGATAACAGACAAATAAGCAGGAAATGCTATGGGAGATGGGAGGGAAGAGCAGAAATGAACCTCAGTGCTGTAAGACAGAGATCCTTTCAGATCTTTAACTTTCCCACTCCTGTAATAGTTGCTCTGGGCAAGACTAGTCCTAATTTTGGAGTACACAAGATACACGGCGCTGAAAGAACCCCAAATGAGCTTTGACTTCAAAAGAAAGGTTCACAGAGGCCAGATACTTGCCTTCTCCATTTTCTTACTAATAGCACATCTAACATCCACTCTGTGAGAAGAACAAACTGCTTGCCTATGATGCACAGACTACTCTATGGCAAGAGCAATTAATCTCCTGACGTGGCAGAGACAGCAGCGTATTTGTGCATCCTAACACCTTGATCAATTTTATTGAACAAAGCTGCTGCCCCTTCTAAAACTGCATCTGAAGGAAACATCCTGAACTGCTTCTTTACGCCAGATCCCTCTTTAGCATAGATTACTCATGATTTTTGAGGTGAAAGGAATGAGGCTCAAACATTTAAAGTCACATTTCTTCATCCACAAAAGCACCCTCAGTGATTCAGAGAAATGAGGAGCTAGACAGCTTCTTACAAGCACACAAGATGCCGACACAGACAGCTAAAGGAAGTTCAGTTTCAAGGCTGGTTAGGTTTCAAGTTTCACTTTAGCCTATCGAAATGCACTGAAGAGCAACATTTCTAAAAACATATGAGAAGAAAAAAAAAAAAAGGAGAAAACCACTCCGTAATTCTGAGCACATTTCTAACAATTGCAGACCAATTTTCTGCTTTCACTGATGAAATGTCACTCAATTTCTGCATGCCAAGGACTTCGTATGAAGCTGAAACTTAAGTTTGGAATCTCACAGCACACCAGGCAAAATTAAAAGCTCCTAGAAGGATGATAATTCCCCTACATTAAAGCTGCACCTGATACCTGGATCAGCTGAAAAATGACCACACACAACATGTCCACAGTACAAGCTTGATGGGCAGGTGAGCCTGCAATCTGTCATTTTAACACTAAACATAAAAACATCTTTGACAAAAAGAAAAATCCAAGTATTTTGCTTTCCATTTACTGTCCCTTCTTTCCTTGCTAGGAGCCAATTAGAGACCCATCAATTTTCAAGCTGCTTTGTGATAAGTGTACTTTCACACCTAATTACTCTGCTTACTCTATCAGCCAGAAAATATCACCTTTCCTTTTGCAGGTACCCTCTGGGTTTATTCACAATATCTTTTATAATAGTCTGGGACCAAATTGATCTTCCCTGACTAAACAAGCTGGTTTGAACCACCTATCCTTTTCTATCCATTATTTCAAAATGTCTTTCCTATTATTCCATTGAGATTTCATGCCTGCACAGCCTGTATTTTCTGAGCATCAAATTGACAGCACCAGATTCTTCAAGGTTTGGGGAGTATTTTTTTGGTTTCCTTGTATACATCAACAACATCTTTTAAAAAAACGAAGCTGAAATGACATAAATAGTTGCTTTATGGCAATTGTAAAGAATACTTTCCAATATTTCTAAAAAATATTGTTATGTGTGGATATGTATGTATATGTAGCAATTATAAATGGGGATCCGTACTACAGTGAGAGCATGCAAACACATTTAAAGTAGTTGGATCTTACACTTAATTGAGGTGGGGGAGGGAGCCAGGGGAAGCGCTACGCTAAATAACTCCCCTCCCTGCTTGGATTTTGTCCAAGTTGACAGCCTATAATATAAAGTAGCCTAATGAAATCCTAAAGATTATTTTCCATGCATATATTAAGCATGGATTGCTTTTAACTTCTTTTGGAGGAAAAAAAATCATATGGCTTATCTACAGAACAACCATATTTGGATATTATATCCTGCACATTTCAAGCTCATTTTCTACTTGGTGCTGCTCACTTCTATATGTATTTGCTTTGCTACTTTAAAGAATACATTTTTCATTAAAGAAAATAAGCCACAACAAAGAAGAAGCATTTTCCCTCCCACTCACTCCCCTACACAATTTGTTCATTCAGCAGTCCCGGAAATTCAGTGGGGAATTATCAGCCTTCCATACAGCTACACACAAGCTCCAGGGACACAAGTAGGAGGGTAAAAAAAAAAAAAAAAAAACAAAAACAGCTGTGAATTGTGGTTGCCATCAATACCAAACCTGACTGAATGACCTTTCTGATAAACTGCAGAAAAGAAGACAGAAAGAAAATTTTCTTTACTGATAAATGCTAAAGAAATGACTAAGACAACCTGAGACTTCAGTGAATCAGGTAGTTTAATAAAAATGAGCTCTGTATGACTTAAGAAATCAAACCAATTGTTCTGAATCCAAAATACTACAAGGAACTACTGTACATATATTTGTGCCAAAGGAAGAAAGGGCACAGCCTTACCTCTGCCAGGAGAGGAAAGCCAGCCTGTGATATTTCTCAGCCCCCAGCTTCCCAGCTGGTGCCTTTGAGTGGACAAAGGAGCACACAGATAAAGGAGGGGGTACTGATTCAACCGCTTAGCTCTGAAACAAGAAAAGCAGTATTTATAGGAAGAACAAGTCACTGAACCTACAGCAGCTTAGAGAAGTGCCTCCTCAGGTGGCCACAGGAGACCCATGGTCCGAGGAACAGGTTCACCTATTGCCCTGGGAAAAGCTGCAGCTTCCTAGAACATCCTCCGGGCTCCAAGGAAAGACTGAGCATGAAGTGCCACCCACAGATAAAAATCTGGCACGACATCAATATGCTCAAAGTACAATTTCTCAGCTAAGAAGTCTGGGCAAAGAAGACTTGCCCTTTTCTTCTTTGGTTAGAGGGCTTTGTTTGTTGTAGGTTCTGAGATTTTATTTTTTTATATTATCCTGAAGAGAAAGAGAAAAGCTACCTTGTGAGTAACACAAAAGCGTTTCTTATAACTCAAAGAGACAGGCTGTCCTTGTATCAGCCTCCACCAACAGGATGGGGTCCATGAGAATATCACTGATAGCACACAGCAAAGTGAGCTATAAAACACATTCCAGTGCCATATAGATGCACCCAGGTAGCTGGAAATGAGCTAGCCCAGGCACCAAAATCAGTGTGAGCTTTGCTTGGTGTACTCTTCCCCTTTAAACTCTCAGATGTTTCCAGATTTTTGAGTAGTTTTCAAGTAAATGATAAAACCTACAGTTTTTCATACCTACAGCCTGCATTTACAGGGCTTGGAGTAAGGAATACATGGATTTTGAAATGCCCAACCATAGAAAAGGAAATGCATCTGCGCACCTGAAGTCATTGATGCTACAGAGCAGCTGAAGGTAATGGCAACGAAAGAACAAGATAATTTCTAATGATGTCTCTAACAAATCTTTTCCATTCTAGAAAGCCAAGACAGGAAGTGAGAACTAAGCCAGGCAACTGTTGCTCCTACACGTGAAAATATCCCTGCCAAGAAACGGATTTCATAGTCATATGAACGTTATCCAACACAAGAAATTAGAATGTCTGCCCATGTTATGTCTTCATTGTTTATTCAGGCCTATTTTTACCATCCCTCTTACATATTGCTATCTTGGAATAGAGCTTTACCCCTAAGGTTCTGAGATTTCAATGGATCAATTTAGATAAGCAATTTCCTGCATTTCTCTTCTTCCAGGTACCTGTAAGAACTTTGCTGTGGAGTGACTTTAAGTCAGTTAACATCAAGACTATATCTAGGTTAGTTATCCATTCACTCCTTAAAAGAAGTAATTTCAGAGCTGTGAGGCATCCCTACACCATGCACTCAGAGCCACACACAAGCTCTCATTTAGGCAGTTGGATTATGTGAAACATTATTACAAAAATCTTTAAGAGTTACTGGGATCCACAGATTTTATCTTGCTATGTTTTCCTTTAGGTCATGAAGTAGTTTGAATGTGAATAATTGCTAGGCTCAGGTAAGACAACTTAAGGAATGATTAGCTCTTTTCCAGCAGCAGGGTCTCCTAGTAGGGAAACATTACCTGTATCTTACCCTTTCCAAAAAATCCCCAACCACAAACAAATACACCCTCCCATCATACAACTGTCCAGTAAAGATGTTCCTTCTCTACTGCAGAGACAGATAACACCTCCTAGTCTATAAAAATTATTTACAGGTACATATTTTTCTACAGATACATTTTTTTGTGATACAAAAACCTCATTCCTAAAGCAAGCCAGATACAGCAATTACTATACTTTCTTAAATAAACACATTGATCAAAGTCTTTAGAGGGAGCTGGATTCATCCCCCTGCCTTAGGCCCAGCATTAATCACAGGTGAGGTCAACATATACCCTTCAGAAACCCTGACTAGTAACTCTACTTATGTTTTGAATTTGCATAGTGAAACAGCTGCTCAACTCCCTAGCAGCTCAATATGTAAGAAAAAGTATATACACATTAATCTTGTAAAATGCTGTCCTGAAGAAGCACATTAGAGAACTTCATTCTTTCTCTTCATCTGTCCCCGCTTTTCCCCTCCCCCAAATACAACTAATATTCCTGTCAAACATAATTTTTATCTTAATCACGACCTAGAGAATGACAGCTATCTTGAAGGATCTCCAGACTAAAGTGGATTCTAGAAATTTCCTACCAAATTGAAATGGAAGCTCAAGACATCTCAGGTGATGTTTTAAGATGTCGATTTACTCTCCTACCTGATAAAATATGCAAACTTAATAGTCATATGAAACGACAGGAATTTTATTCAGTATGTAAGATGAATGTAAACATCAAAAAAGTTCCCTGCACTGATATTGTCAGCAATATCATTGTTCTTTAGGTCCAAGGAAAGCATTTCACCCTAAAAGGGCTGAAAAAAGGAATCGGGTTCACTTCAAGTCATGAAGAACAATAAAAGCAGTGCAAAAGAGATTCAGCATTAGTAGAGCAAAAGCAGCAGCACTACAAAACCTGTTTTAGGAGCCAAAATGGCAATGAGATTGATCCATCTGGTTTTTAAGTGGATTTTCAATAAAGATGCAAAAGAATTCTCAATCTAGGAAAGCACTTAAGCACTTGACAATCTCAGCATGTAAATAGGCCTCCAGGTTTCCATGGTACTCAGAACAAAGTAGATGTTTCATTGGATTAGGACAGAATTCTTTATTTTCTCCTTGCAGCTACTCAAGTAATTATTTCAGGCTGAATAAGGTCTGAGTTATTCATAGACAGATTCACTACTACCTGAAAAAAATATCAGCCAGATATACCAAACAATGTATTATCCTGGGTGTTTTTCACAATCCTAAAACTGAAAATTTCTTAAAACTAAAAATTTCTTAGTTATTCCATTTTCAGTGAAACTCACATCACTTCTAAATACACCAGTAATACAGCATCATCTATAAACAATATAGTATCATCTATAAACAATCCTTTTTTTAAAGTCATTAAATAAAAGGTGAGGTAACACAATTCTAGGTACTTCTATTATATTTAGTCTACCCATAGCAGTATTTTGGAAGAATCACGTAACGGTTAACTACTTTCAAAATGGTCAATCTTCCAATTATGTTTTAGAGACAATGATATGCAATAATGAATATTTCACAGAAGAAATGGGTTCTTGGTCTATTTCCCCCAGTGAAGCTTAGTGTTCAGTTTAATACAGAGAGACAAATGCATGCCTGCTTTGTAACAAAACTCCATGCCATTAGCAAATTAGGGAACGCTCTCACAAGACTACAGTATCTTTTTGGACTAATTGAGTTTTATTTGCCATCTGCAGCAGTATCAAAAGCATAACTTAGCACAGCTTCAATGAAAGAAAAAGCTGAAGTCATGTAAACTTAAAAATTCAAAACAAGTTAATTTGTTTTCCTCCAGAAACAGCAACAAATTTAGGAAACATATAATCCTGAGCAAAACATGCACTCAAGTTTCTACCCAACCTGTCCTAGTGTGCCATTGCAGCCAAAGCCAAACACTATTTCAGAGTCCTCACTTTTCCTACTACAAATAATTGCCCTCATGCAGTTGTCTCCCACAAAGCTATTCAGGAGAAGATATACAAGCTGAAAATAAAAGTGAAACAGACCAGCACCCACAGCAGCGACAGAAGGTTGTATCTTAGCCAAGAGTTTTGTGGTTCTTTAAAAATTTTGCAATGAACTATGTTTAATTACTTAAGGAACATTTGATTGTGTTATTTTAGCTGGTTTTGATTTAGATTTGTGTTGGCTGAGTGATTCCTCAGTAGAAAACTCTGAGGAATTACCTCACTGCACCTGCAGAAAGGAACTCCATGGACCCCATATCCCTTAGAGAGCTTAATCAATAGCTGAAGAACAAAACTCAATAAAAATTTTATTAATGGCTGCAATATAACTAGAGACAAACGAGACGTCATAGAACAAGAAAATATCTAGAGAGAGTTAAGGAGTCAAAGGCCTATACACCCCAGAAAACTTGATTAATACATTGCAGGTGCTGAAAGGGGGCCACTTCATAGGCTGGTACACCCCAGAAAACTTTATCAATAGTAACTGTGTAACCAGGACAGAAAATTTAATAAAAACTTAGAAAATTTAGCTGGATAAAACCTGGGTTATTCATTAAACAAAGATGGATGAGATGTTCTGGTAGTAATCAAAAGAAACATCTATATCATGGTGCAGTAACTTGGGTGGACTTCTGGGAATGTCTATAAAAAATGTTGGATGTTTCAGCATATATAAATGTCTGAAAACTGTCGTTTCTCTGAACATGGCAAACAAATTCCTGCTATGTTCCCTATCTTGACTCAAAATTGTTGTTAGGACTGTTCATCTGACAGCTTTTTACTGTTAGATTTAATCTAAATCAACTTCTCTTCAAATGCACAAAGGTTATTTTAACCTCTATACTTTGCTCTCAATACAGGAGAGAGCAGCGTAAGAGTTCCTCTTTGGCTTCTTCCAGTGAAAACAACAAACAAAGTAAAGTATTTTGAAGCACTGTATGTAACAGAAACAATTCCAAACATATTATCTCTAACAAGAAAATCTCTTAATATGAATATTACGTATTTACTGAGGGGATCCAGAAAAAAACCCTAGAATAAAGCTACATCAATATAGCTGATGAGTATTTTATATTTCTAATGTAATCCAAGCTTGTTTATTTCAGTGAAACTTCCTGTTTTCCATGCATAACCTGAAATCATTTCTCCTGTAATAAGATACAGAATAAAATACATCAAGTTCCTCATTTTGGTACAATCATCTATTTACTCCTCCTACAGGCCAAACTACAGCAGATTTAAAGTGAGCAATGTGGAAAATATAATAGCTCTATGAATCAAAAACAGTGAATATAAAGGACAGCCAATGCCTTGAGATCCTGATCCAAGCATTCTTTTGCTGCACCTCTCCTTTATCTAACACCTACCTGTGATGAGAGCTTTTCCCTGAGCCAGTTTACTCTTCTGTAATTTCTCTGGTGTTACAGTCAGCTAAGTTACAGAACTTGAGGCTATGAGAGAGAACTGGATGAGAAATATATTTGCATTGATTTTACTAATACACATCCAGCAGGATCAGAGAAAGCCACTGGTCAGTTCTGCCACTGGCAGTTCTGCAACTGGCAGAACGTTTCACTCAACTTGCATACTTTTGGCACGTGTCTACAATTCCCCTTGTCTCTCCTAGATGAAAAATGCAACAAAATACACAAGTGAAAGCAAATTTTTTGCAACTTCCTTCAGGAGAGAAGCAATATGTGTGACAGTTGCCTACTCTGAAAAGCTTTCCCTTCAGAAAACACTTAATGAATCACCATCCCTCAATATTTTCAAGGAGTCATATGCAGATTAATTTGCATCTTTAATTCGGGAGTGTAGAGTAGCAGGAAAGTTGTAGTTGCTGCCTATGCACCCATTTCTCTCACTTAGAAGTCACATGTTCTCCAAGAGCATCTATTATATTTCAAATAGTCTTGTATACTTCACCATCCCAATTCACAAAAACCAGATTAACCTGATTGCAAATGTTTTATGCCTTTATTAACATAATTAATATTCATTGTATTGTTTCCATGGCTCACAGAACGGAATAAAAGTCTATACTGAGATTTTTAACCCACTTCTGAATTCTAACCTAAGGTTACAGCCAGCCAACTCCAGCAAAGGCACTGGGTCGGCCCCCAAGTCTGACCACAGCCAACAACTGCAGGATAGCATTGTTGAGACATGAGCAACTGAGATGCTGCTATTTACTAGCACACAATAGATGTTTGGGGGCTTTGGGGCATAGAAATTAACTTCAAAGTCAAGAAGACAAGTTTTTTATTAATTCCAATGTGTTATGCATTTACGTGGAACTAAAATCTTCTGTACTTTCAAGTGACATACATCTGTATTAATTGCCAATTTAAGAAGCAAAAGAAAATCATACACAGGTAATCTCTGGAGGAAGATGCTGGTGACATGAGATTATATAAAAACACCACAAAACAACCCAACCAGTGCCTACAATCTGTTTGTGGAGATCCCATCTGTGAGGTTCACTCAGTATGACACCTGTTGATCACAAGGAGCAGAGATTATTTTCCATCAGTTACTTCGTAAGGACAGAATTTAATTACAGCCAGAAAAAACAGCAGCAAAGTGCCCTCTGCCTGTCATCTGCTTTCTATGACAAGTCTAAGCACTAGAGAAAGAAAAAAAGGATGAAAATATAATTCATTCTCGTGAAGAAAAAGGATTTGATTACAGCACCCAGGCCCTGTACCAGCTGCATGCATAAACCTTGCTTTAATTGGCAGAAGTGGAAGATTCAAGAAGTTATAATGATAAGTACACAGACATGAAAGAAAAAACTCCTAGGCAGTGATTCTGTCTGCAAGAAAAAGGTGATAATAATACTGAATAATGAGCTTTTCTGTTACCTACGTTTTGATAGTGAGATTGCCAAGGTTATTGCCTAGTCGGGTATTTAAAAAACTTAACAGATACCAAACAAACCCACAGACACCAAACAGCAGGGAAGCAGTGCAGTAAGGATCATAGAGCACAGGTGAAGATCCTTGGGTTAAGCCTGAACCAGCACAAAACTGAGCATGCAAGGAAGAAGCCTTGCAGTCTTTGTCCAGGGGACAGATCTGCCATGGCTGCTGGAATGGCTGATCAATATTACCTTCTATAATTGGGATCCACATCTATAATGACAGCACTGATGGGCTCATCTCACGCACTGTCTTGCATAAACTCCTGCCTTAAGTGGGTTGTAGCCCAATCTGTCTTGAAGTTCAAACACAGTCCTTGAATACTTAAGCTTGGAGTAATGTAGATGAAAAAATAAAACAAGCTATGATTTTCTTGCACAAAATGTCTCCCTGAGGTACTCTTCTTTCAGTTAGTTAATGGATGAGGAGCTGGGTATTTCATTCTTCCCTCTTCTTCAACATGCTTCAGGGGGTCACAACAATGGAATACACCTGAAGTTACTCAAAGCCTGTTGTTTTCTTAAACTGATTCTTTTCATTGCAGAACAAACACATTTTCAGTCTGTTCGTTGAAGATGGAGTGCTCTCCCTTATTATTGTCCTCTTACGTCTCTTTGTTAATTTTTCTGAAAAAAATGAACAAACTACACTGGCTGCAGCTCTGATAGCACTGTTTTTCTCTCACCCAAAAGAGAAAATTCATATTTCTGTCTTATCCTTAAGATCCTCTCAGAACTGGTATTTCCAGTACCTTAACTGAGACACTGAAAGTAAAGGCTTCAGCAGAAGTTGCATGATTTTTTCATCCTGCAAAGAGAGCTGATAAAAATCTCATTTATTCAGAGAAAGAGCCACAGCACATGGATCATATTGGATGGATAACTCCCAGCATGAATGGAGTTTTCAGTAAACACAGCAAATGACATACTAATAAAGCAGATGATAGATCTGCCACTCAGAGGGCTTTTTTTCTTAGTTCCTTCTTCCTTCTCCACTTCTTACTCTGTTGGCAATCTTTTCCTCTACAGCATATAGAAATCAGACTAAGGAAAGACAAAATGCCCTGCCAAGGACTGTTCAATGACATGGGCAGCTTTCAACCTGGCTTTTCACTGATCCCTCAGCTAAAAACATTAATCAGCTAAAAACACTATCATGGAAGACCATCTTAAAGTCCAGCTTAAAATCCAGCCATGTTGTTGTTTGGGCAGTATTTTTACTTTTTCCTGCACCACTGTCTACATCCCAAGTCCCAATCATCTTCACATTCATGAGGACTGCAACCTTGCAGTATCACTAAAGACAAAATGCCAATCCAATTTTAGCTCCTGAGGCTCTGCAGGGATGGCTTGTGACAAGGTAATCCAGGCATGGTATGATTTCAAGACCTTAGATCTGAGCTGGCAGCCCTGGGTGATGTCAGCTCTACTGCTCCAAGCATCCCCAGAGAGAAGGACACAAGCACTCCTTGGATCCTTCCAGTAATGCACTGCTCATGCCTTCCCTTGCCTTTACCCTTCCTGGAGCTGCCAATATCGCCTGCTTGCTCTGTTTGCAAATCTGTATTTACCTTGTACCCAAGTTTGAGCCCTGCCCTGCAAGTTTACCAATCCTCAGGACTTCTCTCATCACAAGAGCACCTCAAGTGCTTCTGCTCCTTCAGGGATTGTTCCCCACAGCACTCTCAGTCCTTTGTCCTCAGCCTGACCCTTTTGTCCTTCCTTTTGTAAAAGTGTCTGTGACTGACCTCAGGTAAAAATAATTTTGATTTTAAAAGGCAGGAGAGATGAAAATCAGCTCTTTGTACTTATTTGTGTTTCAGCCCATTATTGGATTTTGATGATAATCTGTTTGCTTCTGCTTAGATCAAAAGATTACCTTTTCCTTTTCAGGCCATGGTCATGTTTTTTTCTTTCTTTTAACCATTTGAAAAACCCTACTAAAATTTAAATTGGGGGCTGAGCTATGGAACTTGCCTGTTCAATTTAAAAACTTTCTTAACTGGACCCAGATTCCTCAGTTTAAACAGTACTCAGACATGCAACAATATCTGTGTACATGTATGCATATACACACCAAAAAACAAATTTCAGCCATACAGAATAAGGTGCACTCCAAAATTCCACTGAAACCACTGATTTCACCTAAATCTAGAGCACATCATATATCACACCCACTTGCATATACCCTGATGAAGAGATTGTGGATGCCAGCAGGAACCCCTTGATTTACTTTGGAGGATCTTAAATCAGGCCTCAGTGTTGTCCTTGCAAATATCCTCATTTGCTGGCTCTGGCCAGCAGATGAGCATAAAATGGAGAGATCTGGGTATCAGGTAACAGATAAAAAAATCTACTCAGAACACACAAAAGAAAAAAAATCTATAATTATGTTTAAAGAACATACACATGCAAAATGTATGTTCACCTACATTTACTCTCCTACAACTCTCAGCTTCCCCTGGAAATAATAATTTCTGTCTGCTTTAACAATGTCTGAGACCAAAGAGTGGTTTGATTAAATCTTTTCAGCATGAGAACATTGCCACACACATAACAAAAAGAGTCAAAAAGTTAAATTGGCGGGCTCAAAATAACTATCAAACCATTAAAGAAACCATGAAAGGCAGCCTTTACCCCAGTCATATAACCTGAAGCTGTCCTCAGAGGCAGAGCCAATGAGAGTGGTGGGTGGATGAGGTTCAGCCTAGCACTCCCACACAGCAGAGAGGAAGGGAGGCAGGATTTTGTTTCCCTACCTGACCATTTCAAACTTCCTTGAAGACCTGGGATAGCATTGTTATTGACTGTCCTAAAAGATAAATCATTCCACCCTTGACAGAAGGAATGAATTCCCATTCATTTTATTATTTGCCATTACAGTTTTAAATCTATGACTGTGTCATGGTTTAACCCCAGACAGCAACAAAATCCCAAGCTGCTGCTTTCTCAGTCCCTCAAGTGGGATGGGGGAGAGAATTCAAAGGGTTAAAGGGGGAAAAACCTCATGGGTTGAGATAAAACAGAGTTTAACAAGTAAAGCAATACCCACACACACAAGCAAAGCAGAACACGGAATTCATTCACCACTTCCCATTGGTGACAGGCGTTTCAGCCATCCTCAGGACAGCAGGGCTCCATGACACGTAACTGGCTTGGGAAGACAGATGTCATCACTCTGAACGTCCTCCCCCTCCCTCACACTGCTGCTTCTTCCCCATAGTTTATATGCTGAGCATGAGCATATGGTCTGGAATATCCCTTGGGTCAGTTGGGATCAGCTGTGTCCATTCCCAACTCTTTGTGTAGCCCAGCCCAGTCACTTGTGAGGCTGGGCAAGAGGCAGGAAAGGCCTTGGCTCTGTGTAAGCCCTGCTCAGCAACAACCAAAACATCCCTGAGTTACTGACACTGTTTTGTTCACAAATCCAAACAGCCCCAAACCAGCTACCCTGAAGAAAAAAAAATTCTGTCCCAACCCAACCCAGGACATTCTGTTTCTGCTTAAAAGGGAATTAAGGGCATGCATTAAGCTTACTAATAAAACAGTTAACTGCCAAGAATTATGCTAATGAACTTGACTACAGAGGAAAGAAGAGGAAAACACAGAAGATTAACATTTTAAACCTTATAATTGCAAGAAGAACAAATTCTCATGTTTAACTGAGGGCACTAGGTTTGAAGCAGCAGTAGAACATCCTCATGAAGTTGAAATAAAAACCAGACCTCCTCCAACTACCTGGTAAAGCACAGTGATTATATCATAGATGGCAGACAACCAAGAAGCTGCACCTCACCAGTGAGACTTACACAGATCCTTAAACAGGCTAAATTCCTCCTTCTACCTCTTCCATTAATTGTATTACTATACCTTCCCATCTTTCCACAGGGCTCAAAGTACTGGTTTAAGAAATATATCAAACAGATCCTGACATTAAGTTCTTCATGACTTGCTTCTTGAATATGCTTGCCAAAACAAATTATCAATAAAAGTCAAGAAGTTCCAAATACAGAAATATTCTGCCTATGAGATTCATTCTCCACTTCCTTTAGTGGATGCAGAACCAGCCCTTATTTCCAGGAATCTCTTACATCATTACATTAAACCAGTTAAAGATACATAGTACTGAAAATAAGTTGATCAACTTTTCTTAAATGATTTGCAGAAACATCTAGAAGAATGCAAACATTCAAAGTGCATGTTCCCTAAGACCTACTAGAATGCTAAACCCAGATCTCCCAGCAGTTCTGCATCTGTTTTTCCTCATCTTGCAGCATGTCACTTTTTTGCTGTTAGAAGATCAATAACAGAATTATTAGATCAACATTGTATTTCCTACATAATTTCTGTTCTGTACTATTTCAACAGAGGAAGTGTTAGACAGTCTGCTAAATGATAGACTACTCAACTACAGATATCTTTCCTCAGTCAACCTCTAGGACTGGCCATTAAGGTAGTGTTATTCCCAAATTTATATCAAAAATAACCCCCCATACAACTGTTCTTGCAGACTGCAGTGTCCATGACACACATAATGTTCTCCCTTGTCTTCCCAAGAAGAGATGAAGTACCATGAAGCCTGGAGAGCAATTTACATATGAGAAATAACACAATGAAGGACAGGACAAGGACAGGTGTAGGGAAGCAGGCTCTTGCACACACACAGCACCAGCCTGCTCTGTACTCCTGATTAGGCAGGGGGGAAATTAAATACACCTCTCTTTCCACAGCTTCCTCTTGTTTTCTCAAGCACCAGTCTTCCTTAACAGACTTTAAACAAAATACACACCTTTCCTCCACCCCGTAATAAAATCACCCACTCACATTAGTGAGCCTAAAAAGATGTGGCTAAAGAGAACCAAAAGAGTGCAAACAGGAGGAGGAGACAAGTTATGTTTCCTTTGACATGATACTTGCTGCACTTGAGATCATCTTTAAAAAGACAGATCAAAGAGCAAGGATAAATCGGCAAAAGCTCTTAAATGTTACCCTCCAGTCTCAGAAAAATTCTGAGCTATCATGATGTTTTTGAAGTCTTATGGAAATTTCCTTTTTTACTGCAGTAGAAGCAAAAACAATAAAAGGGAGAAAAGTATACTGGTATTCCATAAAACATTCTTTTCAATATTCCTAGTAAAAGTTTATCCAGCTGCTGAACACAGCACTACATCCTCTGCATCAATGAACTCCAATTTAACTTTTATTCCATGTCTAACCAGAGAAGCAGATCAAGACTACTGTATCTTAGATTCTTAGTTAATGCATGCAGAGAGCTGTAATACCCACAACCATCTGAGAACTGAAGAGTGGAAACAGACTCCCACTAAAGCTGTCACTGAAGCACAATATATTAGGTGTTGTCATGAGTGGAGTACATGAGAGAGAGTTTCATTTTATATTACATGATAAACTTCCATCCCAGTGAATTAATACAGTGTTAAAAAAGGTGTTATAAAGATCCTGCACCTCTCCACACAGAATTCATTTACAAAACCATCTGAACATCATCCATACCTAAGAAAAGGTGAATGAAAAAATATTCCAGCAAAGAAAGTTGCATGTTTAGCAAAAGAAAAGTGTGAAGCTTTCATTTATTAAAAGGAACCAGTTTTTCTTTCTATTCCTTACATTTTCTCTGGTCCAATTCTGCATCTCAGAGACCAATAAAAAGGAAACCAAGTATTTTCTTGTTACCTGTTACCCACAGTTATAGTAAATGAAATGAAAGTTTGTTAACATTAAAAATTACCCTTAATTAAATATTAGCTTACCAATTCTGATACAAAATCTATCTTCAAATTAACCATATCATGGTATACTGGGATGGAGTTAACTTCCTTCACAGCATCCCAGGTGGTTCTAGGTTTTATATCTGTGGCTAAGAAGAGCATTGGTAATCCACCAGTGTTTCAGCAACTGCTGAGCAGTGCTCATGGAGCATCGAGCCTATTTTTTCCCCAATTTGTCCCCTCAGTGAGTGGAGTGGGCAATAGGTGGGGAGGGAATGCAGCTGGAATAGCTGCCCCCAGCTGCCCAAAGGAGTAACCCAGACCACAGAACACCAAAAACTGGGATTAAATTAGAGACAGTGTGCCACAGGTAGCCATCGCTTATCAGTCTGATGGTGGGAGGTAGTGAGTGATTTCCTTTGCATACCATGTTTATTTTTCTCTTGTTAATCAGAATTCAGTAAAGCAGCACTCCTTTTCAATTTGCACTTTTTTGGTTTAGTTCTTGTGGCAGTGTACAGAGGCCATGGAAAGGAAGAAACTCAAACGGCAGCCAAACAGGAGCATCTCTCTATAATTCCTAGAACCATGCCCTAGGAAGTCAGGGAACATCCATTTTAGGAAACAAAATGTGTAATTTAAATTAGAGGAGCCAGCAGCTCATCTGCAGGCAGACTGAGCAGGGCTGCTGCAGTTCAGCAGTCCCAGCACAAGCTCTTCTGGACACACATCATGTTAAACACAATGAGAATTTGCCTTCAGACCAGGCTATCAACTAATTGTTTCAATCAGAATATGAGTCAAACTGAGCTTCCAGCTATTTCTAGTCCTCATCAAGCTGAAGCTTCCTAAGTGAATGAGACTGAAAATTCAGTTTCCTTCCCAGCTCTGCCTCTGATCTGATCTAGACACAAATTGAAATCCATCAGACCATGACCAATTAGCAGAGCAAGCGTGCACTGCCACAGCCCCACTGCTGGGCTCTACCTCCAGTGCTGCACCACCTCCTCATGCAGGTGTGAAACTGCCTGGGCAGGCTTTAGGTTTCTGCTTGGCTACTACCAGCTATCAGATCCCTCAGAGCACTGTATAATTCCCATTAATTTAATCTTTAAAGCCGAAAGTAGCAGAGTAATACATACTGCTCTTCAAACCCACAGCAGGTTGGTTTTTTCACTGACAGGCAATTTAAAAAATAAACAAATAGAAATTGCTTTTACTATGACAGAAAAATGTTAGTAAACAATTGTTACCTCATAATAACATATTGTGTTATATCCTGATTTTGGGAAGCTAATAAAACCCACAAATAAATAAGTGTAAGCAAAGAACACCAGAGTCCAGGTCTTCTGTGTCTGCTTCTCCTCTGCCTTCAATTCACCTTGTTTATTCCATTTCTGCCCTGAAGAGTTTACTATCTATTTTATGCAGTACCATAATCTTGCACAGAGATTCCAGGATTCAATGAAAAATAAACACATTAATAAAATTATAACTCATATCACAATCAGAACAAGTCTTCATCTGAGCAGTTTTTTACACCTCTTCTGCACAGGATTAAAACTATCTATTTATTTATATACAGCATATGTATACAAATACTCGCACACCTATACATGTGTCTATATATATATACTTGTATATTTACACCCCATACATATTTGACATATATAATCTACAATTTTAAAAATATTGCATAGTAGAACTTATAAAATTTCCACAGATATACATATGCTTCATATATATTTCATCGTATATAATGGTGACTGTCACCTGCTTCCGCCAGACTGTTAAATCCATTTCTCTGTAGAGAAGCAATCCCTTTTTCCAAAGAAGAAAACACTGAGGGTGGTATCAAAAGCAGAAAGTGATAGAAAAGTCCCAAAGTTGAGAAGACAAACAAGAACACTTGCCAGCAGGAGGGCAGAAGCAGCAGGAGCAGAGGCCCACAGCACTGAGGGCTGGGAAGTCCCTGTGGGTACCACCTCTGGACCGGGGAGCCTCAGCCCACACACTCCCAGTGGAGGATGCCAGGAGTGACTGAGAAGCCCATAGAGAATGTTTCAAGCAGAAGAGCAGGAAAGAGTCAAAAACAGACTGTTCCAGAACGGAAATTTTGCCTTAATAACTTTCCCAGTAGCCTTGCTACCTCCCTTTTCAACTTGGTGCTTTATAAACCAAAGATGAGGCACTAAAATGGGGCATATATGGACTTGGTGGTGCTGCATAAGCTTATAACTCAGTAGACTTTATGACTGCAAGCCATTTGTATTGATTTATTTACTTCATTAGTGAGGGGAAGATGTAATTCTGTATTGATGGAGAGTCAAATTGAAGAAGGAATAGCTGATTAGGCATTCTAAAATCACATTCTGTAGTCAAGTTTTATAATGGCACATCCAAAATTAAATACTAAGAGTATAAACAATCTAAATCTAAAGTTAGAAACCTAAATCATTGATCTGATCTGTAGACAAAAGAGTTATGCATCTGCTTTACAAACTCTCACCTTATATCTCCTACTTGATCAAGTCTTACAAGATGTGCTAATGTAATTATGAAAATTCTTTAATTGCATAAACAACCCTTCAAGTTTTTACTCCTGGGCTTTGAAGGCGCTATGTTGATTGAGGCCATGTTTCCTATAAACATAGCTGGATATTTGGGGAAGTCCTTTTCTGCCAGCCACTGTACACAATGCAGTAAAAGCATTGTGCCTTTGAATCCCAAACCATTCTGGCATTTCCCTTTGATGCATGTTGGAATGGTTATTATTAAACCAATAATTTGGCAAGCACGAAACATCATCTTCAAGTGGGAAATTAATCTTCCCAGACTAGGGAATGTAAATATTTAATTCTAAGGAGCAAAAATTAATACAAGAAGTTGGAAAAATATGTAAGTCTATTAACAACAATACTCCCCACCTTTCTGCTGGACATCTCAAAGTAGTATAAAAGGATAAATAAGCATTAATTTTTTTATTTATCTATGGGGAAAGTTGAGTGCAAATTGCTCAAGGCCACAGAGACAGATATGACTAAGGAGTAAAACTGAGGCTCTTTAGTCCCGCTCCAGTACCCTGCTATTGCACCAAACCTTATCATGCATATCACTACAGAAGCAACAACAAAGAAATCCCATCCTGTTGGCCTCTCCAGCATCACCCTTCCTCTGCTGGCTCTCTACAGACCTCTTCCCACCTACCTTTCCCTTTTTGGATAACTCAGCCATCTGGCAAGGCCTGCCAGGAGCATCCCAGGCAGCACCATGGCCAGGGCAGACAGCAGTGCCAGCACGTCCCCAGGGCTGCAGCCTCCACAAAGATAACCAGGCAGCAGCACTGGTGGGTACAGCACCGTGGGAGGATCTCCTGAGATGCTGAACTTCCCAGGAGGGCTGAGTCAGCTCCATCACTGCCTCGCGGAGATCCAGGAATGGACTAATGAAACATGATGTCAGCACTCAGAGAAAATAATCTGTCGTACCAATCTAATGCAGCCTGAATCTTTAATGTGATATTGATTTGGCTAATGTTTCTCCATACTGCCATCTGCAAGCAAAATACTTCTCTGTTACACAGTAAACTACACTCAGGGTCATGCAGGACAATAGCCAATATCATTATGAAGAAGGTTTTGTTTTGTTGCTGGAGTTTTTTGAATTTTGTTGTTGCCTTTTTTCTTTTTTTAAAGAGCAAATATATTTAAAATTCTGCATTCAAAGACATCACTAACATTACTGGCACTGAGAGAAAAGCTGGTCACGTCTAATTCCAGTCATTTTGTCTTACATCATCAAAGAAAAAGACAGCTCCATGTGGCCAGCATGTCCTAAGAAAGGGGGCAAGGAAGGCTGGCAGAGCTGCAGGAGTTGCAGAACAAGGTGTTGCAACACTAAATCAACATTTCAGTTCTCACTGCAAGGGCTCTTGTGGTCAGAATTTTTGTTTTTTTTCCATCTCTTCTCACTATGCAAGTTCAATACTATTTTTTTTCCATCAAATGGTTCATCTTATTTTAAGATCACCCACTTTAAATATGCTGAACACTCACTGTTTTCCACTGATCTGGGAGAGGTGTGTTATTTCTGTCACCACACTGCAGACACAGGAAGCACAGAACTAATTGCAGAGATCCAGGAAATTCTGGTGGGAAAAGGTTTTGCTACTAAACTCCTTCACCAAAACTCAAAACCTCTTCTTCCCAATCCCCTGTAGGACAGTGACAAACTTTAGTACCATTCCTTTCCTTCCCTCAAATCCCAGCCAGCTCTCACCCATCTTGTATCACCATTATTAAATAGAACTGTGTTTCTAATAAGGAAAAGAGAGGTTAAACTTTTCTTTGGGTGCAAGCCTAGCAGGTGTCTAAAGAACTGTCTTTTGTCTAGGTCTTAAAGACAGCAGCATTTGTGGTTATTCATCATTGCATTTTCTGCTGTAACTGCAGGCATATGAGCTCATTATTCACCATGTTTTTTGCTTAATCTCACACATCTCATTATGATTTATTTGGGGCTATTTCCTGCTTCCTCCCTCATATCCCTCTCACTGACCTTCTCAGCAAACAGCAGAGCCCACAGCAGGTTCGGAGCTATAACAATGCACCCATGGTCCACCTGCCTCTTCTTTTGAAAACCAGAGCTGGCCCCAGAGCAGGACCCAACTTAAAGTGGGGCAACTATTTCTTTAAGTGCTGCAAAAAACCTTCATCTGGCAGACAGCTGGGATGACTCCTGTCAGTGAATAAATTATGAAATGCCTCTCAGAAAAGTGTTATAACTATAGTTAGAATATACAAGATGACTCAATGCTGAAAAATGATACCCCCATCTGTCAGATTCAAAAAGTGAGGAAACTTGCTTTAGAAACCATACAACTTCCCTTCAACTTTCCTTTCCTGCCAAATCTGTATCTTTTCTAAAATTGTAACCTGCCTTGTCCTGCAGCTCAGAATACTATTTTTGGACGATGCCTAACTACAAATTAGGATTACTTTGTTTTCTTTATGCTTTACTTGGGTGCAAACAGGTAAAAGCCTGGAGGTAAAAAGCAATTATTAGTCATCAGTAGAGGGACGTCTGCCAGATGGCCAAAATGAAGGATGCAATGGGTTAAACACATTTCATCTCTGAGGGAAGTTAACTGTGCTAATGTTCTTCTACTAGTACATCTATGTATTCATAAGCCATCCTATCCTCTTCAGAAATGCATGAAGAAAAGTAATTTTGCAGACTAATAATCTAGTGCAGTCAAATTTTAACATATATTCACACATAGGATATGGATTTTGTAAAACCACAGGGAAGTTTTGGGGGGGGTTGTTTGTTTTTAAAGGTGGTGAATGCTCTTAAGAAAAGAAAGCCTTATGGACATTCAAAGCTTAACTGCTCCCAGGAATTCCTGCTGTAAAAGTCTTAATATTAATAGGGTACACTTTAGGAAGTATTTTTAAAAATATCTACTTTGCTGTTTAAGTGCTATCCAAATAGTTACATTATCACTGAACTGAAGATGCTGTAGAGAAGATGCATTTGAAAAAAGTTTGTGCTCCAAGTACAAGACCTGCAATCTTAGGTATGACAACCACAGATCTTCTGTGATGTTCAGAAAAAGTGATTTTATTGAATCATTTTACTCATTTTTTCCTCAGAAAAAAAAAATTTAAATCTCAAGAACATCCTAATATTCACAAAGTACCATCCCTGCTTCCAGGATCTGTGGTGGCCTGAAAACAGTTTAGTGCTTTGATTTGGGCTGGGTTTTGTCACAGCTGTGCAGGAGGTACCAGAAGTGAGTCCTCAGATGCCTTCTACCTCTCTATTTTAGTTAGGCCAGACAGATTTGGTCCTCCTTTGTATCACAACTCAAGTGTTTCAGAGAATTCATTTCTTTTTCATTGAAGTGAACACAGGAGAAGGAAAATAATTGGGATATTTTGTACAAAGGACTGTCTGCGTCATGACAGAGTCTGAACACCTAGAGGAAAATGAACTCACTCATAAAACAAGAACCTTTATTCAATAAGATTCTATAAACAATTTCAATCCTTCATGATTTATGAAGCTGAGTCAGTGTGTCTATAGTAAAGGAAGTTTAAACCTAATTTTAAAACTTAAAAAAAAAAATCCATCTACTGCATTATCAGTCTTCATTCCTGCTATTTAATTCCTCAGAGCTTCCATTCTTTCTAACCTTTCAAGGGATCAGATAGCTCCTGCCACAGAGTACTTAGATTCATTTTTTTTTCCCATTTTACATGCAACATGATTAAGAATTTTTTTGTTTAAAAATCACAATTTCATGGGGAAGCAAAAAGCAAAACCTGAAAACACTTCCCGAAGTTTCATGGGCAAGTAAAACGGAGCAAGAGAGTTTGGATAGGCAGAAATGCCAGCAGCGTAATTCAATCAAGATGTACTTTGCAGCACAAGTAATGAGTTTCAGGGCACCTTGCAGTAGTAAAGAAGCCCATCAGTTTATGGAAAGGGAAAGGTCTCCCTCATTCCACCTCAACAATGCAAAGAGCTTCACAGACCTTTGCCATGGGTAGAGTTGATAAATTGAATTAGCCATGCTAGCTCAATTAAATATACACAAAATTTGGCTAGGAGAATTAGTGAAAAACCACTACAAAGCTGCTTATATGTTAAGCATGAGCTACTAAGAACATTAATGCCATAAATTACTATAATGATTATTTTAAATCTGGACAAGTAATATTTTGTTCTGTGGGTCTCTATTAGTACTACCTTTAAGTAAATGCTATCAGCATTTATAAATTACTTTGAAAGTTTTGCTTTTGAAGAGATATATATTATTTTGAATTGTTTTCCTTTAAAGAAAAAAATCATGGTTTACGTTAGCTCAAAAATAACTTGTCCATTTTGCACAGAGATATGAGGTAACACATCAGTTTCCAGCACCCTAAATTTTTAGAGACCACAAACACTAAATTCCCATGGGCCATATGAACAGAAACAGACTTTTACCATGTATTTGAGGGATGACAATACGCTTTTCACTGGAAAATACTTTGCTAGAGAAAACATTATTTCCTAGATCACCATTCCTAATTAGCTGCTGGCAATATTTGCATTATTTAAAGCTGCTTCATTGCTAAGCACTATAAGATTCAGCAAATCATGCAACATTTCTTTAAGCGCACCAGTGAACTTCATTACCCACTACCCATCCTCAGATGAGCTTCTCTGCTTCCCAGCCACTCCACTCCTTGGGCCAAGAGGGAGATGCACATTTTACACCCCCATCCCCACTGCAGCTGGTATTTTGGGGCAGCCAGAGTTACCCCAGGGCAGTGGGGACCGTTGACCTATTTTGTACGAAGGAAAGGGCCTGTCTCTTCCTTTATTTCCCTGGTACCAATCTTATTCTTCTGTTCTGCTCTGAAAACACCCAAAATAGAAATCATTTAGAGTCCAGCTCTTTAAGTGGTTGCTAGGTCACATTCTCAATGAAAGAGCATGAAAGATTTCTAAAGAAGCTTCCCTGGAGCTTCTGAGCCCGGTGGCAATAGAGACACAAAGTATTTGCAACCTAACTGAAAAATTACTAATTTTAAAACTCCTATTGCAAAACTACTGCAAAACCTCTTGTCATTAATTACAATTTCTTTTTTGTTAGCAATGTTTTAGAGATATTATTTGCTAATGTAAACTAATCCAGTAGCCCATAGGTTCACGTAGGTTTATGAAACTCTGCTTGTTATTTTATGCCAGTTTTCAAACACCAAAGCAGTTTTGACTGAATAAATACAACTTTTGAGCAAAGATTGTGTGTATGTACCTTCCACAAGCAAGCCAAGGTACACAGCTTAACAGGATAAGTCAAACTCAATCTACTTTCCATGAAGAGCCTTCCCTGGTCCTACTCCTTCTCTTCCCCCTGCCTTCCACAGCCCCACCATCAGTGGGACACATGGAGCTGTGCTGACTCCCAGATCAGGGATCCAAAAAAGCCAACCCGGTACACAACTCAAAAAAAACCCAAAGAAAGAAGCCTTTAATTCCCTTTTCAGTCACAAATTATTCTATTTGCTGAGCTGGGTATAGGTATAAGTTTGATCTAGAGCCCTACCTGCTTTACCTACAACAAAGCAGAGCTCTCATCTGCTTCTTTCAAGGCAGCAGCTCTAAAAGTAGTCCTAGAAATACAAGGGATAAAGGGAGGATTTGTTGGTAATTGGTAATTTGTTGGTAATTACTACTGTAAACCACAAAGCCTCCAGAATAGCAGTGTAATTCACAGGTATTTATCATACATACACTTGTTTTCTGTTTCCAGTGAGGTGTGAAAGGTTGTACAGGTCAGTCAAGAGCCCACTTTTGCTCTCCAACAGCCAGCAACAACAGAGCCCCGGGGAATGCGGTCATAAAGAGGCAAAGCATGCACCACCATGTCCTCAGAACGTTGGTGAGGCTGGGGCTTTGAGCCAGAAATACCCTTTCCCTATTTAACAGCCTTCAGTAGACGTTACTGAAGCCTTCTCTGTCACTTTGTGAACCAATGCAGAGTGCCATGTGACAGCTACGCAGCCTAACTACACTGTGCAGGAAAGCATTTCTTTCCTGCGCTTTGAACCTGCAGCCCACCAGTTACACTGGATGCTGCCAGCTCTTCTGCTGGAGAACACAACACTCAGTCCCCAGGGAACTCCCCCCTGACAGGCACAGACACAGACCTCCATCACAACCCTGTCACTGCAGCTCCTTTCCAGCCTGAATTGTACTGTAGTTCATCATTCCACTTTCAGAAATCATTCTGTTGTTGCTCTTGTCCACACCTCCTCCGGTTAGACTGTGTCATTTTAGAGATGACCACACCTCTTCATTTCAGGTTTGGATGGGGTTTTTGGCCACTCCTGAGATGCTGTTTTCATAATAATGTCCTTTACAATCTTAAGGCATTACATCTGCAGGTAAATTGGCAGTTCAAATCTATACATTGATTTTTTTTCCCATGACCTTCTGCTGCCCAGTAGCTCAGCCTCATAAAACCTGTTTACAATTTCTCAGTTAGGCCCCAGTCTGACTACCCTGAATACTTAAGTATCAGCAGCAGCTCATTCACTTCACTGTTCACTGTCTTTTCCAAGCTACCCATCAATATATCGAGCTGCACAGGCTCCTGCAGAGACCTCTGCAGTCCCTTACAGGTGGCTTGATTTCCACCGTGAGATCTGCCCATTTTACTGATACCTGCATTCTGCAACTTTTCATCCATTATTATTTGGTTTGAAGATTTACCTTGTTGGTCCATTGCACTGTTGGGGGAGTTTTGATTTTTTTTTCTTAACAAAGGGTGGTTGATGATATTATCAAATACCTATGGAAAATCCCAGTATCTCACCTCACTTGACAATCACCTTTGTTCACGTGTTCAAAGAACTCCAATAAATAAATACGGCAAGCCTTGTTGTTGCAAAACCCACACTGACTATTCTGCTATCTATCATGTTCACCTAAAGGTGAATTCTATTATTAAAAGCAAACTCAATTAATCTTCCAGATAACAGCAATGGGTTTTTTGGGCTTCCCTGGAAACTCTGCCTCCCCCTTGCCCTTTACCATCCTTTCAGCCTTCTGAAAGTGCAAAATCATATTACGTGAATGACATTAAAGTGAGCAGCTACATATTACAAGTAATTTTTCTGTCCTTCAAGGCACACCACACTACAGTGATGACATGTTATAATCTGTTTGAGTTATGTTACTCCTCCAGTCACTTTTTCTACAGGCACCAAGACAAACCCTTTGGTACCTGCCTCCCTCATTGGGGAGGTTTCAGGGCATTTTAAACTCCCACATTCTCCACTAGGATGGCAAAAGTGATAAAATAATTTGATTTTACTATTGCAACTTACTTCTCTGAATGTAGAATTTTCCTTGGAGTCTCCAGCACTATGTCTTTAAACCACCACGAAGATTTGACTCTTAACTACTCCTTTCAGCATTTGTTTAGAAAAAAAGCAAGATCACCGACCAAACACCACAAACCGAAACAAATCCCTGAAGCAAATATCATCCTTTTCTGCTCTCTCAGAGTTATCTTCACCTTCTGGGACGGAATCTTCTCACTTTTGTTGACCCTGCAGAGACGCTGAATTTACGCACACTGGAGCTACTGCCACAGGGCAGGTTTACTGTGACATTTTGAACTTGCTGTGCATGCTCAGGAACCAGATGCTGCCTCTCTCCTTAGTGAATACCCTCACTAGCTCATCTATGCAGCTGCCACTGGCAGTGTTTAAAGCTTATTTGCAGCAACCCATCCCAATATGACATAGTTGTTGCACCCCATCCCTTCACAGTCTCCCCCATTATCCTCCACAGCATTGATGGCAATAACCCAATCCTACTACCATGTTTTTTCTTTTCTATGCCTACACTCACTGGGATTTTTCTGTTACCTATAGCAGGCTGCTGATCTGACTTGACTTTAAGCTTTAAAATACAGCACAGTTTCTCTGCCAGCTCAGCCTACTCCAGCTCTCCCTGTATTTTGACACTGCATTATCACAGCATTTGTCACCCTCCTGCCACACTTAAGATGCATATTATGTCAGTATCCTCTTTTAAAGACAAGCATTTAGCGGTGCCTTTTAGTACTTCGGTTTCTGGGATTAATGCAGAAATACATATAAAATGTGTCAAAACATTTTGATTTTGTTTTCCTCTGTGCATGTTTAAGTAGCACTTCATTGGGTTCCAGTCTTCCCTTCTGTTTCCCACCTAGTTACTGATAAAGGACAAAAGAGGAGCAGGGCTGAGGAGTTACTGCCTAAGTTTTGTTTCCAGAATCTCTGGATTCACTGCACCATGGATACAGGCAAGATGCCTTGAACACTGAGCACTCCTCTTCCCTTCCTAGAAACCTGTCCAAGCACCTTGACATGCCCATCATCACCCTGGTGCCCAAAAAGCAGCTCACCAGGCAGTCCTTACTTGAGTAACACGAACTGGCTTTAATATATTCCCTGCCCACCATCACCCCAGTGCCCAAAAAGCAGCTCACCAGGCAGTCCTTACTTGAGTAACACAAGCTGACTTTAATATATTCCCCTTAATTTAATATTTCCTCCTACTTCAAGAGGCCTGGGAATATATTTTCAGTGCAATAGCACATGGAACAAGGATAAGAACTCATGTTCACACACTATTGCCTCACCAGCAAGTCACCACCCTCCTTCTGCTGCTAGGGCTGCTATTTTAGAGAAAGGATTAGCATCACTCAGCCCTGATGTGCTCCTAAATGAGCTTCTCTGCCTCCTTTCCCCTTTGCTCCACAACACCAGCACTGCTGACCCAAAAGCAAACCCCCCAGCAACAGCAGTCACAGTGACCCCCTCATTCCCCAGCTTTCCTTCGCATCAGCCAGCCTCGACTTAGAAGAGATTTGGCTCCAAGAGCCCTGAGCTGTTCCGAGAAGCAAAGATAAACCGTGTTTTGGAAAATCAGAGCAGGAAATTGAGAAGCGCAAACATGAAAGAGATTAAATATCCCTACTTTTGCTTGGCAGCAGATACTCCTAAATCCCCAGTGACACCCTACACTGAACCTTCCATAAAAATTACAGTGGCATTCCATCGTTGTGAACAACATAAAACCACCCTAAAAGTACAGCAACACATCTTCCACACATCATTCTGAGTAGCAATGTACAGACAAGGTCAAGGTGCTGCGAGAGAAGCCACAACTCTCCATTGCCATCAGAATTTGGAGGAATAAGGATGGGAGTGGACTTTACTTCACTGCCACTGCACGTTTTTTTCACAACTCCTGAACTGCAATGGTGCCATCAGGAAAGAAAGACATCACCTCTATGTAAGTAATTTTGGGGTGCAGGAGGGAAGTCCAGGTTTTAAGACTAGAAAATTAATGTAAGGGAAGCTTTGAAAACAATTCTTACTGACATTAACAAAGAAGTAAATTCATTGAGTGCAGAAAGATGTGCTGACATAGGTGATTCCTTGGATAAGAAGTCCACTTGCCACACTGAATATCTGCTTTTAGGTATGTGCAAGAGGTCTTACCCTTGGATAGATGTTACATGAAATGATTACTTATCTACTCTATACCTAAATTGCTTAAAATTAAATATTTTAACTCCTCCAAGACTCTTGTGTGCTTATCTGATAGAAACAGCAGATTGCCATTTGTTATAGAGTGCTTTAGTTCATCTCTGATACTCAGTAACATCCCTGCAGGCATCAGCAGCTACATGCATGCAGAAGAAGTTTCCTTATTGATTTATCCCAGACCTCTGATCCAATAAGCCATTTATCACTGCCAAAAGGACAGTGACAAATAAATTTAACATGATGTGTTAAACACAAAGGCTATAAAATGATTGAACCTCATTTTCCAAGGGGCTTCTGCTCAACCTAAGAAATGTGAAAACACGAGCTGCATCTGTATAACAGCCATTTTACAATTGCCTGTTGTTTCTACAAGTTTGCCTATGGTTTCTACAGAAACCTATTGCTTCTCCACACAGGAAGAAGGTGCTGGCACAGCACCAGAACTTAATTTTTTTTTAAAACCAAATGTGTTAAAGTGTCTTGATAACATGCTTCCTTCTTTTTTTGTTTTTTTTGAGGTGTTTGGGATTTTTGCAGGTTGCTGTGATACACCTGGGAAAGCCTATGAACAGATCTATTGACAAATTTTGAATTTCACAGATTACATGTATTTGTGGCAGAAATGTAAACTACTGGAAATTTAAGACATCTCTTCTTGTCATCTCCGGAAAAAAAAAAAAAAAAACCCACACAGAAAACGGACTACACTTTGCTCCCTGCCCTGGCTTTATTACACACTTGTAAGCAACAATGTTTACTCCTAAATCCTAGAATTCCATTTTAAAAAGTCCCTATTCAGGCCAATCCAGGAGTTCTCCAATTAACTACATGTCTAAACATAATGTGTATTACCCAAGTCATTGACAGGTATCATAAAAAGTGCAACAAGTCTAAATAAACTCTGAAAATTTCCTAGGTATGTTAGTATAATTAATTTTCTTATTAAATGAATGTAATTTAATAAATTCACATATTCTTAAAAAGAGAATATTACATTAATTTCAGCTAACACCAATGAATTCAACATCACATGAAGGCATAGTGAGTAGAGCACAGCTTCTGATTTTGCCAGAGCACTACAAAATCTTTTCCAGATGACACAAGCATCTTCCCTGCCTTGAAAAGCTTCTTTACTTGTCATCACTTGCTCTTTTGCTGTAATAAGAGTTACCACATTTCATTCTTCACCTGGCTTCTTCCAGCCTTACTAACATAACCATTGCTTTGAGAACCTACTGGAAGTTATAAGGTCTTTTCTGCAGCTTCCAAATCCAATAATGCTGCTGTGATCAGGATATAGAGCGCACACACGGCTAATGCCAGAAGCATAAGCATCACTCACTGTGGAATTACTTATTTTTTAAGACTGCTTATAAAGTTTAGCTTCATAATAACAATTTCTTTGTCACATTTCCTGAAAACCAGAGGAATTCCATGAAGCTGCATTCAGCTTATTACAATTCTTAAATAAATAATTGAACACACGCACAAACAGATCACATTACCTGCTGTGAATCAACACTGAAGCAGGATGCTCTGCAATTCTGATTAATATATTTTAATCTAATAATTATCATAGTAAATTGAAATAATTTATATAAATATATTTGATTTGCCATCCCTAGTCCTGCAGGACAAAATGGTATAAAGGTTCAATTACACTCTATAACTCTTCAGATATAAACATTGACTCAGTCTGGGGCTAGGATCGGATCTAGCTGCACCCAGATTCCTCTGTGAAGAGGAGGTGTTGAAAAAGCAAGAGGGTCCTTCTGCACCTCATGACTCAGTGGAAGGTTCTCCCTGATGAACTTTTGAACCTTCCATTCTGCCTGCAACACACACATCCACCAAACAAGCATTTGGGGTTTCCAAATTTTAGCTGATAACACAGAGGTAACTCACTTGGAAAAGTCAATGCATAACTAAAAGGATATTAGGTATGCCAAATCACAATACAAACCTTCAATTACTATTTCCTAATATTTATTGCCCTTCCAATGCTGCAAAGGTCACTTCACAATAACCCAAACATGCACAACTTGGTTGGATTAGTCACACCAATATGCTTCAGATTTAGCATTAATTCGATTCTACCTCTTAGTCCCTCATAATATTTTCTGCCTTTTAGTTTAAAATGCCAGTGTTTATCAAATCTTCAAACCCCAAGCTTCCAAATATTGCAGCTATTCCTATTTAGACAGCAAACTAAATCCCAGTGTGCCACCACACTTAAGGTTCCTGCCTTCCTTTTTTCTGATGGGCAGGTATTACACATTTCAGTTCAGAAAAGCAATCTCACTTGTCCCAGAAGAGCAAAATGCAGATCAAACAAAAGAGCCAATTCAAAAATTGTTTCAGCAGTTTATTTTATAGCCACAACAACGATTTACTTGTTGCAAAGGCATATTAAATTGAGAATAATGGAAGAAGGAGCCATAAATGGGGTTTTAAAAGGCTCAGTGTCTCAGGGCATTTTGGAGAAGGAGCTGGGAGAAAGCTCAGGAAGTTTTATTTATTGTTAGTAGCTGGATCACTGTAACACAAATACTCTTGCCATGGTAGATACTCTTTAAAAATATTAAGCTACAAAGAATCCCATGTTTCATTATGAATTATCAAAAGATATATATAGGTTGACAGGGAGAACAAAGCAACAACACTACATTCAGGAAGGATCATTAAATCTTTATGTTTAAAACAAATGATGTTTTCTGTCCACTGAAGCCCACAATTCTCCTTACTGCATAGAACAATACCAAATTCCAGACATGCTGATTCTTGTCTAAAATGACCAGGAAAGTACCTAAGAGCAAACCTGCCCTGCAAGAACTGAGGTTTTAGACAGAACACAGTTAGAGGGGAAACCCTGGAAACATCCTGAAGCAGCAATTTCTGGAGATTTCTAAGAAATATTTCCAAGAGGCAGATGTTTCCCTGACAGCTAGCATTCTGAAAGATGCATTTTCTAATATTAATTCACTGACTGAGATGTGTCTTCCCTCCTCTCTGTCCTTTCAGTGAGGTTTGCAGGCTAAGAACACAAAGGCAGTAAGAGCACTAAGCAATCAAGAATCCTCTTTAGAGATAGCAAGCACTACAAGAGACCATCAGAGCCTTTAAAACTGCTGAGCTCAGCCGAAGGTGGTCCAGCAGGGTTTATTTTGGCATATCTGAGATTGCTATGGAGCAGGCTGAACTGAAGAGGGCTACAGGAGCAGCTGTGCAGCCCAAACCACGCTCCAGCATCTCCTCTGCAGCACTAGACTCATCTCATGTACCACACACACACCAGGAAACTCCAGCCCAGGATGAGATCACACCATGTAAGCATCTGGAATTTTCCAGACAACACAAGTACTGTGCTGTCTGTAGGATTTTGAGGTTCTCTCACTGTTCTCTCCCTTGACAGGTGTTATTATCAGCAGGCAGAGGGTTCACCCTGCAGCTCTAGGACAGGACTTGAAGGCAGAGGACCAAGTATCACACAGCCTTTTGCACTACAGCTTGTAAATTTACAATTACAATTCTCATAAACAACTCCAAGACTATTTTAAAGATACACTGTGGATAAGATTGGGCTCAAATTTTCAGCTCATCCTTCAGATATTAAGATCTGGTATCCTTTTCCCAAAACCCTTATCAGAAAATTCCTGCAGCAACCAGGTGTTACTTCCAAACAGCTTTGATTTTCACCTCCATATCAGCCTGGGAGGTAGAGGTAATAATAATTGTGGGTACAAATCATCATTATCTATCCCCCAGATCAGATACACAATAAAATATCTTAGAGGGTGACTAGGACTCAAACCATCTAGTACAACAGGCTTTTGTAGAGAATATAAATTAGAAGTGAGGGTGAGCCATTAATTTCTGATATCGCTTTAAATTCTCCTAAAATACTACACAGTAATGAACTAAGGGATGATGTTGGAAAATTATCCAGCACTGTGGAAGAGCTAAAACTACTGAACAACAAGCTACAGAAAACCCCAACTAATTAAGATGCTCCCTCTGGGCCCTCCCCTTCCCATTCAGTCCTCCAAAAAGCATTGTTCCCCAGAGTTTAAAAGTCTTGACAGGTCAAACATGGGCTGGCCTTTAAATAACTGAGCCCTTAAGATATCTACAAGTGCCCAACTCTGTTGCTGCAAATAAATATTTGGCCAGCTAATTTCCTGGCTGTATCTTCACAGCTCTGGCTAAGGAAGTTTTGTTTTGTCACTAAAACCAGGATAAGGACTGAATTTAAAAGTAATAAATGAAAAAAAAAACTTCACTGATGCAAAATGTGGAATATATAAAAATTTCTTAAGCAAGGATGTTCTTTGATGTTTGATCTTTGTAGACTTTCAAGCCTGATCAACAAGAATGAAGATCTAATCCATAAAGCAGCAGCTAACAAGCAAGCTCTAAGTGATGTCCGTGTGTTAGAAAAACAAATTACTTCTTGGAAGAATTGCCTTAAAGTTTAGGGTTTGACATGCTTCAATGACTTCAGACTTAGTGGTAGGTTAGCAAACCTTGGGAAGAAGGACGCCCATTGATAGTGAACATGAGGAATGCAGAATTTATGTGCCACAAAGTCCTCAGGCAGAACTCTCAAGATAAGGAAGAAACTGAAAAACCCAGCTGAGCAACTGTGCTGAAATCAGCTCCAGCTGGGTAAAAGGTAATTCCAGCAGAGGGAGATGGGGATCACCAACCCAAGAGGACTGAAAGACTGAGCATGTGAACTAATTAGCACGAGAAACCAAAGAATCATTAACCAATAGAAGACAGGAATTAGTGCTACAGGAATTGGCTACAAGTCACATAGTTCTCTTATTAATTAATATTCTTTCCTTGGTAAAATGTGTAAGTAGGAAAACATTTTGATAGCTGATGTGTTTGATTTGTGGAATTCCACCAAACACCTTGGATTGCACAACTCTGAAATAAACAATCCATGCTTCTCTCAAGTGTGTAATTATTGGTTTGTTGCACACCACTAATCAGATTTCTGCAGACAACACCCCCACTTAAGACTAAACACTTCTGCTAGTATCCATCATTCTAACTGAACAGGCTATTTTCCCATTTGTCAATCATAAGTCACATCTATTACCTAAGAACTAATTACCTAAGCTCCATGAAGTTTTTTATTCCTTCTTATGTGGATAAAGACACTTGAAATAGTGAAGAGAAAATCACGTATTTTGAGAAACATGCACGAAAATCTCATTATTTCCCAAAATGACAGGTATGAAGTGAATCTCACACATGGATTTTATATAAGGACTTCCAAGCTTCAAAAGTCCTCTGACTCCTCACTGCATCTCTCTCATTGGTATTCAAGCAATGCTGCATTGTCTGAAGACAGAAATACTAACACTTCAAGATAGCAGCAGATAATAATGTTGATATTTTAGTGTGGTAAACAAGTTTCAGCTGGACAATGTGGTTTGCATACATTAACCATCTTCCTTTAAGCAACTCATTCATCAGATTGAGTCTAAATGGCTTAAACAACTGGATATATGAATACTTTTTGGCAAACAAGAAGCAAGGCAGTTACTGCTGAATTCTCCTTCTTTCCACAAGCCAGTCTGTAAAAGAAACAGGAAGCACATGCTTCATGGAACAAGCTTCTGCCATGAGACAGAAGCTGCTTTTTATCTTTCATGTAACCCTGTGGCTCAACTGGCATCACAGGACAAGAAAAGTGCACTATTCCTGCTCTAAAACTTGGATCTGGCTGCAGTGTTATGGAGCTGTCCCTTTGTCTGGCAAAGCCCTGCTGCAAGTGCGGGAAGCAAGGAGTCATCACTGAGGACTCCAGTGCCAGCAGGAAGCTGCCACCACCGCTTTGGTTAATTCTAAAGTACTTGCTTAGGGTAAGGCTCCTCTCCAGAAACATCCAAGCAAGAGAGCTGGAGGTGGCTGGAATCAAACTGGAAGCACTTTCAGGAAATCAGCTGTTTGGATGATGAGCAAAGAGATCCAGGCAGAACTACTTAATTATGCAGGAAACACATAAATAGAAAACCTACTGCCAGAGTAGGCTGCCATAGTTGCTTTACCTTCCTCCCTTTCTGTAGCCTCATGCAGATACACAGAACCACTGGTTCCTGCATCACACAACCATCTGCTGCTTGGTTAAAGGAGCTGTAAGCAGATTTGTTCCCTCCTCTCCCACGAATTCGGGCATTCCTCCTGACATATCTCCACAGAGGAGTGAGAGAAAGCAACAGTTTTGGGAAGGAAATGGAAGAGTGGAAAACAGGTAAGTGCAGCTATGCTGGAGAAAGAAACCATCCATTCAAAGGTGTTCAATGTAGAATAAACTACAGTAAGAGATGAGATTTAACTGACAGGGATTGATACCACATACTCTTTTTCCTCATCTCTTTCATATCTTGCTGAAAGGAAAAATTATATTTCAAAGAACAGCTGTTACAGATTCTGTCTTTTCCATATGAAGTCTGAAGCACTCAATTCCCATTATGATCCATTAAGTCAATCTCTGACTGGAGACATACTCATTAGAGCCCATTTCCTCTGCCTGGATGCATGAGGACTTACAGCATAGGAATGATACAATATCACACACACACAAAAATGGGCATCTTTATCATCTGTCTTGGTTAAAAAAAAACAAACTATGAACTAGTTACAGCATTTATCACTCAGTCCTGTTATCTTCCACATAGTTTGGTGGAACCCATCAAAGCAGAGTCATTGCACAGCCTCACAGACCTGAGTCTTTTCTGGTGCTGTCAAAGACTCTCACCTAAATGATGATGGCATGGTCCTCGTGGGCTAAAAAGCTTTGAGTTTGGCCAAAGCCTGAAGAAGGAAGGTCTGGAGTTATGTACAAACCTGCTAATTAAGATCCTGCCACCACCACCACACCTATGAGTGATCCCTTTTGTATTTCTCTTCTTTCACACTATCGAAGTCCCCATTTACTTTGCAGACCCTTTTTTACTAACTTACAATATATAATTTGGCATGCAATTGTGCAGGGAAAATGATGGGACATCACGCCAGATCAATGTGATCGAAAGTGAAGCCGTTTATTGTCCAACAGTGAGCATACTTATACTTTACAGCATGCCAAAAATAAAACTACGTGGTAAGTTTTTCTTCTACCATACACACAGTGTTTGTTCTCATACAGAAGTTTCACATGGGACTTTTCTCCAATTAGAGCACTAAGTTTGTATCAGAAGGCTACAACAACAGTTTCTTCTGCCAAGTTAATCTTTAGACACCTGCAGCTTGTTTTCGGCTGTCCTGTCTCCCTTTCCCACAGCTGTCTTATGAGAATAACCTTGAGCAGAGGCCTAACTCTCATCTAAGGGACCTGGATTGCTCACTTATACTTTGTGTCCATGCAGCCAGAGATAGTTATTCTCCCCACAGTTGCTTTAATACTTTATATTCGTAACTATTTATATTCTGCCTCAAGTACATTCATCACAGATTTAAATAAAAGCCTACCTTTAAGCACATAAACAGTCCCAACAGAACTTCCTAGACGAAGCTTGCAGTTCTTTGTGGATGTTTTGGCAATGCCACTGAATTCATTGTTTCAAAGCAGGGTAGCAAGAATGAGCTCACAGTAGCTTTTAGCTTTGCCTAACAAGTATTTGTAACATCAGCCTTGCTGATGCATACCTGGCAAATAATCAGGTTCTATACTTAACTGCACAGTGGATTGCTTAATAAGCCACATATGTCTCCATAAAAGAAAATTGAAAAAAAAAAAATTATAAACAAAAACATTGAAACTGCAGTAGAAAAATATAAACTATAATCATATGGTCCAGTGTTATCACTCTAATAGACTGTTCAATGCCATTAATCATTGAAATAGCTGTATTATTTTAAGAGCACTCCAGAAAGTTGCTTGTTAGTACTAGCAAACCATTCCATGCCACAAGATCAAAACCAAATAAAAATATTCCGAAGTTTTAAACCAGCCAAGGTGAAACCCCCTTTTGCTATAGCTGAACCAAACAAAAACAGCTAATGTGGTACTTCCATTTGAGATAATCTCAATTTAAGAACTACCTCCTGTTTGTCACAACAAAGGAGTCACAAACATCAATGTCTGCTCTTTGTGTGGCCAGTGAAATCCTTTAAGCTTTGTAGTACATCAAACTGCTTCACCACACACAAGCAGAATATTTTTCCACTCAACATTAACTTTTTTATTAATGTATGCATGCAGCACTCACCTGTAAAAGATATTTTAGACACAATGGACACATGAAGAACTACTGATGCAAAAAGGTGTATCCTGGGCCACCTACATTTAACCTCCAGGACATCAGGAAGCAACCAAAATGCAAAGAAACAGCAGCACTTGGATTTCTAACTGATCAACAACACATCACACCAGAAACTTGTAACTAAGTAGTTTCCAATTAGAGACTGTTTACATCCTTGCTGAAGCAAAACAATTGCAATATTTTATCTTGTTTTAGCAAATAATCATTTACAGGCTATACACAGCAGCATTCCAGTTAACATGCTATGTTTAAATTAATGACAGATTTGAATGCTAGGTTTAAAAAAAACCAACCAAATAAAGCCAGAAAAATACCCACAAGACAACATATTTATATGATTTAAATTATGGTCTGATTGCAAAGCTCATTAGCTACAGAGCTCCAAACGTACCAGGGTTTCCACACTGTGTGTTAACAATCCAGGCAGCTATCTTTAGACTCACAGGCTAAATTGCACCTGCATATAAATCCAGTGGGTTGCACTGTCAAACCTGAGCTATCCCAGTACAGAAGTACCAGTACTCAATGGAGTAAGCACTAATGAGGGGTACATAAACTATACAGATTTATTTCTGCTTCTACCCCCTTCTGCAACTCACTGCACAGGCAATTGCTCCTGTGCAAACAGTCACGCAGAAAAGATCTTCCCAAAGGGCTCTTGGCACTTTCCAATTAACTTTTCCATCCCAAACCTCTTACAGGAAAATTCCCCTGGAATCTGAGCCAAATTACTCCTATCATTTCTTTCCAGCTGTGCAGCCCCCTGATAGAAAGCACAATGGAGCTGTTATGCATTCACTATACCCAAATGGGCTATGAAGACTGAGCTTCTTGTCCCCTTCTCCAAGTACACTTATGCCTTGACTAGTGATGGCCACAAGCCTTTGACCCTAGAAAATTGTCTTCTAAACTTACAGCGGGTTCTTCCCCTCTTGCTTCCTTCTGCATCAGATTGCACAGCACATTCTTTTATTTGTAAGTTTTCTAAGTATCAAAGAAGTTAGTACAAACTTCCACACCCCTCTCCAGACAAACTTCTGTGAAATAGGACAGATGCTTTGATGAAATTCCTGTGATAACAGGAGAAAAATTACTTTCTGATGACCTGCATGGACAGGTGATTCTCTGCAGCCCTCTATTCACTTCTCAGGAGAAAATAGTATGACTAGGGTAAGTAGTGACCTTGCAAATAAAGTATCAATTTGAAAAAGGTTTTCCAGCAGAATTCCAACCCTAACACCTGTGTGCTTGCCTGTAGAAATATATTCATTCTGCTGCTAAAGTCAAACGTATACTTGAATTTGTTTCCAAATGAAAACACGTTTTTCCCTTTAAGTGAGATTCCTCTCAGTTTGCAGCTTATCCAACATTACAAAAACTATTAAAACAATTTACATGTTTTCATACAAAAAACCTGAGTCTTGTTAAATTAACAGTTTCACAATTGGTTCATAGACTGAAGAGCCACCCTGGTGAGGCCTCACATGGGACACTGCATCCATCTCTGGGGCCCACAACCTAAGGAAGACATGGACCTTCTGGAGCAAATCCAGAGGAGATCACAAAGGTGATCAGAGGGCTGCAGCACCTCTGCTATGGAGCCAGGCTGAGAGAGCAAGGGTTGTTCAGCCTGGAGAACAGAAGGCTCTGGGGAGACATTAGAACACTTTCCAGTATCTAAAGGGGCTACAGGAGAGCAGGAGAGGGACATTTTAAAAGGGCATAGAGTGACAGGACAAGGGGTTGACTGCTTTCACCTGAACGTACGTTTGGATTGGATTTTAGGAAGAAATTCCTCACTCTGAGGGTGGTGTGAGTCTGGCACAGGTTGCCCAAAGCATCTGTGAATGCCTCATCCCTGGAAGTGTACAAGGCTGGGCTGTAAGGAATTTGAACAACCTGATTCTGTGGGAATTGGAACTAGCTGATCTTTAAAGTCCCAACCCAAACCATTCTATGATTTCAAGGACAACAATCATCTCCTGGTTCTTTGCCTGCACAGGGTTTAGATCAGTGAGGTGCTACTCACGCTCTAGTAGCATCCTGACAATCACCTGAGTTACCATAACCATTCATTTGAAGTTCCCAAGCTGGCTGCGGGTAAAATTAGAGGAAACTGAAAAGTTAGATGAAACACAATGCAAGTCTTGCTCCCGTTCATTTCTTCTCAGAACAACAGAAAATGGCTGCTTAAGAAATTGTGATTCAATTTCCATCATTTTCAGCTTGGCAGGTTTGATTTGAAATAGATACAGTTCCAACAAAAAAATTATTTTTGCATCTTAAGAGCACTGAGACACCTGCTGTTGACAAAGTTGCTAATTAAAGAGCTGCCAGAACATCTTTCAACCCTCATCCCATCTCTTCTCCTCAGTAAACAGTGATTCCCACCTTCAAAAGCCACAAAAACAATACCAAAAAAACAAACAAACAAAACCACAAACAAACACACAGAAATAGAGAAAACAAAAGAGGATAGCACTGGCACTTGCTTAATTTTGAAGTATGGACTCCAGACCTTTCAGATCACCTGGGAGTGATGAAACCATAATGGAATTGGCTCATTCGACATTTTCTCTCTTCTTTCTCCTCCCAAATAATAAACTTAATTGCTCAGATTTGCTCTGATTTAAGCTTCAGCATTCCCAAAATGCAATTCTTCTGTCCAAGCAGCTCCAGTTAATGTTCATTATTTTAGACTGACATCCGAACGCATTATATGAACACACAGACTTAGATGCACACCACCACCCCCATCTTAAAGAGGATTTGGTTAAGAAGGACATTAGTACCCAAAAAGCTATTTCCCTCTTAGCTTAGTTAATTAACTTAGGATGATACACTGTCAGTGATATAATTGTGTAGATAAATACACCATTATTTTGGAGGAGATAACAGGGTTGGTTTGGGTGTTTTTATCCATTGTGGTCCTTTATAAAAGAAACCCTGCAACCTTGAAATTCTCTACAACATACAAACTTCTTAGAATACTATAAAAAAAACCTAAAAATCATTATCTGCAGCTATTCAATGAGGCAGAATGAAGATATGAATCAGTATTTTTCATGCTGCTCTTTGAAAGATTTTACTACAAGATTCATACCATTATATTACAAAGAGATGAAGCAGGTTTTTTTTTCATAATTCATTCTTTTGAAGAGCAATATAAAAATCTTGGAAATTAGCTATCAAAAAAATCTTCATTTTCCTCAATTTTACAGTATTATCCAGGGAAAACTGCATAACTGCAGGCAGATGATATACAAGAGATGAAACACAGGGTCAAACATGCTTTTTTATTAAACTTTCACCACCATTTCCTATTGAAGGCAACAGACTGCAGAGACTGTTTCTAATTAACAAAGCACAGGTCTGGCACTATTCAGTATTTTTATGAATAATGTTGGCAGCTACAAAAGCTCTGAAGAGAAATGAGACATAGTAGAGCATAAGCAAGTCAGCACAAGTCTCAATATGATTCCTTATCAGGAAAGAGCAAACGCAATCCTCAGATGTATAGAAAGGAATTAGGAAGCAAGAATGCAATTTTTCTCCCCAAGCAAGGTATTAGCTGCACAGATGCAGGATTAACCACGAGTTCCAACAACTCACTTAAAAAGGACGCCAAAAATCAGGAGATGATGCAGAGAATTAGAACTCTGTCTCAAGGTTATATGAAAACTCAGCATTGAGGGTGAGGAGCTCACTCTGTTTAGGAGATGAAAGCCAACGGCTGGGTGACATGACTATAACATCTAATAAATAGAAAAAGGAAAGAAAAAAACTCCCCTCTGGCAGAAATTTAAATATCCTTGAGGCTTTTTATTCAAGCAAAGAAAAGCATTTAAAAAGGAATTTTTCAGGTAGAATTTGAATTTAAAACCAAACACATTGAAATCTGAGATTAGGTCCAGAGTTTTTAACCCATTAGGTAAGGAGGCAGCCCCAAAGGCTACTCACTTAACATTTGGGTGGAAGAAAGTGAACAAGATGAATATGAGCTTTCATGACAGGATGTAACACTATTAAAGACAAAAGCATGAATTGGTTACTCATTTAAATAAGAGCGCGTGAAGACAAACACAAAAATGTAAATATCCTTTTATTTATGTAAAAATAACTAAAGAAGAAATGTTTCCTCTTCTAAAACAATCCCATTAATTTTTTTGCCCCTTAAATAGTCTCTGAATACAAGCCAAAGAAATATTTTGGAAAACCTAAACAGCTGTGCATGATGCAGTTTTCCAGAGATTTACCCCAGACATTTGAGAGAGAAAATCCTAGTAATTGGGAAAAGAGGATAAAGCCACTAAAGAACAAGAAATTAGAGAGATTAAAGTGACGCAGCAGGAAGAAAGGACAAATAACAGACATGCATAAGCAATTCTTCGTGATTTAAAACTATGCAAGAAGCATGTTTTATATGATCCTTAGAGATCATTTCAAAGGACAGATACAGGGTGTTACAGGTTTGAAAAAAAGCATGTTAGAGATCTCTCTTGGGTCAGGGGAAGTTAAAGGAAGCAAGGTTTGAAACATGAAAATTACAGTTATCCATTAAGCCCAATTCTGTAAACAGATTTTGAGGGCACATTTCTGAACGCATGCAGTGAGGGCTCTTTAATTCTAGTCCCTGAGCCTTGGGATACAGCTACAATTAAGGAAAAAAAAATTTAAAATCAGACAATCTCACACACAATCCACACTTTTCTTTGAGTCCTTGAAAATACATTTGTAGCTTGAAAAGAATGACAAGATGATAAGCTGACACTGAGCACACAAACTCTCCGCTCATCTTTTGAGAGGCAGAAAAAAATTCAGACAATGCAGTAAACAACACTGAAATACTGTCAAGTCAGAGATTAGAAAAATTGCCTGCTAGCTGGTGTTAAGAAAAATCTGCTATAATCAAAATGAAATCAGTATGAACTTACATTAAATTCATACCTCCAGTATTACTGGCCTCCACAGTGCCCCCTGATACTTAAACCTAAACAATAATTTGGAACAACAAATTGCATTTTAGGTTTCTATTAGTCGTTTGATCCATCCAGGCAAGTAGAAAGGACAAGACTAGAATTTCAAGCTTCACTACAGACTCTTCTAAGAAAACACAGGTTTAATTAATGGAAAATCAAACAAAACCATAACCTGGCAGTACAATTTCTACTAGGAATGCCCTGTCTTATCAAGAATTTTTTAAATAAAAAATATGTGTTAATGTGACTGCAGAAAACCATTCTTTTCAGCACATTTCCATTTAATCAGAGCCACTAGCACAGAGATTTGCTGCTGGACAATAACCCTAAGTATTTGTGAGCATTCAACCCTGTTTTCTTTCATAGAAATCATCACAAACTTAACAGCCTGTGCTATTCTTAAGGCAAATCTTACATATTTAATTAGACATGTAGGCAGAAACAAATGGAGCAGAACTTAAGAAGTTGAGGCCTAAAAACCAGGCTATTTTATGTCTATAACAAACTTTGCATCCTGAACTGTCAGTTAAAATCTCTTTGGAGACCATCCATGAAGAACTGAAAGCTGCATCCAGCAACTTCTTCAGGCAAGGGGAGGTACAAAACACAAACCCCTTAACGCTGAACTCAAGTCCTTGACCAACCCATCCAGCACCTTACAGAAAACAGAAGCCTTATTTATCAGATTAAGGCAGGAGAACGCAGTAAGGAAAGGAAATGCCATCAAAATACTCTGTTTCATACACTCACTCTTGTAGAGCAGGCTATGAATGTTCACATTCGTGCATTGCCTGACACAGAAACATCACTAAATTGTCAGCTAACAAGCAGGAAAGTCAATCCTCCCTTTCAGTTCTATCACATATCTGACACTTGGTTAGCCCAGGGGAACATCTCAGGCTGCAGCCAAAATAAAAGCATTGTTTTGTGCTGAAGTTACCAAGTCTGCTCTTCCACTGCCACCTCCCTTTCCCTCAGAAAAGAAGATGACATTTTTGATATTTTAGGATTCTATGCCTAGAATTGTACAGGAGAGCTAACAGGAAAAATATAAGATTTCTCTAAATACCATTCCCAACTACTTGCCAGCAGATAAGAAAGTCACGGAGTTCCCACACAGCACACAGCATAGCAAAGAGAAGGGCAGAGCATGACTAGGCAGCTCCCACAGCCAGCATTTATGACCACATAGGAAACAATGCAAAGCCAGGTTAACATATACTGATAAAAATGCAAAATTTCCTCCCAAGGTAAGGGCTCATAGCCTAAAGAGAGCCCCCAGATATCCCAACACAGCTAAACCGCTACTGCTCTGGCACTCACCCAGCTGCAAGCAAAGGCCAGGCCCACCACTCTCCTTGGGCGCTCTCCCTTCTTCTCTGACAGGCACGGCAAAACCTTCCCAAGAGCCCTCCCCATCAGACAGCAAAATTTACAGCCCCCTGAGTTTTCACCTGCAGCCAGAGCCAGTGCTCAGGAGTGCTGCTCCCTGCCATGGCAGCATCACTTCAGCATGGGGAGGCTGAAGCCAAGCAGAGCAGGCAGCTGGGGAGATGGTCTATCTCATTTCTTTACTGCAAACACAGAAAGGTTGTTTATTTATTTGTTTCAACTTCCCTGAAGCATCAAAAACGTTTAGAATACACAGAGCAGACCTTGAGCCAAAGCTTAATCACAGCTCCTGTGCTGTCAGCTGGCCTTCACTGAGCTGGCCTGGCCTTGAGGGACACACAGCTGAAGCAGACAGACTGCCTGAAGCTTTCAAACCCAGCTGCTCTGTGCTTTGCATAGCACTGGAAACATGCACATCAAAGCAGTAGTTACCAACTCTGGTGTGAAAACTAAGGCAGGGAAATAGTTCCTTGAATATTACTTAGGATCAGTCTGCAGCTTTTTAATCAGAATCCCAAAGATTTCTCTGTTGTAACCACAAGACATCTCTGCCCCTTGAGCTCTACCTCATTTTCCTTCTCCTTTATACCCTATTTTATTTGCCAGCTGATCCTGATGCTAAGCCATGCACACAAAAAAAATCCCCTACGTATCTTTTTTCCACACAATATTATTAAAAATTTGTAGTTAAGGACTGGAGAGTTTCCTTTTCACATGATTTTTCCAGAATTGCATTAAAGAGCAATCAGCAGAGGGCAATGAGGAAGACCTCCATGGGTAAGGGTCAGTAAATAAAGGATAATCCCTTATTTTGGTAAAACAACAGCAGGAATAATGTGTATAACTGCAGGCTTAATTATTCCTGTTCCCTCATGGTGGGACTTCAGGGAGAGTGAGACTACCTGGTCTCTTTGAATGGCTGTAAATTCATTCCTGTAAATGCCAAATGTGAAGGAAAACTGGGTCAGCCTGGTTTTCTTCAAACACTCCAAACCAGCCTCTTACCCTGAGACGCTCTCCCTGAAAAAAATGCTGTCAAAATTCAACATCTCTTTAGTTTTTCCTACATGCAGAAGATGGGAGACCCAGCCCTAAGAGCACAGGAATGGCTTCACCTCCAGTAAGGCATCCAGCAATGCAGCAGAAACCACCAGCAGATTTCATGCACCCATGTACACAAATTTCTCCATCTCATGGCACGTTTGGCACTAAAACTATCACCTTACTCAGTACTGAATCTCTGTGAATTCAAAATGAGCTTCTTCGTGCCTGTGTATAGCTCTAATCAAAGATGTTATCACTCAGGAGTTGTGGGAACACGTGTGTCTTTCATAAATTATGAACCAGACTTCTTTTAGGCATGGTAATTACTCAAGGTATGCAGTACTATGCAGAAATGCAATGCTTCACTAAAAGGTCAGTATTATAAAGTCTGTAACTGATTAGGTTATTCTTTGACAGATATGAAGCAAACGAGCTTTTTTGACACTGAAAGAGGCAGCACAATTTACCAACCGTGAATTACAGCTGTTTTTCTGCTGCTTTCTTGTCCACTGTTGCATCCACTACAGAGCATGCTTACGAAGACTATAACAGAAAACAGTCTTGTAATGCAGTTTACTTTCATTCACAAGTCTCTAAAAATACTTAAAGACAGGAGAAATATTTTGGAAATGTACTACATTATTATGGCAGAAACAAAACAAACAAACAAAAACTACTGCAGAAGATACAAATAATATTTCAATTTGAAATTAATACCTACTGCAACATTTCGCCCCCACCCCCCATATTTTTTCAAACTACTTTGTACTGCTATTACAAAGAAGGTAGAAATCCATCTACTCTGAATGACATAGATATATAGACAAAATTGATACAGCCTGGGAAATAAAAAAGACTTCCATTGGAACTGAAAGGAAACAACACCATTTATTTAAAATTGTTTTAAGCTTAATTTAGAAACTCTTCCATTTCAGTCAGTTACAGAGGCAAGTTTAACTTCTAAATTAAGGCCGAAGTTATTGTGACCACAAATACAACTGTGATTGCTGCAAACTAAGATTTTTACATTTCTTTGAGATGCCATCTCATTCCAGTTCCTGCTGACATTTCTATGCTTCCATAAATGAGTGGGCATAGAGACAGGGAGGATAGGGCAGTTGCTGTTTATTTACTCTTGTTTGTTGAGGGAAGGAGAACCAACACTGTCCATTTTCCCTCTTGGTAGTTGTGGTTCACAGCCCCCACAGAACAACTCGATTTACAGCCATGGCAGATCCAGCCCTGTGTATCTCAGGGGGAAGAATGTACATTTTGGGGATCCTGTTGGCCCATGAGTATTTATCTGCCCTCTTAATGCTGTTTGTTCCTGTCAGATAAGAGGCCTGCATACATCCAAGTTTCATATTTAGATTACACTTCCTGCTGCATAAAGAGGAAAAATAACATGCCCAGCACTCTCCATCAAAGATATGGTTAAACAAACCTTTAGCAATGAGTCCTTGAAAACAAAACCAATGCATTTACTGTGTTCATCTGACAGCAGCATCCCAATTCCAGCTAGTTCAGGAGGTCTTCTACAGGTATTAAAGTTAATTCTACTGGGGACAATCCAGTGTGCAGCCTTGTCTGGTGAGATGCTCCTTTTATAAATCTGACCTCTTGTTCTACATTTATGGATGTGATGAGGGAATTCAAATGGAGAATCAAAGATCCTCCATGGATTTCACATGTAAACAGTGAGTTTTGAAGTCACTTTTAAGAACTCCTTTACTTAAGACTCAGACTCACACCACAGCTGAATGGGAAAAGACTTCTGGAGGTCATCTGTATTTCAGCATGGAAGGTGAGCCCGGCTCAGAAACACAAATTTAGGCCTAACTATCCAGGGCAAACAAGGAGCAACTCTTTCACTGTTTCCTATGGAGTAACTTGAAACATCTTGATGGCAAATTATGACCAGATTTAACTGAAGGATATTGATTACAAAGATGATTAATCTCTCCTACCAATTCTGAAAACAGACAGCCAAGGATAGGTATCTTGATATTAAATTTATTTTTTAAAAAAGCAGCAAGAATATTAATTTTTCTTTTCAGAAGAAGAATGCAATAATTTTATGAAAACAGAGGGGTTTCATAAAAACAGCATGAAAACCAAACTACAAACCACACTGCAAGGACACCTGGTCATTTCTGACTCAGAAGCCAGAGCACCATGCACTGAGTCACCAGTGCTTCCAGTCTGCTGCCAAGTCCTCCCATCAAAACACCTTACAGTTCTGGGAAAGCCATAATGAAGTCACTGTCAGAGCTGTGTGACTTGACACTATGAAGAACCAAGCTCTTTGCCAGCATAATTATGTTGATTTCATGAGAGGTGCTGCAGCAAAGAACTCAGATCATAATTCACAGTACTGTCATGGAGTCCAGTATTTTTATTTAAAAAGAACCTGAAAAAATATGCACTGTAACTGGCTCTGCATACCTTGTGAGAACAGATAAAAATCACATTCTGTATTAGCACCAGTGCTCTTGACTGCAGGCCACGACAAGATCTTTATAAAAATAAACTGACCACCAGAAGATATTTTGGGCATGAGTATGTCAAAACACAAAATTCTAGTGTAATTACTATGGTTACCAGAGTAGAAATAGAACATGGATTGAAAGAAACAATTCAGGGACAAATATCCTCCTCATTAGATACAACCTACCAAGGATACTTGCATTCTTGCTTTGCTTACTGAGAGACAATACTCTAAACCCCTGAATCACAATGTGACATTCTCAGTCAGTCATCTTCACCACCATGGTACCAGCTGTCAGCTCCCTGAAAATGTCAGATTTGTGCTCATTGATGGAAGAAGGCTCTTATTAGTCTTAGTAAAAAATTTGGAGTAATAACATATAGTTGGATAACTAAATTTAAATTTCAGAGTCATTACCATTTCCTTTGGCAGAGGTCTGGCAAAGGATAAAAAGAAAGTGGTGAAGTAAGTCTCTAAAGGCCTCTGCAGTTGAGTTTCCTTGACATCTTTCCCTGGGGAAGCACATGGACAGGAGCAGCCTTCAGAGCTCAATGAGCCATGTGGATAGGAGGAGCCGTGTCCCACTGTTCCTTGCACTGTGCTCCCATCACTCAGAGCCCATCTCCATGGCCAGATGCCACCTGTCCTGCCTAGGGGATGAGGAACAGCTGTTGAAGGACTGTGATGTGGCAAAGCAACCAAATGCTTTATCCCACCTTTCGGCCCCAGATGGCACATGGATGAAGGCAGGATTCAGATCCACCACCATCTCACGTACCACATCTGGAACAAGAGCCTACTTCTTGCAGCTGCAGCAGCTGGATCACCCTGATCCAGCACAGATGATTCTGTGTGTGCCACACGTGAATTGGGTGAAGAGCAACCAGGAGATCAGTAGTTTGCTTTCCTTCCTTTTGGCTTATTAAAAATCTGAACAGTTGAAATTCACTTTTAGTGAAAAGAGTCTTTAATCAAACAGGGGTCCATTGCATAAGAGCTTGATGTTACAACAAAAGATGGACAAACCAGTGAACCATCCAACAATTTAGTTTTGTGATTTTCCACCACTGCCTACACAAACAGAGCTAAAGATTTGTGACAGGCTGCTTGTGTTTCGATTATCTCTTTCAAGATCTCAAAGTTCAAAACCACATTCTAGAGAGGCAACTGGCAGAAGAAAATTATTTCTAACAGCCCATCCACAGAAGAGGCCCCATTTTATTATTAATTACTCATATTGCCATAAAACCTAATTGGCCCAGCCAAGAATAGAGGCCCACTATGTTCATTCAGTACAAACAGGAGGGCAAGGGCAGGCCTTGCCCCACGGAGCTCACCCTCTACAAACTCCTGCTCCAAGCTCCACGTTAACCATTGCCAGCTCTGCAAGAAGCCTGATCTAGTGCCCAACACACCCCATTAGATTTCAGCTGGCCTGAATTCCCAAAGAACTGCAAAAGTCACACCTCACAGATTTAAATGAAGATTTCCCACGTATTCCCATTGTAAAGGTCATCCCATATGCTGGATCTCACTACAGTAAAGCCTGTCATTTAACTTTTCCCCATGCAGCAATAGGAACAAGGGTACTTTGTGGGGTGAGGCTACCCACAGACAGCACACAAGGAGAGATGAGATGCATTCCTTGCAAGGAGAGGTGGCTGGAGTCTGGTTCCCCCTAGCAGCAATGAACAACTAGGTGTATGGAAAGAGCAAAATTAAACGTTTCAACCAGCTGCAGGGATTAGTAAATGCTGATGTGAAAATCTTGGTCCCAGCAGAGGAGAGCTGTGGTTCAGGAAGAGATAAGTGGGAAGGAGTAGGAATACTTACAAATAGTGGATGGCCGCCAGGAGCAGTCAGCCTCCAAAGGGGGAAAGAGCAAAGCAGAAAGGGCAACTCGGGGTGAGAGATGGGGATGTATTCTAGGATCCCAGGTACTTTCCACGTGCTCTGGATCACCAGAGTTTGTTTGAGCAGGACCACAAAGGGACGGGTACCGCCCACAGGGGACAGGGTGCTCTGATGAGCTGTTGATGGTCTCTAACACAAGGGCTTTTGCCACTGAAACACTGGCAAGCAATGAACTGAGAAACTAGAGAGTTTTATCTTAGTTTTATCTGAGTTTTTAATCCTCATTTTTCCTTAGGCTTTGATTGTGATAAAGTAGCAAAACTACCAAAACACCAACCCTAAATGGCCTTACTGGTCACCCTGGCATCAGTGGGAGACACTGCCAGTGCACACCCTGGTCAGTGAGCACAGGGCAGTTGATTGCTTTGGCTTTCTGGTTGACCGGCTTTTTTAAATGGAAGGATTTGGAAGATAAATGATTGGACTAGATCTGAGAAAAAAAATCCATGTTTTCCTTGTGATTTAGCCACAGATTTCCTTTGAAGTTATGGCTGAACAGCCTATCCCACCACAGCTTCTGGACCTCTATTATTTATCTGTAAATTCCCCTTATTATTCTTTAATAGCAAATCCCTGACAAAGTCCTGTTTCCACAGTAAAATCTCTAATCTTCTATTTATATGCCTGCAACTCATTGTGCCAGGCATCGCAGAATCCCCAGGTGTTACTGTCATGCAATAAATAATTTATCCCACCCTGCTGGGACTCAGTGTGCCAAAGTGCAGATCATGGAACGAGCAGCGTTCTGAATTTTCAGGCTGTTTCCGCTTTCCCGGAGTGCAGCCTGGGCTGTCACAGTGTAACAAAGAACCAGACCTGCTTACTAACAAAACCACCTTTGAATGACTACAACTGGCTTAAGTTGATGTTTTCGTGACTCTGTGTGCAAGTGACACCTTTCAGACACACATGAGCAGTGGTTAATTATTCCAGTGGATTTTGTTTCACCAGAGTCTCTTTCCACTGAAGACCCCAATCAATGTCAGTGCCCCTGGGGGCTGGATGTGATCCCCATCCCTCTGGCAGCAGCCAAGGTCGTGCTGACTCACTCTCTCTGGCTTTTCCCTGCATCCATCCAGTGCCAGTGCTCTGGTAAGTGCTTGACTATTCATTACACTCTCACTTGCAAAGCTGCAATTCCTTTCTCCACAGATAGCACAAATCATTGGACTGCAGGCACCTAAAAATGTTGCTTATCAGATTTTGGATGCCTTTTCAGGGGGTCGATTACTTTCTGCTACAAAAATATCTGGTGGTAGGAGAAGAACCTCTGCTACACGGTTTTGGGGCAGAATTCAGGATCCCCTTTCCCAAATCCACTTCTTCAGACTGGAATATTTAACGAGTACATCCTTGAGTAATGGCTACAAAGCACCAGCTCTCAGTACCCAGTCCAGCATCAGCTGGGGAGGCCTAACTCAAGCTCGCACTGGTTAAGAAACCAGGGCTACATTTCAAGAAGTATCTTGCAAATGAGAGAACTTTATAGAGTAAAAGGTGAGTACAGCACAGTCTTCACCTGCAACTCTTCCTGTTATACCCAGGGAAAGGGTTATTTATACCCAAACAAGGCTCATTTTAGGTTTAAGTGTCTTCCCATCAGTCTAATCTGCTACAAAAGCAAATTTAACAATCATAAAAACTCAGGCATGACTCCAGTGTCTCTAATATCAGCCAAGGGAACAGTGAGTAAAGTACTTTTCAAACACAAGTGCTAAAATTATAATCAAAGTATCACTGCATTTTCTGTTCTTGAATAATACTTTTCCACAAGCAAGTAGACAGAAAATACTTTAATTTACAAATCATGATGCACTATTAAATAACTACAGCAAAAATACTTAAAGCCAGGAGCCCATGTGTGTATCCCAACAATCACTCAGGTATGTGATCTGTAATTTCACAGTATGGTGGCAAAAAGGAGTAATATAGGTTTCAATGCAAAGTTGCTCAGCCTGCTTAATAAAGCAAACCCAATGTTTTCCAATGAAAATAAAATAAAGGCTTTGGGGATACATTTCCAGGTATCTAAATTTGAAAATTCAGTTCTATTACTCTGCTATTAATTTTTAATAGAAAGCATCTAAGAATATACAGCATCATTGTAACATTAAATTCATCATATTTGGAAAAAATGTTGTCCCTCAACTGTGATGTTCCAGATTTGCTACTATTTTTACACTGCTGAGCTCACAGCATCTTAAGTGAAAGTTTTGTTATTCTCAGATGGTAACCATCAGCCCTTATCTGGCAGAGAAATAAAAAGCTTACCTAATGCCCAAGAAATGGAATTACCTAATGCCCAAAGTAATGTACTCCTAACAATGCCATGAGACTCCCATCTCCCTTATTGGTATATGCAGTCAATTACATTCCATCTAAATTCTGTTTCTCTTCTCTAATGTTATATATCATGCACTTTATTTCACAGAGAAGTCCTTGGTACCATATCCTTACAATTTACTTTAAAATTTGTCACCAAGGGCCCAGATTTATGACTGAGATTTTATGGATTAGTAATTGATCTAGTGTACTTTTTTAGCTTAGTGCAGATGGAATATCCATGTCAGCTGAAAACTCTTTCCATCAGATTTCTGCTGTGTTCTGTGGTTGTGGGGGGTTTTCCACCTTGCTCTTACACATCTGGGGCTGGTCAAATGCATGCACATGAGCAGTCACAGAAGCTCAGCAGAGTTATGACAACTCATTAAACCGCAAGAACAAGATCACATGCTTGAGACACAATAATTATGCCAGTTCTTCCTACTTTGGTGGGAAGAAATCTGAATTCTCAGTTTGTAATACATTTGCACCACTTGCATCTTGATGACAGTGCTGTTTGCCAGTGGGTGGTAGGCAGAGATTCAACAATAAATCATTGCCCCCTTTTATCTTTGACTTACCCATGAAGGCAGGACTTCAACCTTGGTCTTCAAGTCATACATGCTATAAATGACCCTTAGGCCAGCCCTGAATAGAGGGTATATTGTTAGAGATAGCATTCTTCATGTGGGATGCTTAAATTCAACTTTTCCCCACTGTCTGTAGCTGGGAATTCCAAGCAGTTACCAAAGAAAGAAAGGACAATGTAAGTGATCCCTTCAGCTAAACTCAGGTGAGCTCTGCGTGTTTGCATTGCCGTGCAGCCACCTGGAATTATCCAGAACCATGCAATCTTTTAATGCTTCATAAAAACTCTATGAGGTATTCAGGGTAAGAGAGGAACTTTTCCCACTCACCTAAAAAAAAAGCCCCACAAGCTTGTCTTTATTAATACTATTTATTACAGGAACTACAAGCTACTGAGAGCTTTAATAAAAAGAAGCACAGATTAAAGTTGGACAATACAGTTGTTAAGTATTTTGGCTCAGCCATCAAATTGAGAACCAGAGGAAATTACTACACAGACACTTCAACCCAATTGTGAACTCTCCATCTGCCTCCAGACCAAATGCTCCAGTTCTCTTAACATTCAAATGCCATAAGGTTGAGATTCTACCTTCCTGGGCAGGGCCAGGATTCAGTGCAGTTTGACATCCTGCACCTTGCCTTGTGGGTGTGAGCAGACAATACTCCAGTCCTGAGAAGACAAAATCCAAATCGTGCTGTGTTCGTGTTTGGCCAACAGCCAAGCTTTTATAAATTAATTATTTCACCAAGCCACCTGTTCCCTTTACCTGACCCAAATTCCTATCTTTATTCTTAAATTAAAAGCTTGCTTTTCTGTCTTTCCATCTGAGCTTCACAACTATCAGGAGCTGGGTTTCCCCCACAAAGTATCCAAAACAGAAGTTAAAACCACAGCTGTTAGCAGCTCCCAGCTTCCCTCCGTGGGAATTAGCCATGAGCCAGTGATGACAAACAGCACTTCAAGTTCATTCTCAGAGTACACTGACATTTAAATCCATCCAGAGTGACTAAGGCATCCAAGGAAAGCCTGTTTGGTGCTGACAGACTTCTCATAGTGCAAATCAAATGCACAGCATTGCCCCTGCTACCTGTGGGTAAAGCTACCCAAAAAGTGATCTTTCCAAGGATGGTTTTAAAGGTGAGGCTGCTACAAAGCAGAGGGGACAAATTCTTGGTTGTTTCATTTTCAGTCCATGCTAAAACAACATTTCGAAGTATTTCTAGGAATCTCTCATGTCCTTACAATATCTGAGCACAGTATGGAAGGTCTAGTTGCCAAAAATGGCCAGATTTCTTACATTCACACAATGACAAAAAGGCTCTTTAATGTAAAAAATTCAGTTCAACATCTTGCAGAGCAGCAAATGAACACTGAGTAAAATATAGGGCAAAGACTGAAAAAGAAATTTAAAAGTACATAAACCATCATGAGCAGGAGACAAACACTGTACAAGAATGAGAATGAGGCTGCAGTCAGAGAGGGAGGAACCCCAAGAGAGATGAAGAAAATGGTATTGGATGCATTTCAGTCTTAGTGAAAGCCTTTTGGTGTCTCACAGGTCTGTTCTGAAACCACAGATTTAGGACAGTGGGCTGCTTTTTCTTTTAACTACCAAGTTAACTAAACTTTGATAGTGCAAGAAATTCAGAAACATAAATATTATAATCCCAAAATTATCTTTAATGCTACCCTCTGCAGAGAAATAGAGACCCCAATAAAACACTAATCTGTATCATAGCTTAATTTCTACCTGCCTACTTCAGCTTTAGGCACCTGCCCTTGCTCAGACGCATTTTTCACCTTCTGACTAGTCCCAGCTACTTCCATTTGTAGCTAGTCTGTACTTACAGACTGTATTCACAGTACAGTACAAAAAATTGCTGGTTTCTCCTCAGAATCATCTGCTGTAAGTGATGCAAGTGATGAAGGGACAAAGGGCACGTTCATGTCTCCACACGCTATATCAATTCCTCTAAATTAGGAAAATACTCTCTCTCCACCCCCATAAAGTGAGTGGTTTTGATTTCTCAAGGAAATGAGAAAAGAAGAGGGTTATGAAAGTCATGCAACAAGACAGTTCAGCAGAAATGAATGTATGCTTTTCAGTTTCTTCCATTACAAATTAAAATCATCCCTCTCAAAAAAAAAGTAGAGTACAGAATTGTACCGAATTAAACATTACCCCCTCAGGTATCAGACAAAGAGGGAAGGGAAATCCGTAACAGAGGCAAAGCCCCACAGTGTGGCAGAGATGTGAGGGAAGCAGGAGCAAGTGGTGATTCAGATTTTCTCCCATTGCCTGTGGAGAAAACACTGATGCAAAAACATAAGAGAAAAAAAAAACTGAAGAAAAAAACCATGTTCAGTCTCAAGAAGAAAGCTCTTCTTCTAGAAGCCCTCAATACAGCCAGAAAAACACATGATCTTGATTGTATTTTCCTCCAACTGCCAATTGCACAAGGTATAAAAAAAGATGCCCAGGTGCAAATATACTCTATCTGACTCTGAGAGTGCTCCTCATTTCACCGTGATGAATGCTCACAAATTACTGTTTTATGCCAAATCTTCTTTTCTCCACCACTGTTTTGCCCCTCTTGCACTTTCAATAAAGCCAGATGATCACCCTGAATGCTGCTGTGTACACAGACTGCACACACACAGAGAAAGAAAATCCACCAGGCAATACAGAAGGGAAGGAAAAGTATTCCACCTAAAGGAAGGTGAAAAGATGATAGCAAATTATTTCTTTTTTAATTCACTACAAAAGGCCTAATTCCAAACAGAAGTGGACCTTGAGATTAAAATCTCTCCTGTGACCCCTAATTTTACATTGGTAAGGCTTACACAGGAAATAGTTCACAATAATAATGTCTGGTTCACCCATTAACACCTCAATCAGTCATACTAGATTTGGTACTAATCCAATATTTCCCAGAAAACCTATAGAAAATTTACTTTTCCATGACGTAAAATCCAGTTGTAACTTCCATTTATCTCTGAGGAGTTCAACCCAAATGACCGATTCAACCGGAATTGCTCAGATTAGAAAGGGATTTACTTGATGAAAGAGTAAAATGAAGAAAATAATTTAACTATTGGGAGAAAACAAATTGAAATCTGTTTAGATTTATTTTGTGAATATGTGAGCCCCCAGTGTTGAAAGCTGACCATCCCTGCTAAAGGGCTGGCTATTATAGGAGGACTAATAATGCATGTTCATCTGTACTGGCTCCTAAGGATACAACACAATTATTGAGAGCAGTTGGGAATACAGATCCCTGGAAAAAAACCCAAAAGCTTCATCTAGCTCCCAAAGCTTCAGCAATAGTCCTAATTTCCCCTAACATGATTCCAGCTGCTTATGTTTTCTGTAGGCTAATGCACGGGATTCATTTCCTCTGGGAGGAAGCAATCCTGATGTAATTTGATGAGCATCTCTCTTAACATCAGTACCCATTTCAGCAGTTCATCCCTTCCCTCTGCATTCATTCCTGTCCTCGTACTGACTTTTAGGCAAAGGCAAAACAGTTCACTGGGAAGTATTGTGAATCAGATGATGAAACCAATCTGGGTTACAGACAGCAGCAACCCCTCCTCAGTTATTTTTAACAGTTTCCTACCCTGCTGTGACAGTATGAACAGTTACACAGTTGAAAGCCAGAACAGAGGCAGGAGTGGCAGAGGGACACACAGGATTGTCTTGCTGAGAGATGAGCACATCAAACCCCACCCTTAATAACCCCAGGTCACTTCAGACTTAACAACAAGCAAGAGAAAATTAAATTCAAGTACAAAGTGAGGCTGTGGGCCTGCTGACAGTCACTGTTTCCAGGCAGGACATTACTGTGTATAGGGTAAGTCACAAAAACCTGCCACTCAGATTTAACTGTGCACCCTTAAGAGACTTTGCACGGCTCAAGGTCCCTTGCTGTCTGCCCTTTCTCCCCTAGTGCAACCTCCTCTCACAGCAGGATCAGCTCTGCATTCAGAACAGGTTCCTGAGAGCTGTACCCAGTTGGAACTTGAAAAGTTCCATGCAAAGAGATTGCATAATCTCTCTGGGCAACCTGTGGGACTGCTTGTGCTCACAGGGAAATAGATCTACCTTAAATTCAGCCTGAACCTCCATAGTTTCAATTCATGTCAGTTATCTCTTGTCTTCTCACCCTTCACAGAATCACAGAATGGCTGCAGTTGGACGGGAGGTCAGCTAGTCCAACCTCCCTTCCTCCAGGGAAGGAGATCCCACAACCATTCTGGGCAATCTCTTCCGGTCCTCAGTCACCCACACAGTCAAGTTCTTCCTCATGTTAAGGTGGAATTGGCTGTGCATCAGTTTGTGAACATTACTTCCTGTTCTGTTGCTTAGCACCACGGAGCAGAGTCTGGTTCATTGTCTTGACACCCTCCCTTTAGATACTGACAGACATCGATGAGGTCCCCCTCTCATTTGTCTCCTCCCAAGGCTGAACAGACCCAGCTTCCTCAGCCTGTCCTTGTAAGGGAGTGCCTGTCCCTTAAAGATCTTTATCACCCTCAGCTGGACCTGCTCCAGGAGCTCTGTGTCTGTCTTGTCCTGAGGAGCCCAGAATTGGACACAGCACCCCAGACTGTTCCTCACCAGGTTGGAGTAGAGGGACAAGATCCCCTCCCTCAACCTGCTGGCAATGCTCTTCCTAATGCCCACCAGGATTCCATTGGCCTTCTTGGCCACAAGGACATTTTTTTGGCTGATGGACAGCTTGTTGTCCAGCAGAACTCCCAGGTCCTTCTCCACAGAGCTACTTCCCAGCAGGTCAGCACCCAGCCAGGTGCATGGGGTTATCCCTTCCCAGGTACATGATCCTTCACTTGCTTTTTCTGAATTTCAGAAGGTTCCTCTGTGCCCATCTTTCCCTTCTTTGCTGAGGTTCTTCTGAAGGGCTCACAGCATTCAGGGGTATCAGCCACTCCTGCCAGCTTTGTGTCAGCATGAAGTTGCTGAAGAGGCATCTGCCCCTTCATCCAAGTCACTGATGAATAAATTAAACAATACTGGGCCCAGTACAGACCCTTGGGGGACATCACTAGCGACAGGTCTCCAACCAGAGGTAGAGGGCACTGCTGCAAAAAGCCTGGCTCTGCCATCTCAATCCTCTTTGTACGTAAAGATAGGCTGATGCTGGGTCCCTCACAGCCCTCTCTTTTCCAGGCTGAACAAGCTTAGCCTCCTCAGCCTCTCCTCACAGGGCAAGTGCTTCAGCTCTTGACCATCTTGGTGGTCCTTTGCTGAATGCAGTCCAGTTTATCCATGTATTTCTTGTATCAAGGGAACCCAAACTGGATACTGTTTTCTAAATATGGTTCAACAACTGCCAGTTTGAAAATGATAATCACTTCTCTCAATCTAGCAGCTCTGCTTCTGCTACTAAAGGTCCAGGATGCTGTTAGAATTTTCAGTGTCAGGGCACAGCGCTGTCCTACACTCAGCTTACTCTCCTCAAGGATTCCCAAATCCTTTGCCACAGACCTGACCCCCAGTCAGTCAGTTCTCAGCCTTCAATAACTGAATGTCCTCATCTCTGAGCTGGTTGCTGGGCAGCAGGGCCTTTCTGAGTGGCACAACACGAACAGGCGCCAAGGACAAAGTGGTGACATCAGGACGAGATGCCGAAAATGTTTCGCCCAGACACTGTCACTGGAAGGAGGCGTAAAGATATACTGAGATGGCATCAGTTCACAGCTCCCAAGCTCCACATTTGGAACACTTTCAGCTTTGGGGAGAATTTAGAACAGTGGGATTTATGAGTCGCTTCATACTTTCCTAAGCATCCTGTGATGTAGACAGGTGTATATAAGAATCCACATTTAAGAGGGCTGTATTGGGGATACCTTTTGTGAGGAGTCTCCCCCTCTTCCAGCCTTTTTGGATCCAGAGAAGTCCCAACCAAATGTACACCTCAAAGATGGAAAAGGCAGAGGTGATTCAATTAGCAGGAGAGTAGAGGTTTTGGAGAACAGCTGGAGTGGCAGTGTCACTTCAGAAGAGGAGAGATGGAAATTAAGTCACCTGTGCTGAAACAGTGCAAGGAAGAGCAGAACAGAAAAGAAGATGCCAGAGAGACCTCCAGCTCCACTCCTCAGAAAACCCTTTCAGACACGGACCAAGAATTACTTCTGGAAGCCCTATTAGTAAACTGAGTAAGCACTTCATAATCATCGATACAACACTGCTGCGAGGTAAAGAAAACAAACACCTGCCAAGGACCACTAGCTTGGTTTCCAATCATTTATCACAGATGATTTGGTTTAAAGTCAAGCAAACACCAAACTGCCTGAAAATCAGATAGCCAATGTTATGTGCAACTCAGCAGAAGAGTTTGTCTCCATAGAATGAAATACATAAAAGCCAAGAAGCCAAGTGAGATATTGCCTAAATTAGTCAGTCAGAGAGGGAGTCAAGGCAAGGAACAGCTGCTATGTTCATGATTTGATATTAAAGAGAAATCTCTGCTAGGATTTCCCAGACCTAACTCTTGCAGAGTTAGACACCAAAGCCTTCCATCCTCATTTTATCATAAGTAGATGTGACTGATATTTCTCCACTTTAAAAACTTTAGGGACCACCAGTGCCCAGTAGCTGAACAGAGAAACATGGAACGGCTGAGGTTGGAAGCGGTCCCCATAGTAAAGCAGAGACAGCTACAGCAAACAGCTCAGGCAAGAAGATCAATATGAAGCCATTTTACACTTCCATTAAAAGAAACAGAACTAACAACACACACCATTCTTACAGCAAATATGTGAACTTGTAAGACCACTGGAAAAAGTTTTACATAAAATATGGTGGTAAGTAAACTCCCAACTCAGCAAGACAATGAAAACAAGCCACCTCCAACCCCAGGACTAATAACAAGTCATGATCTGATTTTTTATGGACTGCAGGTTAAAAGGCACATCAGCTAAAGTAACATTCTGAACAGGAGCCCTAAAACTACAGTGTTTTACTAAAGATCAAAAATCCTACTAGATTGAGATGTAATTAACTGAGGTAAAGAAACATCATTTTTAGACTGAAAAAAAAAAACAAACCCTAAGAAAATTAATGAAGTTTTAAATAATAATAGGGGTTTTGCAACATAAATTTTTCTCGTGGCCCAAAACATCAAAGTCTTGGGCTAAAGCAGGGACCCCTGAACACAGCAGAAGAAACATCAGAGGTTACTGAAAGAATTCACATTGCAGGGTGGATAGCATATATCCTGTACACAAGTATTAATATTTAATGTAATATATTGTAATTTGCTTTTACTTCAACATCCTATAATGGCCTCAGTTTCTCATTTCACTCTCCAATGACGGAAATTATTGTATAGCTGAGGTATTGCCATTTTTATGGAAAAGGACTGCTGAAGTCCACTGGAGTTTTGGATTGCCAAGAAGGATGGGAGAAGACTTCAGATTCCAGTCTACCAAATCATGGCTGAGTAGTTAAAGATGGGCAGCTCTTCAACTGAATAATAAATACAACGAGGTCCTAACAAGAGAACACAAGAAATCAATAATAAAACTGTTAAAAAAATGAAGACTTGCCTCAAAAAAAGCCGACCCCAGTAACTGAATCTGTTCAGAGGTCTGAAGAAGGAGAGGTAATAGTTGTAACATCCTGGCCACCATCTTGCACCTCCTATTCCTTGGGAATGGACAAACCACCTGTTTTAGCACAAAACTGAGGCCTAATTTCTATGCCCCAATAGGGATCCAAAGAGGATGCAAATGCAGTGAAGAGCAAAGCACAGATTCCCACTAGGAATTCCTCCCAGCTCCCATCAGTCAGTCAGTTAGTCATGGCATTTGATGTCCTACTATTAGGCAGCACATTCTTGGACGGGCCTGCTGGAGTAAGGACACAAAAACCCTCTCCCACACATCTTGAGTAGTGCTTTAATAAAAAAAATGTGTCTTGGGACTTCTCTGCCCCCTTAAGAGCTTTCAGACAGAACCCCACAGTCCCACATCTACACTCTACAGGACAATTTACCTGAACTACCTGAATTCTGCCTCACTGGCATTGTCACAGGCACCATTTGCTTGTGTTTGACTTGAGCTGAGGGAACTGTCATCATGGAGGTGCTAACACAGAAGCACTAAACAGATCACAGCAACAGGAAGGGCTGAGACAAAATTCTCCTTTCCAGGGTGCATGTGCAGTAAGAATCAGTGTGGTTTCTGCTATAAAGGTTAAATCAAGGAAGAAAAATCACTTGCAGCCTAGGTGGGGGATGGAAATGCCCTACCTGCTGCTAAGGAGAGCTCTGGGATTGAGAGCCCTGGGTCTGGACTGGAAACTGGAGAAGCTCCACTCTTAGGAGGTAAACAGGAAGAGAGTTTGTGCCCATCTTTCATTTCAATTTATTGGACTGACTAAACCCTCTAGTTTAATAATTTCAACTCAATTCCTTGCACTATCTCTTCTACCTGTGGCCATGTGTCATCCTGGCTTCTGATCAGTCTTCTTTTGCACATGATCATAGTGGGATAACAGCTAGCTGCAGCTTTGCTTATCTCCTTCTTCATCTTCTTCTTCTTTTTTCCCTAGAAACTGCATTGAGCTTTTCCCCCTAAATTCTATCCCTCTATTACTGTCTGGTCATTTCAAACAGCACTGCCTTCATGCTAGGGCAAGTTATGCATCTCTATCCCTCACACTGTGATTGCTGGTCTCAAAAGTCCTGAGCCTATTCCATAGGCTCGGGGGGCAGGGAGGCAGACATCAAGTCTAAGGAGATCAATAGATTTTTCTGAAAAACAGCTTTATTCTTCGTATTGAAAATATAATGTTCTCAACTCTTCTGGACACTGAACCAAGTCTGTAGCATAACTCATTTACCTGCAAGTAAAATGAAACCTTTATTTTATTAAAAATACTTCTAAAAGGGCATCAGTCAGTATTTTAAAGAATATATTCATAAATAATCTGAGTTTTTTAAGTGGCTTCCCTCCATATGGAATATGTTCATGGTTTCTTATGAAAATGTCATTAATTTAACAGAATTTCTGTACATTCTATATAGCAGTATACATATATATATATATATATTTTGTAGAACATAAACATACATTCTAAATTTGGAAGAATATCTGTTTGATTCTTTACCTTCTCTTTACAAAACCTAGTCAATTACATTCTACGATGGTATAAAAACAGCACAAAGTGCAGAACTGTGAGTGCTGCATACGTGTTCACACACAGCCCTTCCGTAGCTCCCACGTACCGTTATCAGCCTCAAGTTACTTCCATTAAGGATGAGCATAGGGAGGGTGATGATTTTTCGGAGTCATGTTGAGCAGAGCCAAAAGGTAAGGTGTAACACCCACCCACTTCATACTTTGAGTGTTACAAAAACATGTTTGAAAGATAACCCCAAATCACCCCTCCAATCAAATATTTTACCCTTTCAGCATGACGCAGAAGTTTAATTTCCACTGATGGGTGACCTCGACACTGTTGTACACACCCCACCCCCCAATGGCAGCGATTCCCCTCACTGGCAGAATAAAGCGGTCTATAAATAACTTCAAAAGGAACTGTCCCTCTCCTCACACACTGCAGACAGCTGTTTACAGAGACCCCGACTCCTTATGCACTGCGTTGGCCCAGCTCTCATTCTACTGTTTCATCTCCTCTTCCTAAAAAAGCCTCGGGCGATGCAGTGCAGGCAGGACGGGAGGACCCTCCACTGCCGCAAACGCCCGTTCCCGCAAGCTGAGGCTGCCGGCGGCAGGAGCCGGAGGGCAGTCCCGGGGAAATTTCTCAGGGCAAGGAGGCTGCGATCTCGTGTAATCCGTCCTTAAGCTCCACGCTCCAGGCTGATCCTCGGCCCCAGGAAACCGTTTCCCCCCAGCCCCGGAGCCCGCAGCCGCTCCGGGGCCCGCGTATCGCATCCCCGCTTGCCCACCTGCAGGGGACACGCGTGGGGCGCCCCGCACCTGCTCGCAGCCCCCGGCCGCGAGGCGAGACAAAAGCCCGGGCTGGCTCACCTCCTTCAGCTGCTCCAGCTCCTGCTTGAGGCCGTCATACTCCGCCTCCAGCTCATCGTACTGCTGCTTGAGGGTGAGCTTCTCCTCCAGCACCACCAGCCCATACTCCGCCGCCTGGATCTTCTCGTGGGTCGTCTCAGAGAGCTCCCGGGTCAGCCGCTCGATCTCGCTCTTGTAGTGGTCCGCACCCTGCAGCACCTCCTCCGCAGCCATAGCCCCGCCGGCACTGCCGCGCCGCCAAGCAGGCAGCCAGGGGGCGGGCAAGGCCGAGGGGCGGCACCGGAGCGCCCGGCCCGGGGCGGCGGCAGGGACGGGGATGGGGCCGGGGCCGGGGCCGGGGCCGGGGCCGGGGCCGCGGCCGCCTGCGGCAGCTGCCGCCGAGCACGGGCCGGCCCGCCCAGCCGCAGCCGCGCCCCTTCCTCCCCCGCCGGCCGCCCGGGACGCGCCGAGGCCGTGCTCGCCTCCCCCGGCCCTGAGGCGGCCCCGGCGGCGAGGGCGCTTGGGCTGGCGAGCGGGCGGGCGAGCCCCGCAGCCCGGGGAGGCCGGGGCGGCGAGCGGGGCGGCCGGGAGCGCGCCTTCGTGCGGCGGCTCCCGCGGAGATGCTGCTGCCTCCTCCCGCGGCGCCGGCACCGCCGCCTCCCTTCCACGCGGTCCCTCCCCTGCGCTCCTTAAGATGACAGCGTCCTCAGCTCTGGCATCGCCGCCGGGCGGGAGGGGAAGCGGAGCGGCAGCAGCGGCAGCGCCGGTTGAGCGGTGCGGAGCTGGAGCCGGGATGTCGGCGCTCCGCCTGCGGGGCTGCTCCCGCCCGGGCCCCCTCCCTGCCGGTGCCCTCCGCCCCTCCGCCGAGCTGTCAGCGCCGCTCGGTTCTGCTCAGCGCGGTGCAGCCATGGCCGCACCGGCGGCGGTGCGGGTGGAAGTGGAAAGGGAGATGAAGCCCGGCAAACTGCGGGAGCAGGGGGGCGGCCTCAAGTATTCCCCTGCTATTTCGGGAAACTGGGAAAGCAGAGCTGCCTGCTCTCTTCCCTGTCCCCGGTGAATGAGTGCGTTTGGGAATGGTCAAGGCAACCTGAATGCGAAACAGCAGCGGGGTCGGGGCATTGGGCTAGGGCGGCTCTTCCATCATCATTAGCTCAAGGTCTCAGTGCCACTGATTAGACAGCAGGACAAAACTGATTCAGCTCAGATGCGGTCACACCATTGTTTCTCTGTCAAATTAACCGGAGGACCTGATGCATAGATTATGTCAGTTTTATGCTGGCTTTATGCTGGCTGCAGAAAGACAGATGCTACTTGTCCAGCATAAAATTAGAGTGGTGCAGACAGACAGTAACTGATCTCATACAAAGCCTGCCAGTAAAAAGTTAACACCAGATTAGGCGCATTTTACATATTTGAACTGGAAGAGTGAGTTCATCTGGGATCAATGTCATAATGTCCCATGTCACAGCCTTTTTTGTTTGGTACTAGGAGTCTTAAACTCCAATTTACTCTTTCTTCAAATGGTGGCCTGCAAATAAGCCTGAATTGATATTGGTCAAGTTTTGCTCTAAGTACCAGCAGGAACTGTGTTTCACATTTTATAGACTTTTTTTTTAAATTTCCTCCTTTAAAGGTTGACAATTCAGTTAGAATTTCTAAATGAAGGTGTTTCTTTTAAGTAGAAGTTACCTGTAAGAAGATGGATGTCACTGGCCCCCAGTGCAGCACTGTATTGGAAATCAAAGACACAGATTCCCTTTCTTGCTGACGTGATAATGTGGTTTAAAACAAGCCACAACCCCTTTCTATCATGACTTCCCCATGACTAAGAAATAGGTAAAAATTACTGGACTACTCAGCAAAGTCCTCTGAGATCTACAAACAGAAGCACTAACACTAGTTATACAATATATGCATACAGGATATGGCATATATCAATTTTATATATATGTGTGCATGCATACATAACTAACACATGTAATCCAGCCTGCACAAACACTTCTCATACATGGAAAAGGCAACCAAAGTAATAGATGTTCTATCAATTTTTAGCTTGAAAACAGCTTCCAAAATGCACATTTTTAATAAACTCTAGTGTAGAAGAAATGTGAGTATTAATAGGTGAGAAGAGTGAGTGGCTCTCATTGATGACTGAATGTCAAAGAGAGGAAAACACCAGTATTCCACCTGTAATTCCCATAGTATGGCTAATATCAACATACTTTTCTTAAAAGACAATGAGAGATTCCACAAATCAAAAGAAAGAAAAAAACCCAAAATCGTAAGGAAAACAGTACTAAAAATGAGTGATTGGGTCAAGGATAATGTGGAAACTGGCTAAAGGAATAGGATGCTTGTAGCTAATTAAGCCTTGGAGTAACTCCACTTAACATCATTTGGTTGACAAACTCACAAGCCAAGGATAACCTCACCTCACATCTGAACATCTGCACCCCAGAGGGGAAATTGGTGTCTTACAATGTGTCTGTTTTTCTGCAACACCTTCAAAGAAAGTGCAGTGTGAAGGGCAGGCATGGTGCCCTGTGCAGCAGTGCACAGTGACTGTGAGGTCCTCAAGCTACTCTGAATTGGAAATACACAGATGCCTATGATTTGCTGTGACTAATGCCCAAATTATGTCCTAAATGTAAGCAATATCAAACCTGACTTCTTTAGTGATATTTGTCTTTGTTTTAAAAATCTACCTCTTTAAAAGCCTTCTTTTAAAAGTCCCCAGTCCTCAGGGGACTTTTATTGTTAGTTGTCAGTTTCTCTGCACTGACTACACACACATGGGATACATTCAGACATACACATTTAATTGAGTGAATCCCACCTTTCACTTCTCTATCTTTTCTTAGGCCTTTAAACCAGCACCTACATTCTGTTGTCAAGATCCTCCATCTGTGTTTATAATGGACTACTAAGGTCACTGATGGATCTGAAATATATTCAAGCTCCTTTCCCTGTCATCAGGAGCTGTGGTTTTGCCTCATTCCTGACTCCATGGAGATGAGAGAAGGTGAATGATCCTACAGTATAAATAGCACCTAATTTTTAGCCAAAGTCTTCATTAAAGAAGGAGGTGCAGCAGCATGACCCAAAGGTGGTCATTCCCTAGGGATTATCTCATAACAGAGGCAGTGGGACCTCCTTTGATGGACATCTCTGGCTTTCTGGAGTGCCTATGATAAACTATGGATTCAAGTCACTGTACAGTGGTGCCAGCAAAGAGCTGGCCTCTGTCACAGTTCTGGTATCTTTAGGAGCTCACTTTATCAGTGCAGATAGCCCCAAAAAAATGATATTGACATTTTAAATAATTCCACTGGCCTGGTGTGATCGTCTCACATTGGTTTAAGTCCTGCTACAATGCTCTTACATTTTCTGCTTCCCCAAGCTCAAAATCATGCCCTGGTCTTATTAAAGGTTGGCATATCACCCTGCATTGTTATTTCTCCTTCATTTTGCCCTGTGTGCCACCTTCACATGAATATTTCAACTAAGTCTAAAGTAATTTCGTCCACATGTCATTCCACATACTGTCATAAAACAAGCTTCCTTCTGATTGCATCCATTTAATGGGCATGAAACTGAATTACTGTGAATTCCTGACATGTGATACTAGTGGATTCCTAAACTAAGTATGATAGGTTCCAGTACTGATTATACATTTTTTGAAAGAATCAGATATTCAAGGACAGGGACAATTACATAATTCAAATCTTATGAGAGATTATTTAAATTTCAGATAATTTAAGAGGCATTTAACGACCTATACAAAATGAATTATTGGTTCCATGCCTTAGTGACAATGCAGCTATAAAAGCACTCTGTACTGTATGACAGAAGGCTGGATCTTCACCTACAGCATGCACAGACATCCCAGTGAGCTCATTTGTACGGAGCATCTCGGGGCACCAGAGCCCAAATCTGAGCAACTGCTAATTAGCAGTGTTTGGCAGGCTCACCAGAGTGGCCAAAGGGGGGAAAAAACAACAAGAAAAAGAAAGGTATGGGGAGGACCAATCTGTTATTGCTAATGAAAATGGGATTGATTTCCTGAAAGGGAAAAGAAGGGAAAAGCTGTGAGGGAAGGCTGTATGGGAAGTGTGCTGGGTCTGGTTTGGGGATAAACAAGAGGCTGTTACACTGCCGAAGCTTCATCTTTCTCAACCACTGAATGTAAGCATCACCTTTGTTATGAATGGCCAGCCCAGAGATAAAAGGGAGACACTAGGAAGAAAATGGAATTTAAACAAGATATTTCAAGATCCTAGTGCAATAGGAATGGTAATAGGTTTTGAGAAAATTAGTTTATGGAGAACATTAAGAGAAACTAAACATAGGAGCTAATGAACAATAATGCATATAATGAAATGTAATGATGTTTCTCTGATTAATGAGTGTCAGTGTTCAGAAGAAATACATTCTTTCAAACAGCAGTGTCCTTATGTGAGTCCTCTGTGAACTGTTTTTAAAGCATATGCAAAGGTAAATAAATTATTTTTATAAGTCTGTTATCAGGTGGACTTAAATGTGGTATACAGGAAACTGTGATTCCACCAGAATAATTTTGGGCTTCAAAAAGCTGGAGGTTGAAAACCACTCATGCAGAACATATGGAACCTGGAAGGAAAATGGAATAAAACAGAATGCTTCAACAAGGAATTCAGAGAAAAGGGCTGCACAAAAATGGTTGGCAGGATGTTTTGTGTGTAATGGGCAGGGGTTAGGGAATCAAAAATTGGTTTTACAAGAAATCTACAAAAATTGAAGATAAGGACATTTAGAAAATACAGTCAGCAATAACTAAGCAGCAAACTGATACTTGCAGTATAGAAGAACTACATACTATAGCAAAGAATGTGAATTATAACTGTTATACTGAATAGTATAATTTCAGCCTTGAAAGGGTGCTGCTTTCAGCAGGTGTTGCACATGGGTCTTGGTGCAGCTCCAAAAATGTAAGCTGAGTCTTTTAATTGACAGCATTGTCCCCAGGCTCAAGATCCAGGACACTGCTCTTCCACTCTATGCAGAGACTCAGACAAATAAAAAATGGTTGAAAGGAGCACAGAAAGGATTATTATGCCTATCTAAACTACCGTGCACTTTCCTGTGACACAAGGAAGACCTTCCCACTAAGAATCCTTTGTCCAAACAACTTGTCAGCAACGTAGTCTAGATAAATCCGTGTTGCAGTGCTCCTTACTGGACAGATGTAAACCTGGGAGGAGAAGGGAGAACATGGTTTTTCTCAGATATACAGCAGAAATACTTCAAAAACTGCAAGTAGCTGAAGTGCTCCTCGGGGCCTGCCTGCTGGCCACAGTCTCTGGCTCTCCCTGCTTTGTAATGGCCACCCCCTCCCACTTATCACAGACTGCCCTCCCCCGCTCCCCAGCACCCTGGGTAGAGCGGCCACACTGTGGCCGAGCTGTCAGCAATGATCCTCCTGGGGTGGGTGAAGCACCTGTGGGAGTGACCAAGGGAGTTTTCTGCCTGGAACACCTTGTTCCTCCACAGAGCAGAGGCTTTTTGCTTCAGCAGTGGTGCCCCAAGCCTCCCACTGCTGCCCACACCCCCAGCCAGCTGCTGTCCCTAGAGCCAAAAGGGACAGGAAATGCCCTCTTTTCTTGGCATTTCTACCCTGACACTTTTTAAACCCTCTGGTTTGTTGTGTTTTTTTCCAGACTCACACAAATCAATATCTCAGTCATCTTCAGTGTGTTTCTGGGAAGTGAAATGAGGTTATATATTATTCCTCCAGTCTCCTTCTTCCTTTTATTATGTCAAGTCACCGCCAACATCTTTGGAGTGAGTGGATGTGAAGAGCTATTCAGTTCCTGTGCTTCCTTCTACCACCACAGCTTGGGCAAAAGCAGATGGCAAAACCAGAATAATAGGTAGATCTGACATTTGAAATGTGATCTGACTATAAAATAAGAACCAGACTGCAGGTTATGATCCCATTTTGACTAGTTTTTCTCCTCAGAAGTCATTAGTGTGGGAGAACGAATTTCTGTATAACAATGTGCCTTGTCTTGAAATTGAAAGCCTAGAATCTGCAGTGCACCTCTTAAATAAAGCTTCAGAAAACTCTTATTTCTGCTAAAGCTAGCATTTGCCTTACATTCCTTATCATGCATCAATGACTAAAAGCGTTTACAGTGATCACTGAGAGGGAAACTGAAATTTTTATGTGAACTCTAATTGTAATGCTGTGTTGATAGTGTGAGGAAAATTTGATTTAGATACTAAAAAAGCATGTGATTTAGTGATTTTTTTTCAAGAACTCTAATATTTCAGCACTCAGTTCCTAAACACACATTACAATGAATGCAGAACACACAACACAAAGAAAATTGTTACATTTCTATTAAGTGAGTGTGACATTTGGGAAAGGTGCCAGGTTTAGGACACTATCCTATTAACTCAGATTTTGTTAGGCTTTTATCAAAATACCTAATAGGAAATGGGTGGTGTGTATTCAAACACTAAAATAATGGGTTACAAAGAAGGCATCTGGACCAAAGCTACAATTATTTTCCTCAGCTAAGAGAGGAGTCAAAATCCAATTAGGAGATTAAGATCTTGAACAGGAGACTGACTTCCATGGGAATTTTCCCAATCTTGGATTAAATGATTGGTCTATCACAAAGCAGGGTAGCACAAACTTAACTACTTAAAAATCCCCTCTACAACTTTTTCAATAATTGCATTTATACTATAAATGTTTCTTCTTACAATAATCACATTATTCTACCTACAGACAAGGATTGCAATAACTGAAACAAGTGCTGCATAAAATTTAATGTGAATTCTCTATCATGACATCTAACCCTTTAGAAATTGAAACCCATAGAACTTCCTGAGGGTATTTTCTTTGTGGTTTGTTTGGCTTTCATATTTTGAGCTATTTTCATTTGCCTTATGCTTTCTGAGCCAGATCAAGACTGGCTGGTTTGTAGATCCAGGTTTCCTTACAATCAAAAGCTTTGTTCTTACAAAACTGGAAAAAAAAAAACCCAAAAAAAAAAAAAAAAAAACACAACAAGACAACAACAACAACAACAAAACCCACAAACCCACCAACAGATTATTGAATGAACTTTTGGGGTCCAGGAGAGATGGACTCTAACTAAACCTGCAGATTCAAAAAACAGAATGAGCATGGAGCAGTTTTCAATCCTGACCTAACAGACCCCAAAACATGACTGAATTCCTGGAGGTCTCCTGGAGGGGAATGTGGTGAGGTTTTTTTGGGTGAAACATTTTTCTTTCAAAAGAAAGTCTCATCACTGTGGATATGTAGGAAGGTGTTGTGTTGTATTTTAACAATATCTATCTGAATGTATCTAGCTGGGAAACAATAATACAGTGTAAAATGAGAGTAAACCAATCCTATAGTGCCAGAGCTTTTCTTGATATGTGCTACCATTTGGAAGGAGGATAAAGTTGATTAAGAGTTTCCGTGAAATTGTCTTGCTTGGCTTTTTTTATTCCTTCTCAAATGATTAGGAGTTTCTGAAGGAACAGTAGATGAAGCTTGACATGGGGAGCATGTGAAGTGGGGATACAGCCACCTTTGGGTGCTGAATGCTACTCTTGCTCACAGTAGCTCCTGGTGCAAGCAGGGGAAAAGGCAAGAGGGATGTTGCTATTTTCCTACCTTTGTTTGCCCAACTAGGCAGCAGAGGATCAAGGGAGAACAGGAGAAACAGTCACATTCTTGCCAGCAGTGCACGAAATTGAGAAGAGAAATAGCAGATGGTAATTCCTTTGATGCAAGGAACCCATCTGCTGCTGCTCCCCTTTATGAGCTCCTGGAGATCCTGTGTGGAAAAGCTTCAGAAACAGAGAGGCAAATGTGAGTGTGGGTTGCATGGGAGAAGATGGAAGAGGGAGTAGCTCTGCTTGTGGAAGGGGACATTGCAAGAAGGGTGCTATCCTTCTGGTCATCTCTTGGTAAGTCCTAAAATAGGCTTGTGAAGAGTTGAAGCCACTCAACCATTTATACAGGACAACATGCAAAGCAGCTGCTCCCTGGTGGCCCACATTGAATACACGAGTGAGAACATCTTGTGAAGACCAGGCTGCAAGGAAAGTCCACACAAAGCTCATGCAATAGCTGTGGTACCAGGCTGCACAGTCCTCCACAGCATCTCACTTCTGCTACTGACACCATCTCTGATCACCTCTTATTCTTGCCTGCTTTGGTGAGCAGAGGTAATATATCTTGGTATTGCATAACACTGATGCCTGACAACTACCATTTATTATTCCTTTTCAAATTAATAAGTTCATGAATCTTTTTGCTTTTCAGGCTGTCTGAAAACTCAGGCAGCTGCTATCATCACATTTTTCTACGGGATATGGAAAATGTCTGCAAACACGGGGACTCAATTCCTCTGTAAGAAAGATGGTAGTCAGGAGCATTCAGTACAACCATGAAAAAATAAATGTGGGCGCCTGATCACCTTCCTGCTTCTTCCTGACTGACAGCTGCTGTGCTGTCAGCTGCAGATCACTCAAAGCTGTCACTGACAAGCAACCGAAGAAATATGAAACACCTTTCATGAGAAGACTCACCACCATGGAGAAGACAAACACAACTGCCAGCTGAAAGAAGAAAATCAAATACTAACCCTTCTCTCCTCCTTAATTTTCTTTAAGAGCATTCCCTCTTCTTACTATTGTGAGAAAATGGCAGCTGTCCCATTTTAAGGAATTTGACAATTTACTGATAGATGCAGAGGGGAAGGTTGATTTGCAAACTTGTCACAGATTCTCTCTGCAAGGGATCTGTCAGAGTAGGAACATGTTTTGAAAGTGAATTAGCAGGATGAGGGAATTGTTTTGAACATAGGAATGGTCTGGGCTGTCAAGTCTCTTGAATGACTTCTGTGGCCCTTAGCTGGCATCCTTTGACACCAATCCATGGAAACAGACATGCACACACATAACCTTCAAGGTTAGCCAAAGAAAAAGGCAAGCAGAATATTTTTTTCATTGTCTTTTACCAAAAACAGTTGAGACATGTTGTTAAGTGAATACAAAGCAAGACTTGAGCACCCACAGGCATATTTATTTATACACTTGTTGATAAATAATAATATTACAGGAGAATCATGACTTTACCTCGATCGGGGACTGAGTTATTGAGCATCATGGGCTGTGGTTGATAGGATAATACAAACACAGTGAGGTAAGCCTTAGAATGGGCCGAGGATCAAAAAGCCACTAGAGAGCAGTATCTGGAACTGCTGGGAAGGTGGTATCATAGAGAGATTTGCTGGTGGCCTGTATTGACATCCAGCCAGAACTCCCTGAGCACCAAAGAGTAATAGAGGTTACAGGGAGGCATTGCTCTGAAAGCATCCAACATCTCATGGGAGCAGATTGCTCCGGGTGGAACCATCCCGTGTTGGCACTGAGGTGCTGCCCATTGCCCAACACAGAGACAGACTGGACAGAGCAATTTTGCATTCCTCCAGGACTGGCTGTGCCAACTCACTGTGCATGGTGAAGGTCCCAGTTAATTCTCATGTGTGAGCCCTGTATGTGCAGCCTGTCCCTTGCTTGGGGAACTAAGTAGGTTGAGCTTGGCAGTGTCACCTTGTCTGGTGTTTCTCTTCCACGTGTGATAGATGGGAACTAGAAAAATAGCGGGGGAAAAAGAGGGAGAGGGATGGAAGGATGTCTTTGTCAATATGGCAAAGAGTAATTACAAAAAGTAAATTAGAAAGTGTATGGGAAATGTGTGAGACTTCAGTAACTGGCTGAGAATTGTGGGTAGATCAGAGACAGAACTGAGGGTAATAGGGAATTGTCCTCAGAGATGGCAATCTGTCATCTGATCCTTGTCAGTAATGTCTGGGGATATGACCAAAGAGTGAAATGGGTCCTCCCTTCCTGTCCCTCCGGAAAACACAGCCAACAGTACCTCGCTGCTTCCATGCTCATGGGAAATGGATGTCAGGAAAGGACAAGCCAGCTGCCTGTTCCCCTGCACAGCTCTCCCTTCATTCTGGGTCTGTGTGTGCTCCAGATTCTGCTGTCTTGATAGAGGAGCTTGCACAAAAATATCAGGAGAAAACTTACTTGGGTGACTAAGCAGTAAAAAATGAAGTAAAAGACTTATTATAGCCAGCCTGATAGATGAAATGATGTTGAAAAATGAGATTATATACGGGAAAGCTGTTGGCAGCCTAAGGGAAAAAGAAACCTCACTATTAAGCAAAGTTTCTTTTCAATTATTGCTATTAATAAGCTGTGGTTGTAATGATTGGATACAATAAATGTAGGTAGAGGTTACATTATCTGCTCTGAGACTCTTGATTTTCCTTCTAACCAGTGATCTGCTTAAAGAGAAAAGCAAAATGTGTTACAGGTGCCCAGAATTTGCTGGTGGATTATTCCCTGACCCTGTTCAGTGCACAGCACCATGAGCCACCAGGCTGGCTCAGGGAGCTGGGAGGATGGGGATGCTGGGATGCTGGGATCAGGCAGTGCCCGAGGCATGGCTCCCTAGACACCCTCCCACCTAAAGTGACAGGCTGTCCCAATTCTGGGTTAGTTTGAGCATGGCTAAACCTCTTCCTCTGACTGCAGTTAACCTCTGCACAAATAAATGCTTCAGTCTTTGGAGTGTGAGGTACTGTCAGTGTGAATTTTAAAAAAGCCTTTAAAGGTAAAGGTCTCTGCAGTCTTTTGTTTCATTTTCTCCATACCCCGAGGATCTGATGTTTTCAGTGAATGACTCTGAATTAATGCTGCTTATTCCTTGAGTTAGGAATGAGATCTGAAATAAATGAGTGTGTCTCTAAACAATCCTCCATGCTAAATGTTGCAGACCTGCCGATACCTGTGAAAAATCACATTTACCTGCTCCACAGACTATTTAATCATCTTCACCACTAACCCAGCTCCATGCTGACACACAGGGACAGCAGAGAAGTGCAGTACCCAGCATGTTTGGTCTCTCAAATGGCCAGGGCAGGTTTCTGTGGTACATTCCAGATGGACCTGCAGTGCACTTCCCCCTGCATCACTTGCAGACATTTCTGAACAGCAGGGAGCAGCAGACAGGGCCAGCTCAGGCTTACTGCAAGATGTATTTGCCATAGGCATGGATGCTTTACATTTCTGCTCTCTGTTCTTTGTCATAGGTTTAAATGTCAATAGTTCCCAAGAAGCTTCAATTGGTTCCCTGGGAGATGAAAAAATCTTTTTTAGTCTTTGAGAAGCTTTGTTTTTCTTAAATCCCCCTCCAACACTATGTAGCACTCTGCTCTGTATATTCCTGTTCTTTTTGTCCTCTCTCAGTTCCCCTTCATACTGTCTGCCTCCCTCAGGTTTCTCCTGCCACCCTACCACTGACACTATGAAGTTGTACAACAAAAGCTACACTCCTTTACATGATTTAATTTCATATTTATACTGCATAAAAAACAAGAAGTCCTGCAAAGCCATTAATAAAGTGAAAATTCACAGCATATCTATGTATAAGCTCTAATCTAAATAATGCTGTCATTGCTGCTGGGTTCAGCTGCTGTGTACTGACAGGGTACTGATTAAATACACACATGATGAATCTCCATCCTTAAAAACACATATAAAAGAGCTATATACCAATGAGACCAATTATTTCTCACTCTGATGATGAAATGTGCCAAAGCCAGCAAGGACTCATTGTGAACAAATCGATCCCACGTCTCAGGCTGTTCTAGTTGCGGCATCAGAGGAATTCCCAGACAGACCTCTCACTCCCAGCAGTTATTCTGCCATTCCTTGCAGCTGTCTTTATAGCCTGGGCTTGAAAATTTTACTCATGGAGACTCTACGGTCAGGGAACCTACTTGTAGTCTCTGCTTCAGTTTATAACTGAAGGAAATGGTTTGCCTGAAAATTTGAAAGGCAAAGTAAGTTGGGAAAATAAAGAATTCTTGTGTTTATTTTTTCTTTCGTTCTAGGCTGCTGAACAACTGGAAGCAAAGAGAAGAGGAGCAAAATAAAAGTCAAAGAGTTGTGGCATGTAAACCTCTATCACTTCTGGGTTTGGGATTTTTTTATCCAGAAGGGCTGGTGCTTCAGAGAGACAGCATTTAACAGTCAGGAGTTACAGAAAGATCTGCCAGGACTGCCCAGCTAACAAGGCAGCAAGAGAAAAGCAGCGCAGATGAATGCAAAGTAGTACACACGGTGAAGTGACCTTAATTCTATGCTCCAACCAGCGAGTTCTCATGTCAGCTTTTGTCATCAGGCATTCTCCTACGTCATTACAGACAGCACTTCGCACGATGAAGCTTTCTGTCCCCCGACCAGCAAAAAGACCAGGCAGGGAATATGAATTGTATTTTGGTACTCCATAAGGCTATGGTCTACACAGTCTTCTGAGAGGCTCTGGCCACTGCAAAAATGAGATTTAACTGTTGCCTTTTTCCCAACCTGGAGATGAAACTCGAGATCATTTTAGTAAGGAGGTAATATACGAGTGGATCTTTATTTGAAGGCCTTCAGGGGCAGTTACAGAATGATGTCCACAAAAATCCACCCCCTTCCAGGGGTGAATACATTTTTATAGGTTTTAGGAAATTACCATAATTAATAAAAAGCACCAATTAGGAGGGCAAGTGGTAAGACAATTCCCCCCCACGTCAAGCCCCTTCTCTGAGTCCCCCTTTGGGCACTGACTGTACTTTGTCCATGAAAACGTATCTTGAAAAATTGTTCTAGGCCTTGGTTCCTAGGAAGAACCAAGACAGCACTGGGGCCTTGTACCCCCCTCACCTTGGAGCTCTGGAATTTGTTTTGTCTTTTTGCCTAGGGGAAAGGCAATGGAAAAGTACTGGGAAAATGAGCCACTAATACAATAGGCTACAGGGCTACAAATATATGTGTGAAGAATACAGAGAATATATAAAAGAAAAAAAGGCAAAAACCAAACAGCATCATTACAACTAGAAAGCATATGGGTTGTGGGAGTCAGATTGGTAAGAAATAGGAAACCATCTCTGCTGTAGAAGAAAACAACAAGATTTCATTTTCTCATTTTCAAAAAAGAGATTAACTGAGGACACAACAGAAGTCTAGAAAAACATAAATGATGTGGAACAGGTAGCAGGGGAATGATTAGTCATTATTTTTCATGAGGCTAGAACCACCAGGCACTAAATGAAAATATCAAGCAGCGGATCAAAGACGTATGAAAAAAAAAACACTTGCACATGTAGTGCCTAATTGCATTGCAGGACATAACATCCTGTTATTTTATAACATCCCAATTTGTTTGCATGCCCAAAGTACAAATAAATTCTGAAAGCTGCTGGATGGGTTCCTAGAGGAAAGATGTGTCAAGGACAGTTAGACAAGATTACGTAGATACAATTTCTAGATGAGAAAGTTTTAAATGAAAACGTGCTGAAAATTGGAGAAGTGTCTTGGAAAAAATTTGAGTCCAAGATTGGTTTTATGACTTTTTCTTTTCTACCAGTGGCTGTAGTAGAAAGACAACATATTGTCTTCTCTTTCAGCAGAATGAATATCTACAAAAGCTATATAGTCAGAAATGGAAAACCGTATTAATTGATATTGATTGTTTTCATGAGAACATCAAACATGCAAAAACAACACTACTCTTCCCTTAAAGAAAATCTACATATCTTGAATGATAAAGAAAGTTAAAACTCCTAAAGCTGGAGGAGTGGCAATATGAGAACAATAGAAATTTAAACAAGTGAGGGGGAAAAATAGAGATCACAATGAAGTAGACCACCTGTGAGGTTGATATGTGCTCACCATGAAATTGTGAGCTTTTCCATTGTTTGCAGTGCTGTTTTCACACACAGGATTAAATTTTGCAAGGAGTCCATAGGGCAAAATGATGACATTTTCATATCTATCATTTTTCTCCCTCATCAGGGGTAGGAGGAAAAATTAGACCTTTTTTCCAAAAGCTGACTGAACTCAAAATTTGGTAGTCAAATCATAAACTGTGGAAATGCACAGAAATAAGAAGAAGAATAAAGAATGGAGCACTCATGTACAACCAGTCATTTTCTTCACATTGTTTCTAAAGGTGTTGCCAAGGAATTTAAGACAGACTTAAATCAAAATATTGCCTTAAGCATCAACATTTAATTTACCTTCCAGCTCACATCCCAGCCAGTGCCAAAGATATATTAGGAATTTGATCAACAAGAGACATGATTTCCATTTTGATAAGGAATTGTAATTATTAGAACCATCTTGACAGATAGGTACTGTAAGAAATCAGTATTATTAGAAGAGAAATTTGCTTCTTCCACTACAATAATGAGCTGTTTTACTGGCTGTAGAGGCACTGGTTACCTCAGTGCCTCTTTAACAGATTTTGAGAAAAGACTCTTCAATTTATACATGCCTAGAAAAGATTATAATGCTATTCCCCATTCACAGGACAACTAGGTTTAATTCTTTCAACCTAAAAATTATTTCAGATTATTCAGGTACATACTAGAGATTCTTTGTATCCCCACTGAGTCTTGCAGCTTTAGAATGTTGTTCTTTAAAGGTGGTGATTACTTGTAATTTTTGTTATTACACATATTACTGAAATTTAATCACATTACCAGGTATGAAGATCTGAGTAATGTCTCAATACAATACAATGTTCAGTTAATTGGCCCAGATACAAAGGAAAGTTTTGCTTCCATTTAATGTCTGTGTATCTTTAAATCTTTTCAGAGTCTGAACTTAGGCGTAGTGGTAGATATTTTATTTGGGTTTCTTTCAGCATATTTCAACTGAAATATTTCAGCTGTTTTTCTTGGGGGGGGGGGGGTGGTAATTCATACTTTTTTTTTTAAGAGGGAATCCTAATAAATTCGATCTGCTTTTTTTCATGGGATTTTCTTGCCTCCAAAGACCTGTATCCCTGGTGCCTGTGCCCAGACAGAAGGGTGTATGTATATTCCAAAGACATATTGGAAAAGGAAGAAGTCCTCCTAAAATAACTTTTTTCAGCTGCATTTTTCTATACTCCTGTGATTTGCATTGTTATCAGACCTCACTCATGTCAGAAAAGCAGCAGGAATAGCTTTTATTTTCCAGCAGAAATTTCCATATGGGTCAGCCTTTTTAATCTCATAATGTTCTGCAGCACTGGAGAACAAACTCAGACAAATTATCATCAACACATGGAAGCTAGAGATAGATGACTGGAAGTTTTCTGGCCCCATTTTTCCTCTTATTCAGCCCAAACTACTTTATTTTTAGATTATGCTACTTTGTACCCCTTCCATAAATACTCCACTTTTCCCTTTGATTGCAAGTTCATAATTAATTCATATTAACACATTTAAATCCAGAACAGGGACTCATACAATGATTTGCAGATTTTGATAGTTCTTTGCCATCTCCTGTCTCTTCCTCTATTTATCATCTACTCCCACTATTTTACACCAGAATTAATGAAGTTTCATCCAGTTGGTTAAGCCCTGGATAAGCTTCATGTGCAAAAGCTGCAGTGCTAAGCCCAATCTTCCCTTTTCTTGTATTTTGTGCTAATAGTTCATGAGTGCTGTGTCCTTCAGACCCAGGGCTCTCAGTTCCTGAGCCAAATAAATGCTCTGGAGCCACCAATTTGATGTATTTCATTTGCCTGACCTAGAAAGCAACTCCTGGCTCATCCTTATCTTACCTGCAGCTTCTGCACAGCCCAAGGGTGCCCCAGGCTTGTTCATGGGGGATGTGATAGAGCAAGTTCCTCACAGAGCCTTCAGAGGAGTATCTAAACATCAGCTTTACTCTAAAAACTGATCAGGAAATTGTACAAAGATAAGGCTTGCTAACAGCAAGGCCTGCAAGCAATTCCTTTCCTCTGCATTTTTCAATATTCCACCCCTTCAGTCCTCAGCTTCTGGGCAGGGAGCTTCAGCTTTGTTCCACCCAGGTCCGGGCCAGATATCCACCTTCTTATTCACTCCAGAAATTGGTCATCAAAGAACTCCTTTTTTGAAAAAACCCTGCCTTCTGCTACCAGATGGCTTTCCTCAAGGACTTCCACGCCTTGCAAATCTTGTTAATAATAATGCAAATCTTGTTACCTGCTCCTCAGACAGGAGACAAAGTTACTCAGATTACTTTAACTAGATCTGTGTTTATTTGCTCTGCAGAAAATATTAGAGCAGCACCCAAGGATCTAAGGTTCCAGTCAAAAGTAATTAATTATGACCCTTTCTGCTTTTGCAGGTATGTATTTTTCATCAAGCACCATCAAAGCATCAATTAATGCATTTCTGACTTTTTTTTGGCCCATTAGAGTAGCTCAGTTACTGCATGCCAGTTTCCAGACCCAGATGCATCACTTTGTCATACCAACCTTACTTCGATTTTTCCAGCTCACATGAGGAAGTTGCTGTTGATAACTGGGTCAACAGGAGGACAACATTTAATTACAGTTCAGAGTAGTCTTGATCATGTGTTTCCTTCTTTCTGATGAAACCCAAATAAGATCAAAGACTACAAGTCTTATTTTCTGCCATATGGACCCTGTACTGAACAGTTGATTAAAAGTCTTTTTTGGCATTAAACAGTTGGCTCCTTTCCTGATATAAAAACAACTTCTGCAGAATCAAAATTTTCCACTAAGAAAACTTTCTGTTTACAATTAGAATAATTGAAATATTTTCTTCATTGTACTCAATGCAGAATGTACTGAAGCTGAAGATTCTTCCAAGTTACCCAAAATATTTCATTCTGAAGCACTTCTACAATTAACTGCAACTGCTGGTGGCAGTGCCTTGTATGATACAAATTAGAGTGTCAATCTCCATCCTTTCTTAATGTCTTGGCTTCCCTGACACAATTCAGTGCATTCTTTATTCAAAAAACATGAATGATTCATTGTCGAACTACAGGATTTTCAGAGCATTATGGAAAATGTGTCTGACCAGAATATTCTGCTTTATAGTGAGCATCAGGTTATTCAAAAGCAACATCCAAGATGCAATGCACAGTATTGGAAAAGCTGCATGTGACAAATCACACTAAAGTATTTTTAAAAACATAATTATTTTTCAGATAATGTGACTTGGTCCCATGAAGTTATTAATGTGATTATTGTACAGTGCAGCAATGTTCATTGGTTATAGAATCAGTCACAAAAAATTGACTCCAAGTGGGGATGCACCACCTTATCTAAAACCAAAATTTGGTCTGTCTTACTGTGGTTTCATGAGAAGTTAGAGCAAAATGTGTTGCCCTTGCCCAATGTAAACCTACTTTGTTTTGACGCAAATTTGTAGCACTTCCAGAACAAAAATCTTGAAAGGAAAACACTTCATATTTGCATTTTAATTTAGGTCAAAACTAATACAGCATTATCAAGTTCTCTTGATGTCTTGAGCTCTAGAAATTATCTCTTACAGTCTCAAAGCTGGCCTATGGGTTCAGCTGGGAGGCTGACAATATATCGTATTTCCACCTGCATATTTGTCTTGGAGCCTTCACTGATGAGTAAAATCCTTTCCCTGAGATCCTTGGTAGCCATCAGTCTCCTCTTCATTGAAGCATTTTTATGGGACTCTTCCTCTATCTTGTAATGCTGCTTTTCTTACCCAGTGTGTGGCTGGGTAATTCTCTCTACTGTGGCTGACAAACAAAGTAATTTTCTTAAATAGCAATCCAGTTTTTTGTTTCAGCATTATTCTCTCTACTGTGGCTGACAAACAAAGTAATTTTCATAAATAGCAATCCAGTTTTTTATTTCAGCATCAAAGGACTGAAGCACGTGGTTTTACTAACCAAACATCAACATACTTCTAAAAAAACCAACCAACCAACCAAACAAAAAGCTGTAAAAAGTGACTAAAAATTATATTTAATATGAATAATTTTCTCTGAGAAGAAGACGCAAAATGAGATATTTCTTTAAAAATCAGGATTTTCTGAATCTTATTTAACTCTTTGTTCTGCTGGCCAATTACAAATTGTTTTGGCAGCATTGCGCAGTCAAGTATTTGTAAGTTTATACTGCACCACAGTGCAGGGCTTTTTTTGTCCAAGTACCCAAATTAAGCATTTGCACATTCAGGAAGTACTTACCATGGTAATTCTTAATCCATAAATACAAAGAGATTTTACATCATAGCATTTTCTTTTGATAAAGGGTCCCTGCCTACAAGCCACTGAGGTGTGCATGAAACCAAGCCTTGGCCCAGCTGAGCTGCTGTAACTGATGCTTTGAAAAATAAAAGCAGATAAATTTGATTATCAAGGTGATGAGATGTTTGTCTGATCTCTGGGCAGGTGAGCTTTTACCCTTGATACTAGGAACAGGCTACCCAGGAAAGTGGCTGGGTCACCATCCCTGGAGGTATTTAAAAGACATGTAGATGTGACACCTGGGGACATGATTTTGTGGTGGGCTGGAAGTGCAGTGTTAATGGTTGGAGTCCATGATCTCAAAGGTCTTTTCCAACCTAAATGATTCCATGACTGCAGATCTCCCATGTACAAACCACCCCCAGTTCTGTGCCCAGCACAATTTGAAATGCCTCCCTCATGACATCCCTCAATTTCTGCTTCACCAGGGTAAGACCAGGCTTGCTGAGAGAAGACAAATATTTTTCCTGAAGTGTCCACCATAACCTCGTCCTCTCCAATGTTGTCTTTCATCATCACTTCAACTGCAATACCTCATAAAGTGTCTTTTAATAAAAGTAAGAAGTCTTTTGCTGCTAATAGTTTTATATGACAGGCAAGGAGACTCACATGCATCATTTGTAGCATCAGCAATGCCTTTCCTGGGGCCTGACATCTTCCCTGTATACTCCACTGACAAAATGAATCTACAGCATAGGCATTTGCAGACATCTCAGTGGAAAATCAGGAGAAAGGAGCCAGCCATGTGACAAACGCGTCAGAGGAGCTGCCACAGTCCCAGGCTGTCCATTGCCCCTTCCAGAAGGAAGCAGTGCCACTCCAGAGGATTGTTTTCTGCTTCGTCAGGCTGGCGTCAGAAGCTCCCCGCCCTTCTGAGTTTAAGGGTTGCAGAAGCAAAGCCCGAACGTTTGACAATTTATAAAAACAAGGTTACTTTGTTTCCCATCCTAATTTTTCAGTGCCTCGGCTGCTCTGCTGGCAGGCAATTTCATGAAGATACGGTCTGATAAACTGACTTTGAACACTGAATCAATTGTGTGATTTAAAGTAAGAGCCCAAACTCAGCCAGCAAGTCATAAAGCAAAAAATTCATTAGAAAGGGAGCTGCAGTAAGCCACTCTTATAAATAAAGGGCATCCTAATAGTTTTATGTTCAAAGCAGCCTTTAATGATAAATAATACTGTGTCTGAGAAGTAAAGAGACTGAAATAATTGTTTATGAAATTGCAATATATAGTTAATTTAGGAAAAAAGGGAGATTCACAGAAAAGCTGATTTTTAAATCCTTTTCCACAGAGCTGCCTGATACATGAAAGACTGGTTGTTATTAAGTGAGATCACTCGTGGCATTTCTTTTCCTCTTTCTAGCCACAGAAAAGGCAGTAAGGAAAATTAGACTGACAAATATTTCCCTAGATGGAAAGAAAAAGCAGAGCAAAAGAAAGCCCATCTGTTCTCACTCATGGAATTTCATGTTATCCCATATGTAGTATATGTTGCAAAGTAGTTTGTACTAAAAATTAAAGATTACAGCATTTTTTACTGAAGCTGAGGGAAAATACAAATACCAGGACATGTAGCCGCAAAAAATATATATTTCAAAGGATGTTTTTTTTTTGTCTGAATGGACCCTTGTGAGGTACATTCAGTATGCATTACAGAGAAGAATATTCCAGAGGATTTTTTCGTCTGGCAAGGCTCCAGCAATACGCATTCAATATGCATATATGATAAGATAATATGAGTCGCCAAAAAGCTTATTCCAGCAGTGAAAGATATACATCTACTGATTCCAGGAACTGTTGCCAAACTAGCAGCAAGACAAGAAAAACTACATTAATATGCTAAAAAGGATAAGATTAACAAAGCCAAAAAAATGTATAAAAAGATACCCCATAGAAACAGCTTTTGTGAACTAGAGGGATTTGGGACGAATAATGTCTGAACTCAGTTCACCCAGTGCTGATCGCCCTGCTCGGCGCTGCTTTTGCTTGTGGCTTTTTCAAATTTTATACTTTGATTATTTAATAAATTCTCTTTAATTATAAAATTGGCTGATTCTTTTATGACACATATAAGGGCAAATTTAAGCAGCAAATGCATCAAAAATCCTAAAACCCTGTGTGTTATAAAATCACCACGACAACTGCCAAGTGCCAGCTTCAAGGTATCTGTATGAGGCTAAGACAAAATTCAGGGCACTTTGGGATTCTAGTGCATGGCAAGCTGCACTTGAAAAAATGGCACAACATATTAATATTCCATGTCTCTCAAACTGAGGCATCTTTTTTAATAGGGGAGAGACCCAGCAGAAGGGAAGGGCTGATCAGCTTAGCCTCACTGCCAGCAATGGGATGGTTTAGAGCCCACTGACCAGTGTGTGCCCCCACAACATTTCTGCCATCCCAGGGAAGCCACCACATGAAGACTAGGAGACTCAGAGCCCCATCCAACCTGACCTTGAATGTTTCCAGGGATGGGGCATTCACCACCTCTTTGAGCAACATATGCAAGTGTCTCACCAATGTTGTCTTCTCCTATTATCTTGTCTGAATCTACCTTTCCTAGTTTAAAACCATTACCCCTTATCCTGTCACAACAGTCTGTCCCCTTCCATGCCTGGTTTCAAGGCACAGCAGAGAGATGGCAGGTGTCCCTCCATCCTTCAGACCACTTTCCATTGCCACTCATCAAATCCAAGTCCCCAGTTCTAGGCTTTGGAATAAAACAGCCAGTGCCAGAGAAATAATGATCCATTCTTTCATGCCAGTGTTACCTTATTGTTAGTCCTGACAGAGACAACCTTCTCTCCACTGACAGCCCCTGGGTAGGAGCAGAGGCACATTGCAAACTTTGGGTTTCTAGCAGTGAGACAATGGCAACAGGCCCTTAAAACACAGAGAGATGTTGCTGTCACGCTGAATAGTCTCGACACTGTCATCTAGTGGATTTAGTGGTGATAGCCAGAGCTCCGTTTAATACTACAGTGTTATTTCACTGAACATAATTGCAGCTTACACACTTTTTTTCCCTGCCTTTTCTCACCCAGTTCTCTTGAGATTGCGCCTTTCTGAATCCCCTTTTAAAAATAATTTTATTCTCTTCATTTTAAACCTTTAATACAATTCCTTTTCCTTTAAGTTACTGTAATTCCCAGGCAGGCTAATTCCCCACTGCTAGCCAGTGACTGCAGAATGTATTTTCCTTTATTTTAGGAGACTCCATCTTTTCCTTAAATTAAGGTAGAAATAAGTTTCTTGTGTGCACAGGACAGAATAAATCCCCTTAGAGATTTATTGCAAGTGATGCAGGTGCCCTCTGATATCCCTCCAGGCTTCAAAGACAGGTCTACATGCTTAAGACACTGGGTGTCTGCAGCTACACAGTGCCTCTGCCTCTCCAGGCTCCAGCCCCACAGTTTGCAGGCTCCTGCTCTGAGAAACTGCCAGATAAATTAGGGTACTACAAACACAAGGAAACTACAATTATGCCAGTTATGTTTGCCTAAACTTAACAAGTGTGGAACTACGATAAACTTATGAGCGTGCAGGTATGATAAATATTAGCAAAGTGGAGTTCTGAGTGTGACAAGCACCCCCAAAATCCTGATGTGATAAATGAGTAAATGCTAAATGTTGGCTTTTGCATTTGCTAGTAATAATGTGCTATGTAGAAATAGTGTTGTGATGAAATACAGTTAAGTAGAAACAAGACTAACTTATAACCTTGTGATATGTTGAGAAATGTAGTCATAAATATATAGCTATAAGTGTCTTTTGAGTTGATAAATTACAGAGCCAAGGATCAAGGCATCTTAAAAGAAACAAAGAAGATAAAACCACTCACATTCAGAAAACTGGTTATCTCATCTCACACCTCCCAAAAAGCTGTAAATTAGTCTGCAACCAAAGAAATCTGAGGAAAGGGAGTTTCCTGCTGATGCCTTTTTCTGGTCTTAGGAAATAAAGGCTCAGACACGGTGAAAGGGTTGGGAGTCGTTTACCTCGGTATTTTAATAGGATCCCATTCGATGGCTTCTGCCGTCCAGGTAGAACACGCCGCAAAAGCCCCGTCCCCCCAGTCGAGTATACGATTAAAGACTCTACACATTAGCATATCTACCAGGAGGGCCCAATAAGGGGCTTGGGTGGGCTAACTTCTAGTTTACAAAATCTGTCCTACTAGGAGACCTTGAGGGGTCACGAAAACAGGGTGTTTGGTCTTCTAACGCTACGTGGCTTCAGGGGTGTTTAGTCTACCGGCCTAGTAAACACCATGAAACCAGGCTAAACTATCACCTAAAGCATCACAAGTATGCATGCTAATACTTGTGAATATAGGGAACAGTGTAAGAAATATCCAGAAGAAAAGCAGCAAAAATCTTTCAGGCATCACTGCCTTCAATTCTGTGACAATCCAGGCATGGAGAGGCATCATGGAGAGGGAGGGAGGCAGGGACCAGGGAAAGAGGAGAGGGATGTGAACTGTAAATTTTCTTCTGAGCTTAATGAATATGTAACAGTTAAATAAAGTACTTAAACAGATTGTAAAGTGAATGAAAACTGCACCTCTGGCAAATATTGCTAAGTGCACAGCGCTGCTTTTGCCTTTGCTCTACTAATAAATGTTCAATATTATTCTATTAAAATTTTAGCTTGTGAACTCATTTTTCACATGGAGTTCTCCCAGTTCAAGAGGGTCTGCAAGGTGCAGCTGTTGGATCCATGCTCATGAGGGGTGTCCCACCTCATGTGTCAAGGTGGCCTGGAGATGTTTGTAGGTGGATTCCCAGACAATGAGATTTTCAATGCTGATCCTATTTTGCTAACCCTACCTCTTGGTATTTGATTTTCCCTTTCATCCTCTTCAGTTGTAGTGACCTGTTACCTTCTGTGTTTCCTCATTTATGGAGCCAGATTGCTCCTCATTCCCGGGCAGTCAGCTCTGAGTCTATCCCAGAGGCAGCCCATCGCTCCATCTGCATCTCACAGCTGCCTTCCTGAGGAGTCAGCTCCCCAAGCTCACCGAAAAAACTGATCACTTCTCTCTTGCCCTGCAGCTGCTTCAAGCACTGGGATTTTGCAACATCAACCCTGTGGTCTTACCAGATGTTAAATCAGGAATTAGCTAAATATATTGTCTCCAGGTCAGCAATTCTCTCACTGTTTTGCATTTATAGTGAGTCTGTGATTTGGCCGGTCTCTGCCCTATCAGAAGAAATGCTAAATATGTTTGTGCTGCTTTGGCAATTTTGTCACTAGCTCATCTCAGCTCAATGCTCCCTTTTCTGTGACCCTCCACTGCCTGCAGCTTCTCTTACAAAAACAGAGAGAGAAGGGAAAAGGAACTGTCAAAAGTAGTAAACAAAGAATATGAGGCCATTGACGTGCAGCAGAGAAAGGAGAAATACAACTTTAAACATTTGGTCTTATAGTTTACAAACCACACTCCAGATCAGCTTTTCTTCTCTGAAGCTGTGATTCTGCATTCATACCAGAGGCTCTATCAAAAACCTCTTGGATGAGTGCAGAGGTTATTGTTAATAAAAATTTTCAGTTTAATAATCATTTTAATGTGCCTCTGGGAAAAAAAAGAAGTGTCTTCCTGTGGTACTTTGAAAGCAAATCAGTGAGAGGCTCAAAGTCAGAACTACAATTTAATAGGAAAAAAAAAAAAAGTAATAATACAAAAACACTGACAGAGTCAGAATACAACCTGACACCCTGTCCGTCAGGGTGTTGGTAGTAGTCCACTTAGGTGATTGCAGTCCTCTGGGAGTGATAGATGTGATTCTGTTGAAGCAGTGATCCTGTGAAAGGTGTAGTTCTCTTCTGAAGGTCCAGTGGTGGTGTAGAAGGATCTGGTCTTCCTCTGGGAATCCCGTGGAAAAAGCTGCCTATAGTGCTTCAAATCTCAGTTTATATGCAGATCGGGATACATTGGTTCCTCTCCCTGGGCGGGGCATCTCACAATGGGATGATGGGCTACTAGCTGCAGTGTTGGGGATGAGTAAAGTGCCCCACCCGGCCCCAACGACTGGCCCATTAGCAAACGTTCTGCAGCCATCAGGAACACTGCCCCACCCGGCCCCAACATCCCATGGAGATGGTGATAGAATACATACCATTGTAACCTAAGACACTTCCACAGGCCACAGTATTGATGTATCTGGGAACAAAACCTGTTGCCACAGTCATGGCTTGCTGAAGTCATGGTGGGAGTGCAGAAATTTGTCCACCTCCTTTAGAGAAACCTGGGTTGGCTTCTTCAACAATTAATTTTCAAGAATTGAAAATTATGATAAGCAAACGAAGAAGGGTATGACACCAAAAGGACAGAGAATTAGGAGCTAACAACTGCTGGAAATCAAGTCTGTGTTAGACCTTGCTAGCAGGTGGTCATTCTCTTGGAGATGTCAGCTAATCCACCCTGTCACCAAGCTCTGAACAGAAACCTCTGCCTGTTGAAAGGTCCTCTGGAGTAAGAGACGTCAGGACAGGAGAACAGTTAATTCAGAACAGAATTCTCCTTCTGTATTCTATAATGAATACACAGACCAAGTCTCCCAACTAAGGCAAGCAGATATACTTTGGTACTTGAACTTAAGCTCATTTTTGGGGGGAAGCAGCATGACACCCTGTTCTGTATTCACCATTCAGAGCTCTCCAAACAGGTTTGAGTTCTTTTACCCCCACTCCAGGCAGAGCATCCTGCTGCAGGCAGAACAGACTTGCCTCAGGGAATTTAAGTTAATTAATTTCCAACTAATAAAGTATTTGAGTAGTGATTTGGGTTTATTCTTTAAACAAATAAACATTCATACACAGGTAAAGCCCTTTTCCTCCCCCATTCCAGGCCCAGCTTCACTCCATCCCCCCAGGCACCTCTCCTCCCCCTCTTGCAATCACTGCAGGGTACAACACACTCGGTTCTTCCATTGTGTAATGGGCAGAGCAGGGCTACAAGAAGGGAACAGGGATTTCTTCTGCTGGAATCCCAGGAAGACCTCTGACCAGCTCCATACAGGAAACAGCACTTGCAGCTCCAGCGTCCCTGTCTAGACCTCATTAACTACGCATTTGATCCTTCTCCTGGAATGGAATAAATGAGGTTCTCATCAAAACACTGTGGAACACCTCTCTGCAGTTTCTTATCTCCCTTGCTACAAAACCTCCCTGAAGTATAGAAAGGCTGAAAGCCCCTTGCACTAACCCAGCAGAGCGCCTCCCCACCAGGCAGAAGTGGGGCTTCTCATCCTACTGCACTTTCTAATCCCGGAGAACTTTTCTTTACACTGTGTATGGAAACTTATCACAGTGCTAAATGAGTACAAATCTACGAAATCAGGGAAGTTTACAGAGCCATTAAACCCTTATTTATTGAATAGTCACTTCCAAATATTAAGCATGTCAGTTTTGTCCTTTGCTCTCTTTCCCATACCCTTTCTATAAATAGTATCTTTTTGTCATAACAATGTTTTAAAATTTAAGCTTTAGGGACTCATGCATCTTGTCTGTAGCTGTTTAAGGTCTTATTAGGGGAGAAATCTGCTTTGGATGTTCATCAGAACAGGTTCAACCATAGTTAGCTGCATGAGATGCAGAGCAGAAATGCCGACAAGCACCATCGGGCTTCCCTATGAAAAGCTTTTTCTTGTTGGCTGCTGTGACTGCCCATTTATCTTGTAGTTGCTGGAGATGCCCACAGGTGAAACAGGCAGTGCTAGAGACAGTTGTATCTGCTCTGTATCTGTCTGTCAAGCCAGCATGACCACACTAAGGTTTGGTGTTCACATGTGACATTTATGCACATATCCACAGTGCTCATTCTGTGGAGCAGATGGTCTCCAGGCTTTTCCCTGTAGGTACTCCTTGCAGCCCTAAAACTCACTGTTCCTTGCAGATACTTTCCTTCCAGCAGCTGTCTGAATGGATGGTGGCCAAATTATGAGCCACAGCAATTTACCACAGAGATTCCAATATTGGCAAAATTGCTATGATGTGACTACACCGAGACTGGAACTACACAGGGCAGTTTAAAATAACAGCAACCAGCTGAAAATGGCATAATTGAACCCAATGAGTCCACATTATGTTAAAGGACCTCATCCATGACTCTCTAGACTGTACAACAACCCACCAACACAAGAAACAAGCAGAAGGCACGTGGCCAGTCTATCCTAAAGATCCCAGCCACACCAAATCAGTGCAGGCACAGGACACCATGTAAACATTGACACAGAGCCAAGATTCACTTCTTGGTATGAGAGAGGAAGGAGACACAGCTATAACCCACTGGGACTCAAAACTGGCATTCTCACTTATCGGATGCACAAGGTCAGTGAGAAGACTTCTCCAAATATTTAGAACATAAACATCACGGGTCAGTGGATTGAAAAATTTCCTATTGAACAGAATTCAGTCAAGCATTTATGTCAGCTTCATGTATCATTGTGCATAACAAAACCCAGACTAAATTCCTGACAGGAACTCTGTGTTGTTTGTACTGGGTACACTTAAGGTTGCAATAAATCTTCCCTAACGCAGGCAGTATAATACAGGTAACTAAACTCCCAAGAAAATGAAAAACCTTCTCAGAGTTGACAATATTATCACAAAATCCTCCAGTGGCAACATTCCTCACAGACTAATAGTTTGGCATCCAGAAAGAAGAACGAACTACCAAACTTGCAACTACTTCCTTTTAACGAGGAAGATCCATCACTCATTTTAAAGCTGCATTTCATCAACAGGAATATCTTCAATGCCTATTTAACTAACTGCAATAAACACAACTTTATCCTTTTAGAACAACAACAAAAAAAAAAGACAAGGGATAGTTCTCAAAAGTTTATTTCAAGTATAAAAATCATTCTGTGAAGTATCTACCACTTTTTCCTTCAGCATAAAGGTTTAATAAGATAGAAAGAATCAAGTACCAAATCTCTGTAAAAATATGATTTAAAATTTTGAGTAACAGTGAAAAGGCACTTAAACAAAAGATAGCCAATGACAAATACAACTGTTACGTCACAGTGAACATGTAATCAAACATAATCTAACACTTTTTAAACAAAAAAATTAATTACAGTCTAGCTGAAGTGAGCAACATAATCCAGACAAGAATGAATTCGAACTCCTCACACTTCAACAACAGCACTTTTCTTTCAAATGCACAGAAAGCACAGAGAAAGAAAAGCAAGAGAAGTCTTCAGTAAACTAACAGTTTGCAGCACTGTGTTCAAATGAACAACTCAAAATTCAGTCCATACAAGCTCCACAAAAAGAAATGTAACAAAACTGGGTAGCAGCATAAATACTTCATAAATACCCCTGATCTGTATGCTTGAACGGAGGGGTTTATATTTCTATCCCCAGTTTACAAAAAAAAAAAAAAAGTTTCTACAAAAACAAAAAGCCTTTTTAGAAGCAAAACAATCAGACAAGCATAAGTGGGAAATAAAGGTGTAATGCTTGGGAATCCACTGCAATCCCTTTGCAGCAGAAATATTTTTCCACTGCCAGCAATGGACAGTATCACAAGTAGAAGTTTTTGAGAAAGAGGTAAGAAAACAGGCCATGACAGTTTAAATGAGTTTGTTATTTTTTGGTCAAGATTCAATGAGACACTCTATCCTAAAAAAAAACAGAATCAAATATGCTGAAAGAAACAATACACTTAAAACAGCATTTACAGCACCAGAGCATATTTGCACAATAAATACAGAATAAGATGTTAATTATTCACAAATATGAGGAAAATAGGGAGGGAACTTTTCAACACCCACCAGAAAACTGTGGGTTTTTACAACCATTCAGCAATATGAAGTAAACAAAAAAAAATTATCTTAGTGTCGGCATTTTTTTCTCAGTGATAGTAAGACCTTTGATACAGGAGTGCTATCAAGACTTTTGCATCTTTTTTTCCAGATACATTTTCCTGTAGGTCTGAAACATCTCTTTTGAGTCTTTGACAGGAATGTGAAGAATCTCTCCATCTCCATCCAGGATCTGCATAGCTGTATCAAGGGGAATACTGTCTTCAGCTGCAAGACACACAAGCACGTTAAAGCAAAAGTCTCAAAGGACTCTACTCCTTATGCATGTGGTACTTAAGACCTTCCAGTGCCAAAAAGGATGCCACAAACTTCCCTTCCTAAAGCACCTCAGATTTAAAACAGTCTCCAATGCATATTTAAGCACAAAATGGCTATTTGGGTGTCTTCACAAGAGAGGTTTCTGGAGAGTATTAAGAAAGGTGTGAGAGAAAATCTGCATTTGTGAAAGTAAGAGAAGAAGCACGAGGAAGGGCTAAAAAGATGGCAGACACCAAAGCCCAAGGACACAGGTAAAAGCAACAGAAGATGCAAAGGTTGCAAACTATGTTACCTGCAACACCACAGCACAAGTATCAGCATGCAAGGCCTCTGCTCTAAGGCTAAGAAGCTACAAGGCTACAGCATGCACTTTGTTTCCTAGACTAGAAAAACAAGACTAGAGTTAGAGAGGTACCTAAAGCAAAGAAACAAGGACAGCTGGGAGCAACCTCACCCAAGATTTACAAAGGATGGAACAAACAAGATCCTGAGATGAAAGTTGCCACTGTTGTGACAGTTGACTCCTAGAGGGTACAAAAGACCATCCAAAAAGCAATTTGCCAATCAAGAGAAAAGAGGAAGATGTAACAGTGGCCCCACTTTTCCTCTTGGTGTCACACAGATAATCTTGTCCAGCCTGCTGGGACCCGCAGGCCCTGGAACTTGTGAGCACAAGTGTTATGTGTTCAGCAATGTACTGTGAAAGCTAGAATTTATTTTTTTTTTTAATCACTTTCTGTTTTTAAAGCCTTGCACTAGATTCTGCTACATCACTTCCTATATTTTAAAGCGTGGAAGAGTCTTTATATACAATTTAAAACTGTATTTAAATGCTGTCACCAGTGCTACATGTAAGTTAACAGCACAGGAAAATGTCAACATTTCCAACAAAATATTCATAAAGCAGTAAAAAGTTCCACAAATCTTTGAGACTTGTAAGCCTATTCTATGGTACCCATTTAATCAGCAGAACGAGCAAATAATAATTTAAAATGCTTTATTAAGGATTACTACGGAAAAGGAACATTTAAAACCAAGCAAAGAGGATTTAACTTGTATTTCAAATGGAACATTCAGAAGTCACTTCACCTGTAGAGATCTCTTCCAGTTTCTTTTGCTTCACTGGTTCACATTTTAACCAATCTTCTTTTTTACTCTTGACACCTAAAAAGAAAATTTAAAAAAACATTTCTGAGCTTCCAATATCACAAGTTTTGGCCTCTACTCAGCATTAAATTCAAACACATATACTAGCACATGCAAAAGGGTATTTCGTTTGGGTATGAAAATTACTCCAAGGGCAGATATATACAGCTTAAGATTTGGGTTTATTCAAAGACCAAATACAACATTTGACATAAATATGCTTCAGAATGCACCACAAAAATGTTGAAAAATGGAGTAGGGAAGAAGAGAAAGAAAAAGGGATGCTATGGCAAAGGTTATGGGGACTATGTGCAGGATATGTCTGGTTTAAGCCCTCTTGCTTCTTCAACATCACGAAAGATCTCTCCCTCCTCTGCCCAGCCAGACTGATGCACAACCAAGTGAACACTGAATGTGCCTTAGATCACCTTTGGTAACTATGCCAAGGGAAGCTACCTTCTACAACAAAGCTATCTTCTACAAGTACTTTAGAAAGCTTTCTCCCAAAGTTACTTGAAACTGCCATGCTCTGAAGTACTCTAATTCATTATCTAAGACTTACAGAAAATTGAAGAAAAAGTCCCATGTTCTTTTTCAGCTTAACATACAGCTGTGGTCTGTCAGAGAGCAAGTTAGGATAGCTCAGCCTTCAGCCTCTACAGTCCCATGTTTTCACTGTCTGTAGCTTTGTACAAAATGAATTTTAAAATTAATACATACTTTTTATTTACAAATGAATAACCAAGAGAGCATCATACCTGCTACGACAACTTTATCTCTTTCTGGAGAATTCTTTGCAGCTAAGCTTTCTTCACCAGGGGTTGGGCTTCTGAACAGTATCTCTGGACACAGCTTGAACTCAAGCACTTCCCTTTTGCATGATTTCTCAACTGTCGAGACGGACACGTCTCTTTTTGAGTCACTGCTTTGTGACACTTTGGTGGTTCTATGCCAGACAGGTCTGACAGGTGATGTTTCTAATTTTGTCAGATAGATGTGCTCATGCGCTGTACCTTTAAATGCCACTCTGTTCAGGTAGTGCTTTTTGGGTTCCTTTTGAAGGTGCAGCTTTAGTCTGTTATTTCTTCTGTTTAGGTACAGAAGATTTTTATCAGGAAACATTTTCTCAGAGCACTTGTCTTTGTTTTGACCATCAAGATGTCTTTCTTTGCTAACAAAGTAGTTTTTAGACATGCTAGAAGATCGAGCCCTTTTTCTCTGCAGTTTAAGCACAGAGCAATCTGCTAAGGAACTCCTTGGTTTCCAACCATTTTCTCCATGCAGTTTTTTAGCTTTGTCAGCATTTAGCATGCAATTATGTGCAAGCTGTTTAGAACTCTTTGCTTCAGAATGTTTCAGCCTTTCCTCTTCTATCTTTGCTTTCTTAAGTTCTCTCTTCCCAACCATGTTTTCCTTCATCTTCCGTTTGTATGGCTGCTCCTGCAAAGGATGAACTTTCACAGATTTATGCTGAGAATAATTTGTGTGTATTGATTTGAAGTCTACAGAACTACTATCTGGGAACTTTACAGCATCACCTTGGTAACTACTCATCTTTTTATGTTTTATTTCTGCTGGTAATTTCACTTGTTCTTTGGCACTAATTTCCACGTCTTGCCCAAGCATCTCCTTTTGTTTCCTACAGTTTTGTCCTTCAGCTGAGTTCTCTTCACAAGTTTTAATTTTTTGTCCCTGACTGACTTCAGAGTGCTTAATTTCAACAGTTTCTGACTTCACAGATAGGCAAATGTCTGTTTTGGATTTCATGGTCAAATCTGGTTTGGTTATATCTTTTGAAAGGGCCTCAGTTTTGAAAACTCTCTCATTCTCTCCAGACAACTTTGCCATGTTGTCTACATGTGGATGATCAGTTTTCTCTGATAACTCTTGGGAGGCTGTCTGGTGCTCTTTCTTGTCACAATTAAATTCTTTACTTGACATTTGCGTTCCTTTGTCAACTAGCAGACTTTCCTTCCTGCTGCTGCTTTTGTATTTATCAGCATCCTTGTTTTCAAAGGAATTAAGTGGTCCAATTTTTTCCTGCTGTGTTGTAGGCAGTTCGTATTCATTATCCACTTTTAGACCAGCTTTTTTGTTCATTGCAGAAGTGTATTTGCAAATATCTTTATTTTTGCTAATACTGTCTGGGATTTTTTCAGAAATTATCAGGTCTCCCACTGCATCATTTTTCTTTTTCAAGGCATCAGATTGACTGTTGTTTTCTTCGTTCTCTGCAGAGTCAGTATTTTCAGCTTTTGAAGGCTGACAATAATTTTTCTCTGAACTGGATGTTTCTAATTGAGAGGGAGAATGTGGTGTTTTATGTGCTACAGATATGCAACCCACTGAAGAGCAATCTTCACTTTTTTCACTGGACTTAGAAGTTTCTTGTGGAGTTTTTTCCTTCTCACATAGATTCTGACTAGGCTGGACACTGCCCTCAAGGTTGTCCTTGTCAGCTGATGTCTTTTCTGACTGTTGACTCACTGCTCTCTTGCTGTCACTAGAGGGACACTGGTTGTGTCCAGGAGACAGAACCTGATCAGAACTCTGATCTTGAACCTGATTAGAGCCTAACACTGCAATTTTAATCTGATTTACTGGGTCCTTCAAACGAGAACTCTTGTCACAAATTTTAACCTCTTTTTGAGAGTGATTCTCCATCCCTTCAGCCACAGAACGATTTTGTGCTGCTTCTTTTGTTAGCATATCAGCACCTTCAATGCCATAAGGAAACTCTTTCACTAGAGCAAACAGCTGATCTCCAAGATATTTACTAGGTTCTGTTCCAGAAAGGTTCATCTCCTTTTCAGTGCTATTTTTACTGGGCACCGAATTTTGTTTACTGTGGTCTCCTGGAATAGTGGGTGCATTTGCTTTAGCAGTTATGCTGATAGAGGAATCCAGTGAATTTTGAGCTAACTTCTGGTTTATATTAGCAAGACTTTCTAAGCAGTTTTCAGGATGCTTGAAAGATGTCTTGAACGACGTGTTTTCTTCAGAGGTAGAAACTGCTTTAGGAGGAGTGCCAGTACTTTCCTTCTCCAAATGACTAGATGATTCTTCCAACATCTTTAGCAGCAAACTCTCTCTTTGGGAAGTGTTATTGCTCAGCTCAGTTTTATTCTCATCCAGATATTGTTCCTTTTGCTTTGCACCAGATGCATTTCCTTCTGATGCCTGTGTTTCATAGAGTGACTTGAACATGCCTGCTATTTGTGGATTATAAAATTTATCACCTTCAACAAGAGAGCACACACTAGAAATACAAAACATGTCATTTTCCAGCACAGCTATGGATGCATCTCCTGCCTCTAACACAGCTTGCTTTTGTTCATGGTCTCTTATTCCTTCTTGAGAGATTTGACTACAAAAATTTATGCCTGATTCAGGAAGAGAAGCCTTGTTTTGTAATCCAAGCTGCAGATTTTTTCTGGCATCTTGTACAGATTGACTAACTTTACTTTGGTTTTCATCACCTAATTTGATCTGTTGCAAATCTGAGTCTACTTTTTGTTCCAGAACACAATCACTGGGTGATGACCAAGCATTTTCTGTTGTTCCTTTGGCAGCATTTGCCCCACTTAAAACATTTTTCCCCTCTTCTCGCAAACTACATGTGCTCCCCAAGTTGATCACTGGGTAGGCTTTACCTTCAGGCGTCAGAATTTTGCCTGCCTGCTCACTTAGTGTTCTCTGTTCACAAAGTACTAAAGGAGAGACAACTGCAACTTGAGGTTCAAAATTTTTGATCAAATTGGAAGTCAATGTGTCAAGTTTTTGTCCCACAGAGGTAGTTGTTACAGGCAAAACTGCCTCGTCCACACTAGCCAGAACATTTTTTTTTCCTCTCTTTGTGTTTGGGCTGGAGGGTGAAATCTGGTTTGCTGTGGGGCTTTCATTTGACTGTTTATTTTGCACACTTACAGATTCTGATGGATAATTCCCCCACAAGCGGAGGCATGCAGCCAGCTCTTCCACAGAGTAACTACAATTGCTCTGGTTACAGGACGCATTTTCAGTAAATGGCAGCTTTTTCTGAGCTACCTCACTCTGGAATTTAGCATCACCAGATGCAGTCGTTTCTGATGCAGGAGAGTTTGTGTGAGCCACAGATGCCTGCTCACCTTTCAGACTTCCTACAATCTTCTCACTAGTATCTTTTAGCAAGCTTGCACCCGAGACGGACGTATCAAGCAGTGGCTTTTCACTACACAGGAGACTCGTCAGTATTTTATCAGCAGTAGCACCAGCAGTTTTCTCTTTCAGTACATTTGTGCTGCTCAATACAAACTGAAGAAATGATGAGTTCTCAGGGCCAATTTGCACACTCTTTGATGCAGTTTTGACAGAGCTCCCTGCTTGAGTAAAGCACAAAGCGCTGTTCGAGGAAGTCACAGTTCCTTGAGAAGAGGCCAAAGCACGCACATCCCTTTGTTCCCAGGTGCTCGCAGGATTACTAAATTGAGCTGGGATTTTGCTCTGAGAGGGAGTAGGAGTGAAGCTTGATGAAAGGCTTCCCTGCTCCATCTGAGGGTTACTTTGAGTCACCTCTAATCTTCTGTTATCAGCACTGGCTAGGTTTTTATCCTTTCTTTCTTCATGTGAAATCTTGAGTGTGGGCCTCTCTGTCCTCACTGCTTCAGATAAGGAAGGTGGTACATTTTGTTTGGGCACACATGAAAGACAATTAGCAGGAGAACACGGATAGCTAGGAGGAGGAGGAGGGAGAGTACTTTTGTCATGATAGATTTTTTTTTTATAATTATGAAACTTTTCAAGCAGAACAACCTTTTTTTTAAGACAGTTGAGTTTGTCAGCTTCCCAAGCTAGTCTCTCCTTTGTAATTCCATGTGTTGCTGCTGCTGAAGAAATCTGAGCATTAACAGGTCCATTCACCAAACTGCTAGTCTGGCTCTCTGGAACTGGAGCAGGGTCACTCAGTGGCTTTGAAGAAAGAGCTTCTATTTCTTTCACAACATCAAGCAGTTCTTTGGGAATGCCAGGGGATGACACAGAGCTTTCATTAAATGACTGATTTGCTGTCACACTTCCACTTGGATTACAGACATTCCTAACTGATTGACTGACTTCTCCAGATTGCTGCTTCTGACAGTGTTGCTGAATACTGTTATACCCAGGAGCATTTTTTGGATCCAGTGCATACCTCTGCTGGCTACTGTTGTATCCATTAGATACATTTTGCACTTCCTGTGGTACACCCATTGAAGATTGTGCTGCAGGTCTTGAAACACAGTTGGCAGGCAACAGAGACGGTGCAGAACATCCTCTAGGAGCTTCTGATGCCATCTGACTTGACTGAAATTGTGGCAGCTGTACATTTGTCCCAGTATTTTGATTCACTGAATATGAAACTTTACACTGAGTATTGGAATTAAATATTTGGGGTTGGACATGTTGCCCCAAAGTACCATGAGGAAAAGAATTGTTCTGGGGATGAATGCCTCCTTGATGTAGTGTTGCAAGTCTCAGGGAATTATGCTGCAGCATTTCTGGCTGCACGGTGTAAGTGTTGGTATTGGCATACTGAGGCTCCCCAAGCATGTTCCTGATGTTATTCCCTGTGCTCATTTGAGAGGACAGGGGAGGTAAACTCCTGCAGGGATAACTGTAAGGATTAGAGACTGGCCAAGAAGTCTGTGTCATCTCTGGTCGCAAAGATGAGTTCTGAGTGGGAGGTTTTTGAGCTGTTACGTACATCTGTTGGTGTCGCTTGACTGAGTATTTTGACATAAAAAAATTATTACCAGTTACAGATGCTCCTGGTGAGGTTTGGTCGGAATTTTTGAATCCTTCAGCATTTACAGCAGGGAAGGCAGCATTGACAGTTGGCACAAACACGGTTTGGTTACTTTCAGCGTAAGTGCATGCGTTTTTAGAGGAGTTGGCATTTGTCTGAGGAAAGGCATGTCCATTTGGAAGTAACTGAGAGAAACATGCCCCTTCGCTTTGCAGGTTTGTATTCGCATCAGCATTCTGGACTGGCCTTACATTCCAGTCCATCTCTTCTTGCTTTCTTTTTCTTCAGGCAAAACCAAAATGCTAAAAAAAAATTTTACAAAAAATTACAATCTTTTGATCAAGACCTGTTTCACTTACTAAGAAGTGATTCAGAATGCATCATGAACAGAACTGTTGAATTTTAATTGTTGGGTAGGAGAGCAACCCCATTAGCACAACCCATGGACGTCAATGCTGCCAAGGTCAAGTTGCATAAATTATTTCCCAGAACACAGTTAAAGTATAAAAACAGAAGCAACTAACAATTTTATTGACTATCTAATGACAAACAAAATCTTCACATTGTTCTGCTAATTCTATTATCATTCAACTTTTTAAGTTAACAATAGATTGCTGTATCTACCTTCTTCATCCAAAAACAATGGAGAAAAACCCAAGGCAGGTGTATAACATGACACAATAAACAATACTTAAGAGTTGAGCATAAGAAACACCTACAGAATAAAATACAGGCCAGGGTTTTCAGACAATAAGACTCAATTTCAATTATATCTTCAAATCCTACAAAAGAAATTAAAAAACTAATTTGAGTTTAGTAAAAACCTCTCATAATAATGTGGCCCACTAGTTTAATTTTGAGAAATATGACTGTGCCTCCACTGAGCTATGAGCAAAGCACCCCTAATTCTGTTGGTATCATTAACTTGCTCAGCTGGGAGTAGGCATGAGGCATAGAGATGACAGCAACACTTCTGCTACTCCAGTACGTACACGCGCAGGAGGTGACAAAGTCACGTATCTCTAAGAATTCATGTGTTATATTCCAGAATGCACATGGGCTACCAACAAACCCAACTGCATGAGCGTGTTACTCTACTGTGAAGTTGTTAGAGACGATGCTTTAAAAGCCAAACACTATTTCAGCCTTCACAAATGCACAAAAAGCACAAAAACTCCCATGGCAACCTACAGGAATGAATGCTTGTCTGCATCTCAACAAGATCCTCTCAGTATGGTCAAACCCAGCTAGGACAGAACAAACATCTCACTAAGGTGTGTTAGACAGTTTCTCAACAAAATGTTTCATGTCATTTCTCCCAGACCACCCAAGGCTCCTGACTTTCCTTCATGAGCTCTTTCAGATTTTAAGACTCTTCTGATTTTAAATTTGAGAATCAGCAGTATCACTTGTATCTAGCCTATAAAAAATAAGAGACCCAGTGTTATAATTTTCCAGCTGTTATTTTCAAGATTCAAAGACAGCTCTATCTTTCTTTACTCTTTTACCTTCTCTGCTCTCATAAGACAATAATAGCAAAAGAAGACAGGAAAACTAAGTGGCATATGAAATTCATAAAAACCATTAACAGCAGTGTTAAGGCAATACTTACAGTGATGCAGGAGTCTTAGAGGAGAAAACTTTTGCATCCAAGGTAAAGCTTTCAGGCTGCTGATGCTACACTGTGTATTTCCTGAAAAATGATTGGGGATGAAACAATCACTCCTTGAATTAGACAAATGCTGAGGAAACTTAAGACATTTACATTTTCTGGCAACGTAACTGAGAGAGGCAAACAAGACTAAGATGCCAACCACTAGTAACTGTAAAATCCTTGCTAGAGAACTTTGATGACATGCAGCACACAACTTCACTAAGAGTAAAATCCCATTACTGTCACTGTCAAGTCCAAAAAAAAAAAAAAAAGAACCCCTTTTTGCAGCCAGGCTGGTGACAAGGGAAGGGATTCATTGCAATGTTAAACCCTATAACCTGGCCCATAAGGACCAGGGGTGGAGACTGTAATGAATGTGCTTTGAAATCCTTGTAAGCCATGATTTGAGTTGTGTGTTACAGGAATTACTGTAGGAGGAACAGCACAGGATCATCCCAAAGAGTCACCTATTATTTTGAGATAAACTGTTTATCCCTAAAGCTGTTGGTCTGGTGTTTTGTTACTATAGTCCAAATCTAACTCTCCCAGGTTGCATCAAGTCCCTCCACTCCAGTGTCCACAGAGGGATAAAGTACATGGCATCACAACTGGCCTCAGCCTCACAGCAGGTGCCTGAACTGTTTTGAGACTTTGCCCTGCCTGTGAGTGTCAGATGCTCTCATGGAAAGAACTACCTATTCCCTTGTTTGAATAGGGAAAGTCAGAAAGATAAAACCATGAAGGGAAAGTTACCCTGCCTATTTGGGTTAGCTTGTGGTCTTAGAAATGCTGAGCGCTATCTGAATGTAGCTGAAGCCCAAGTTATCTCACTATAAATAAGAAGTATCTGAAGGCCAGCAGGACACTAAGGCTGGAATAGACACAATTCTACAACTCTTGCCACTGTCTGTGTTAGAAGCCTTGAGGTGACTGTGGAGAAATCAGAGGGCCACAGGGTCCCTATGATGGCACTATCTGCCCAGGAAAAGTTTGACAGGTGGCTGGAAGCTTCCTGAAAGTTAGTTTCTGAAACAAAAATTGACCAAGACAACCAGGACACAAATACTTGGTCCAATTTGATTTCAGACAATCATATGTCAAATTTCTACCTCCTTGAAGTAGGGTAGGAGCCCTGACTGGGCTTATGAATCAGACCAACTATCAAACTGAGTGTGGTGTCAATGAAGGCTTCGTAACTGTGTCTCTGAGTGCTTTTTCACAGGCAAAAACCCTGGCCAAATCAGGTGAGCACTCTCACAAATCTGTTACTGTGTGCTATTTAACCTGAATTGCAAATATGTCACACAACAGGCAAACACCTCCTGAATTTCAGAATCAGAAGCCTGGGCCCTCCTGGGCCCACCTCCAACAACAAACCCCACTGGAATACATAACTACATTTCTGGTATCACTAACATATGCTCAAAGATAAAGGCCTTCAAATGACCAAGGTCCCCTGACTATTTCCTGGGGCAGTCCCAGAAATTTGGGATTAAGCACAGGTAGGCTGGTTATCAATCATTCTTTAGATGCAGCCCCTATGTGCCAGATGAAGTCCTATGAGTTTGTCATCCATCTGAGGCCCAGTAGCACCCACTAGTTAAAGAGTCCTGGCCCATTCAGAGCCCACTAACATCAGCAGACACAGTACCAACTATTTGTACAGTTTCTGCTATGCTCATTCTGTCATCCTGCCTCCTCTGTCAGGATGTAGCCGCAGTTACCCCAAACCCCTTGCAATAAGGTAGTTAAAAACCTCCCTAAGCCTGTGCTAAAGGGTCCTGACCCAAGGAATCTTGAAAGCCTATTTAGCCCCAAGTATTCCAACCAGGCAACCCACAGAGCCCCAACAGTTGTTGTACTGGCTTTTGCCAACAAGCCCCCATGCTGCACCGTCTCCCACCAGGGCTCGAGCAAGGACCCTAGTGCCCCTCTCACCATTTCATCAGCTGGAAACTCCCAGCCTTTGGTTATCCAGATTTAGCAGACGTACAGTTACCACCCCAGACAGAACCTGATAATCCTTCCCAGGTGCCATGGAGGGTGCATCTTACAGAGATTTTCCATGTGGACGTAGATGCCACCATCAATGGTATCATAATCTGTGTGTCCTCATGGGTAGTCAAAATTCTGCCTTCAGTTGATCACAATGAAGGGTACCACTACTCTCACCATCTGCAGTAGCCCACAGTTTCCAGAAGCCCCTTCAGCCCTTCCCAAGGTCAGTCAAGTGCAACTTCCCTAAGAGCCAGCCAGCCTGAGGATGTGTTTTTAGGAGATTCTAACCTCGGCTGTGGAGTAACTCCTACACAATTCTAGTCAGGTCTCCACAGCAGCAGTTTATCACTGCATGCAGCTGCAGAGCTATGCACCACAAAGAGCAGCCAAGAAACAGCCTCTGCTGAGCTGAACCTTGCCCAGCTGAGGCAGTGACATATGTATCTCTGGGTTGCATGCCTTGTTTTTCACAGGACTACAGGTACATGGGAGATAAGCAAGATGCAGTAAATTACCAGAAAGAATGGTAACATACAGATTACTTCAGATAAGCTCCAGATAGTACATCCTTTTACAAGTATTTCACTCCAATAATTTGGCAACACTGCAGATATTTCTAACTAGAAAGGCCTACAAAGGCCTACAAGGCATTAGCTATTTCATTTCCTCAGACAGAACCACTCATAGACCAGACTTTCCATGATGCTCCAGGGAAGGTACCAGGCTTCCTGGTACTTCTGAATCAAACTCCCTCTACTTTGAGGACTCTGGGAAGAACCTCCAGTGACCCATGCTGTCAAAACCCTGTGATCCTGCAAGCACCAAAATTAATCACGTCACTTCTCAGAGAGCTGAAAAAACAGTGAGTATTCACTTGCATCCATATCGCCTTTTAACAGCCCCAGCCAGTCAGCTCACAAGTCCAGTGGGTCCTGGCATCTGACCAGGGCTATTGGAACAGGACACTCTGCCTCTGTGGGGGTAAAGCAGCTCGAACAATGCCCTGATTGTAAAAGTTATCGGTGATGGCTGGAGAAAGGGGATCATGCTGCACTTGGTGTAGAACAATGCTGAGACCAGCCTGATTCAATAATCCCAAAGTCAAACATTCCAAGGATGTAAAGAAAAATGTTTCCTGGCAGAAACTGGCACAGGTGAGGACATAACAAAGTTCCTGATAAAGCAACCAAGCAGTGATAATTTACCTGACAGTGCTGAGCTAAAGCCTACTGAACTGAAACAGTTGGCTGAGAAACATCTGACTGACAGACAATCACTATATAAGCCCAGTCCCAATTTTTAACACCAGGGACTTGTTACAAAAACATAACTAAAGGCCTGGCATTGGGTGCTTCAATACTCTATTAACTGTAAGTCCAGTTTCATTCAAAAGAACAAGTCAGGTTCACAAATAATATGGTTTGTTAAATGCAACATACGTGGCTCTTTTGGATTACCAGAGGTATCTGCATAAACTGCAGAGCAGCTATATATAGCCCCAACAATACAATGGCAATCATAAGCTCAATTTCTCATGTCAAAACACTCAGCATAGCCAAGGACACAAGTCTTACCAAAAGGTCCCCTTTCTGCAAAGGGCAAGGAAGATGTGTCCCTACAATTTTCATGTCAAATTCTCATCCCCCAGCTAAATACAGTATCAGGATTCTTTTATACCTTATTAGCCATTATTGTGTAAAGTGCTATGGGTGGTCAAATTTTCTGTTCTTTGTTGTTGTGTTGTATGCAGTATTTCCTGGTAGGAGGTATACCTGGTAGCAGTTGTACAAAACATTTCCTAGTATTGAGACTGCACTGCTCCTTTCCCACTTTACATTCCTCCCTGATGCCACAGCAACAAAAATCTCCATCAGGTTTCCATGTCTGCTCTGATCACCGATGCTCTGATATGTGGAAAGCTCTCATATTGAGCTTTGCTGTTTTCTTCATTGTTTTATGCTGCTAACACTCTTAACATACCCCCCTCTAGAAGTATGTGTGGAGATTCCTCCTCTGAGTGGGGACACCTCCAAGGTTATTTCTTGAGGCTGAGTTAAAGAGATTTGCCCACAGACATGGGTATGAGTGAGTAACATCAAACTCTACTTGATTATTTTGCCAGCTTTATTGTCACTGTAATTATAGTTAATGATCTATACTGTGTAGTAACTAATTCTGATTAAGGTCCTTTAGTCTAATTGCAATTATAGTTAACTATCTATACTGTGTAGTAACTAATTCTGATTAAGGTCCTTTAGTCTAACTAGTATTATGATCAATATTATCATCAGTATTAACACCCTAAAAATAAATAATCTTTTCATATTTGTTTGCCTTTCTTTATCCTGTGGGATGAAGTTGTATAAAGATTCAACTACACCTTTGGATTTGTTTAGACATAAACCTTTGATTAAGTCTGGAGCTAGAACTGGAACCAGCGACACTCAGACTCTTTGAGGAGTTTAGAAAACAATGGGATCCTTTCTGCACCCTGTGACTCAACAGGAAGGTCAACCTGACAAACCTTGTGTGAAGCTTCCATTCTACCTGTGACAGCTACCTAGGCACAAATTTTGCCCCTCTGCCTCATACTGCAGTCTCAAAAGCTGCCAAAATAATCAATGCCAATTGCCTTTCCTCTTATTTATGCATAGTCAGTTTGGACACTAAAGACATTCCTCCAGTGTCCCATCCACTAGGCCTACCAAGCTCACTTTGCTTGCACCTAGAATGGCATTAATTATACCTTTACTCATTTACCTCCAGGCTATGGCTATAGTCGTATCATTGATGCTAATACAGCTCAAGCAATATTAGCTGAAATTTCTCCCACTCCTGATGTCTCTCATCACCAGCATCTTGCTGACATTCCTAGCACATACAGATGGGAATCTTACACAAGATATGATCCCAAATTTCAGCCCTCAAAGAACACCAGGAACTTCTTATCTCCCTGGAAAATGCCAGAGTCCTACCCAGAATGTAAAGTGTTGGAGTTATTTTAAAGGAGTCTTTTTGTATGCCAGTACCAAAGGTATTTCTGAAAGTGTCTTGCAGTCTGTTGTCTTTAACCAATATATACTCCCTCCTCCAAATGCAAATATTGAGTCTCCTAGGCTCTAAACTTTTGTCATGATAAGGCCCAGGTTTCAGTCAGCTGGGCTACTCTCTCTATTCCCTACTGTGCACACATTGCACCTGGGACTGGAATACAAGCCACAAACACTTCCAACCCTTGTCCTAAAAATATTCAATGAGTATCTGTTTGTGCAAAGGTATATAATAAGCATTAATTATAGTGCTTAAGCTAAACAACTTATCAAATAACTGTATTCTCACCACTTATGTGCAATACAAGACACATTGATGACAGATGCAAGAGGTAACTGTACTAACACTCTTTGAGTCAATAAAGTGGATTGACTGTAGTTATAGGGATGAGCTCAAATCTTTGACCAAATTATTGACAGTTTGGCTCAGGTTCTCAAGGAAGTAAAGACCAAGGCCATGACCAGGTCATGGACTTTTCTGGTTCCAGCCTGTTCTTTGAAAAGCCACATAGGAACAGGGTGACACAAAGAGCTTTGAGGCATAAGAGCTGGGAAATCAGAACATCAATCAAGCGAATAAAACGTTAATAGCAGGTAGTTCCTCCAGGACTAACTAGTAAGGAACAAATGAAGTTGTGGGGTGCAAGATATTTTATGCCTACCTTTTCCATGGCATTTGACTACAAGCCAAGCATTTAATTCCACAAACAGGAAAGCCCAAGGAAACCTTCTTTTTTATCTCACCCCACTAAGCAGCCAGCTACACAGCTGTAACCTCCCCTTGAGCTGGGTGACCTCTAAGTTACTCCTTGAGGCTGAAAGACTCTTTACCAACTGCAGATCTCTGGTGATTGATATCATGAATAAATTTGTATCAAAGGGCACTAAGATAATTTTTTAATACTTTTGAATTTTTACTGTTATTGCATCTATACAGTAAAGTTAAACTTTGCCAGGGCACTTTTTTAAGCCTTGCTTTTACATCTTTTTACTTCAATAAAACCACTTTTCCAGCTACCTGTGCCAGCAGCTCCCGCCAGCAGCAGTCTAAATCTCTTCTGCAACAAGTGTAACTGAGGCACTCACAACAGCTCTAAAGTATACTTTTTCATTGCTAAAAGCTCCCTTTAATAAAGCCAAAACTCTATAAACATCAGTATTTCAATGCCAGCCACTGTGATCACAGCTATTTTGCATCCCTCCAGAACACAGTTCAGCAAACAGAAGATTCCAAGAACTGAAAGGACAAAAGTCCAGCTACAGGGCAGCAAAACTTTGCTCTCCTGTTTCTGCATCTGGACTTGTAGCAGCATGCCTTATTTAACCTAAACCATTTAAATCTAATTCAGCAGGTCTGACTTACGGTGTCATAGAAACACAGCCTGACTCAACTAAATGTGCCCAAAGAAAAGAGTACATAAACACTCATAATTCTCATTTTCCTCTCTTTATAACTGTATTTTAGATGTCATAACAGCATCAACACACAGGAGTTCTCTTGCCCCAAAATTCTCAGCAGTTACATAGGAGATAATTTGTTGGAAATTACCTAAATATCAGATTGCTAAACAATCACAGAATATTTACAGTAACCTCAAGCATATGAAGACTAGTAGTCACTTCTCTTTGCAGATTCCCATTCCAACAGATTTCTATTTCCAACAGTGTTATTTCTCCCTTTTACCTATTGACTTCTGACCAATCCTGATGGGATTCATCCAATAATCCTCAAAGAGCTGCTGACATCATCACAAAGTCTCTCTTGATGATTTTTGAGTGATCTTGGGAATCAGCTGCCTGGAAGCTGGCAAACATTGTCCCAGTTTTCAAGGACAAGAAGGAGGACCCTGCAAAGTAGAGGCCTGTCAGTAACACTTCAGTGTCTGGTAAAATCATGTTTTTTCTGGAAGGTATTGAAAAACACTTGAAGGGCAACAGTCATCAGTCAAAGCCAGCACAGCTTCCTGAGGGGAAAGTCAGCTTGTCACACCTGATTTACTTCCACAATAGGGAAACCAATCAAGTTGATCTAGGAAAGCCAGAACATTAATCTTTTGGACTTCAGTAAAATGTTCATAGGATGGCCATGTTTTACTCCTGTAGCCTTCATGTTGCATCAGGCTCTCCTTCCCAGCCTTCCTTTTTGTTTTTAGCATTGTTTCCTTCAAACACCAGGGCTCTTAATGAGATTTTACTCAGTGTTATCCACCACTGAATAAACAGTATTTCTCTGTTTGTTAGCAGGGCTTTTTGTTTGTTTGCAGATGAGCGAACACACTCTATTCTCAAAAGTTGAGGCGCACAGGCAGAGCTATCTCTTGATTCTCTCATGCCCTTTGGCTCTACTGGTGACAGTTGCAACTCGAGAAGTTGCATTTCCCAATGAAGAGCTATTTCAAAGTGAATTTTGCAATACCTGTCTGCAGCCACAAGTGTTGTGCCCAGAGAAGCAGTGCAGTCCAGCTCTGTGTGTGTGGCAGGATGTCTACCACAGATGGCTAGTGCATATGGAAGAGATAACCTAGGCAAGGGCAAAGGCCCAACAGGGGGTCATCTCTGCTGCCAGAAAGGCTGAGACTCCTGAATAAGAATTAACATCTTGGTCTGGAGAGCCGATGTGGGAGGAGATAAAACAAAGTAAATACCATTGACTGAAAGATACTGCTCTTTACCACTATAAAAGCCACAAAAGTTACTATGGATAGAAGGCTCTCACACACTCCTAAGAAATGTGTAGGGCTTCCCCCACATGCCTGGACACATCTTTGTAGATACTTTTCCAGAAATTGAGTGAAAAGATTTGATGTATGCCCCATCAGCAATTTGATGGTAAGATACATTGAATCCTGACGTATTTCTTCACTAGCTATAATACAGGTACCTCAATTGTGCTGTATTGTTTGTCTACTAATAGTGTCTCTTTGTTTATCCTGTGTAGTGAAAAGTCTAGTTTAAGTCTTATGACTCTTTTCCTTGGTCTATTCAATAAATCATTCATTTTATAATAGACCTAGTCATTATTAAGAACTTGCGGAATGAGAGTGAGTTTTGGGGTGCTGGTGACCTCAATTAAGTTAGTGTCTACTGTCAAAAGCCTGGGCAGAGGCAGGGACTGGTCTGAACTCCCTTCTCCATTGGTAACAGTGTGGTGACCCCAGTAATAGCGTGGTCACTCCGCCATTTTGAGTTTCCCTTTGTTCCCTGGGAGTTTGGGAGATTTCAGCAACTTTCTAAAAAACTGGTGACCCTGCCATATTATTTTTAGCCTGTTCCTGTTTTGGTTTTCTTTAGTAAACTGTTATTTTTTCACTTCTATCTCTTCTGCGTATTTCTCCTTATTGGTAGAAAGGCATTGATTAAAACTAAGCGGAGGTAACTCATTTTAGAGTGTTCCGACGTCTTAAACAAACGTCAGTCAAGCAGGACCTGCCTTTATGTTTAAACATCATGCTGACTGGGCTTGATTCCCTGGTTGTCCTACAGGTGCCATGTGATGCCATTCGAGACGATCTGCTCTATGACCTCCCTCAGTACAGAAGGTTATAACTGCTATTATAGTGTACTATTTATTAAATCAGTATTTTCAAAACCAGCTTAATAATTGTTGAGAAGAGATTGGCTTTGGTCAATCGTACTCATGACCATGGGCAAATCTCTTTTGCTCAGCCCCAAGGAGTCATCACAAGAATCATCCCCACTTAAGGAAAGAATCTCCATGCACACTCCTAGAAGGGGTATGCTAGAAATCCCTACCATAAAAAAGATAACTTGGGCTTTTCTAGGATAACAGCAGTTATAGGACTCTCAGTCCCACATTGCTAGGCTAGCTCAGCAGAACATAGTAAATTTTAAATACATGATTAATATACCACTCATTGGTTCCTTATATCAGGAAACATCTGTCTCCCACATCCCTGCCAGTGCCAGTTCCCCTCAGGAAACACCAGTTTCTTCACATCCTCATATTGTTTAATTTTGAGGTACTTCAGTCAGGCTGATATCAGCATTCTTCAACACCAAAAGCAACAAGACCGCCGTCTCTTCATCACTGGTGATTTTTGTAAGTAGGGTGAATTTCAAGTTGTTTCACCCTCACTTATACAGAAGGAACTCACAAGTAGCCAATTTTATTATTTATGTCAAAAAAATTTGAGATTTTATTTCAATAAGGATGTTTGATGCAGGACTACAGCTGCAGATTTCTACTTCATGGTAACAACAGCAAAATACAGTTGAAGTACTAAGGCCAGAAAAACAGACCTTGGGTCAAAGCCGACCTCTAGATGAACCTTCCAACCAAAGGTTATATGTATGTGCTCATTACCAAATTATTAACAATTTGGTACGTGTATCCACTCATCGGCAAAACACGGTTTCAGTATTTAGAACTCAGGGAAGGCCAGATCTAGCCTTGTTCGGGAGTATAGGATCAAAGACAACTCCCTTGGTTCCTCCTTGAGCCCTAGCCAGGCTTTGGAAGAAATCCAGAAGGAGAAAGAAACCAGATGTTCCTGCACTAGAAGCTATGGTAGCTTGTTTATTCAACAGAATAAAAGCGGGACCTTCTCACAGCTAAGTCGGAAGCCTCGTTTCCTGTGGGTGGAAACACCTGCAGGATTTCCCAGTTACCGGGAGTAGTTCTCCAGTCCTTTGCTGTGACAGTGGCTTCCCCTAGCTGATGTTTATCCTGCCTTATCCTACTGTAATTCTTTGTAGTTTCATATTCTATTAAATTACACTTTCCTTAAGTTGGTGTCTGTGTCTTTTCTGACCCTGCCCATCAGAAAACAGATTTAGAAAAACAATGAAACAAGCATCAGTCTCTGAACATGCCTTAAATCTTGGTGGGAACCCAGAAATTCTGCCGTTGAGAAATTACAATTATGTCATTCCATTTTAAGGCTCATTCAGGGGACAGTACAAAAATCAAAAATAAAGAATAAGGCATTCCATGGCATCTGGCAATGGTCCCAATCCACTGTCCTGCTGCACCCAGCAACACTGTTACAAGTGTCATGGGAATTATGGTCATGGTCAACGGGTCAAGAATAAAGAAGTCATTCTCCCCACCACGAATGAGCTAATACAGATAAACACCATTCCACATATCAACAAGCAGAAGCACTAGATACAGAAAAACCTGAATTTGCCATAAGCAGCATCTTAACTGAGCTCCAAGTGGGTATTCTAAAAGGTAAAAGTGAATCTTCTGCAAGCACTGTGGACACCAGGAATTTGGAGGAGCCAAGCTTCAAAAGGAATTTTAACATTCTACCTCTCAATGGTACCAAGCAACACACCAACACCAGCAAAAGCGATGTCAATGTTCAGAACAAAATTAAATCTTCAAGATTGTATTTGATTTCTTGATTTTATCAACCAAGCATTTATTGCTTACCCTTCTCAGAGAAAAAACATATTCACTTTTGAGTAATAGCTGTAAGCTGGAGAAAGCAATTTTCAACAGAAAAGATTTGCAGGGAAAAGGCATTTATAATAGGAACTGGATTCATCAGATAAACTGACATGACCAAATAGTCTATTCAGAATCCTAAGATGAAAGCTTTGCTAATGGTAGCATCAGACTCCTTTATACAGGAATATCCTTGCATCTGTAGAAAATATATGTATATAATTGAAACACGTAGCTGTAAGTATTATTTATAGCTCATGCTTTTCTGGTTGTGAACATTACTATGAGGGCAGAGGGTCAGCTAAAGCTGAAGCGGAGTTCAAAGCTGCCTTTTCTTGGATGGAATGACATTTTTTAGAAAATACCTACACCCCTATGCTTCAACTGCAAATTCCTATTTCCGACCACACTGTTCTGCCACTGTTGACATGGTCAACACAAAAGACACAGACACCAACTCTACGGAATAAGTGTAATTTACTACAGATCAAAACAGCAAATAATTACAAAAGGATAAGCTAAGTAATGCACCTAATCACTACTACAAAAGATTGCCTATAGTGAGTAAGAAAGGTACATCACCAGCTCCCTAATATTTTTTCATCATCCAGACCTGCACTTCAGCTGCGGAGCTCCAGTCCCAGCGAAGGACTGGAGAGCCACTCCTGCTATCTCAGAAATTCTTCAGGTGCGTCCATCCGCAAGTGAGGTCTCAATCTTCGCTGTGAGAGGGTCCAGTCTTCATGTTGTTGAATAAACAGCCTTCCATACCTCCTAGTGCAGCAACATCTGGTTTCATTCTTCTCTTGGGTTCCACCTGGCCAGGGCTCAAGGAGGAACCAAGGGAGTTGGCTTTGACCATGAACTCCAAACAAGGCCAGGTATCTGATTTCACAGCCCTGATTGGCTTCTAAACACAAGAAGAAATATATTCTTATCACACTACATTTCACTAATGATCATGCATCTTTTGCTAATAACCAAATACAAATATTATACGAAGTTTGGTTGGAAGGTTCACTGAGAGTCAACTTCAGCTCAGGGTCTATTGTTCAGGCCTCAGTACTTCACACACTTCACAGAAACAAGTGAAATGCCGAGAAACCACGAACGTGCTTCAACCTCTGAAGAATTTCCAAGTTCCTTTCAAGTTTTAAAGCACATTCCAAGAACCATCTTACATCCTCAGTGGTCGCAGACATCCCATTTTAGAAGTATTGTTCCCTAATCATCCAACACTTAATGACCTCTCATTGGAGACAAGTTTGCAATCTATGTACAGGATACTGACTGAAGTGCAAATTAAGAAGTTAACTGAATTTCGGTCATAAGAATCTTTCACAAGCACATACTAGAAAAGCTCTTTGGCATATTTGCATTTTATGGAGACCATTTATAGACAGCATGAAGGCATAGCACTACCTTCAAGATCGCAGGAGTGTGTTTAAGAAGTATAGCTTCTGTTCTGATTGATGAAGTTTCCCACCTGCTTTAAGTTACACTATCAATCCTTCCATTAAATTAGCTTCCTTGAAATTCCTCCAAGTACAAAATCCTACAGCTTTTTTGCTCAACAGTTCCACTGCCCTATGCAGTTTTGAAACTCCTGAGAACTTGAATTGCTTACGTTTATCAGAAACACAAATGATAGTCAGAAACATGGGAGTAGTGTCTGGCAATCAAATGTATGAAAAAATAAAAATCCATTCCCTGTCAGCACAGGAAAGTACCACAGTTCTTTGAAAAACTGGCTGTAACAGTACTGAACATAGTTTAGAAATTATTTGAGTAACAAAGACTAGTTGGTAAGTTTATATTTTCCCCAACCCTGTTTTCTTCCCCATTTCTACCTCTTCAGTTGCACTGATGCTGCTACTTGTGGCGTTTTAGGATGAACCAAACTAGACAATAAAATGGCTTCCACAACTTCACTTTAAAAAGAAAAAAAAGATCACTAACTTCAGCAATCTCGTGTGTCTCTTCAGATAGATGTGGAGGAACAGGAGCTCCTCACTGCTCTTGGCTCCTAGAAGTCAATGAGCTTCAAGTGTTGCTTTTACCAAAGGAGCAATGACCTGTACCAACAATACCACCAGAGCCTATGTCCTGACTACCACTAATATATCAAAAGATCCTCTGGCAGATTTTGAATTCCAATTCCCTGTGAAGTACCAGTCTCCTTTCACTAGTGCCCACCAACAGTTTAAAAAGGCAAATATTAGCATTACCTAATGCTAAAAACCATAATGGCTGTTTTCACCATTCTTCCTCGCTTTTCTTTTTCCTTTCCTCTTAAGTCACCAGAAGGCTGTAAGGTTTGGGTTTTTTTCACAAGCTCTCACAGCTATGCTTAGCAAAGCAGGAGCTCCCCTAGGAATTACGAGAATTGAGTTGCATCTTCTCGGCTTTCTGCTCCCTCCTTACTCCTTTTGCTGTCTTCATCCATGCCTTTTAAATTATGGGGTGGGGAGTAGTGCTCTCCCTCTGGAAACTGTTAGTCTTCAACACAAAGAAAAAAGGCTCAACATCAAATTAACAGGTTAATTATTACAAGAAAGACCACAAATGCTAAATGCATTTGTCTCACATCTCCAACCCACTGATATGTTGCTCATGGATGCAGCAAATTAGACCGAACAAAAAAAGGCAAATAAAACAGTTGGGAAAGACTGTTTTGTGTAATTTCTAGAAACATATAAAAATATTTTCCTACCAAAACACTTTAGTCTGCAGAAAACAATCCAAGTCAGTAATTTGTTGACTCTAAAGAGCCTGTGTTTGAGGGACAGGCTCCTGCAAATCAGAATATTTTACTGATTTACAACTATTTTTTGAGGATTAGTAGGAAGGGGGAAGAGCGAAAAAGCACCTGTGATTTAAGTAGAAAAGAGAACCATAACAACAAAATTAAAACTTCTAAAAATCAGGCAGACCAATGAACTGAGGAAAGTTTTAGCTTTTATTTAGAAGGAAACCATAACACCCCATAACAGACTTGATACTAAGCATGCTGTAATGTGCTTTTTTCCCTCTGCCAAAACATCAGACAATATATTATAACCTGGGAAAAGAATACTGTTTAAGCTTAAACTACAAAGAGGGCTGGATTCTTGAACTCTGCCTCCCAACTCACTGCAGTGAGCCACACAAACACGCTGAACTAATGGTTCCTGGTAAACCTCTTGGGAACTACCTTAGTAAGTTTTTTCCAAGACTTTACACCTTGAGACTCAGGGGAACTTTTATACTGGCACAGGCGTCAAGAGTAAATGATTTAATTTTGCAGACAGTAATACAAAAGCAATCATTATCACAAGTCTGTTTGCTCTGCCAGGAACATCTATCAAAATGTTTTGGGACATCAGTTTGCTAGTTCGAGGGAACAGGATGATAAGAGCCCAGTTAGGAGTTTTTGATGTCAACAGCAAGTTTTACTCCCATCATTCTCAGATACAAGAGGGAAAAAATATTTACCAGGACTCTCAACGAGGTGGGTTTGTTTTGTTCTATTTTTAAGTCCTCCCAGGAGGCTAGTTAAGAGCAGGGAAATGCCCAAAGTTACCACAGAGCTCCTAGAAAGAGCTGAGTCAACCTAACAACTTCTAGGAAAACAACAGCCAGCATTCCTATGGGCTTCTGAAATACATCCACTGCTCCAGGGAAAAATCTACTCATGCTCTACCTGATGCCTCCGGTCTTCATTGACACCATGGACATACGAAGCACATCTAACAGAGCATAGGAGGAAAGTTGCTTCACATTGATGGGGTACTTGCATTTTTTTCTCACATTTTCACCTGCCTTTACAGATGGAATAAGTCAGTTAATTCCATCAGATACACAATTCAGACAACCCAAAGCAGAAACAGAGCCTATGCCTCTTTAAAACCGTTTTTTTTTTTTTCTCTTTAATAGTATAAACAATTTTATCAGCTCAACCACAATATACGACTGCAGATGTCCCTCTTACACAAAGCAGCGCACCGGCTCCTTACCGCACACCCTGCGATGCCTATCTGAGAGGATGAAGCAAAAACATCACTGACGCTGGACTTTCATCGCAGAATTTAAACACAGGACACTCGAAACACCCGGTCTGCAACCCTGACAGTGATTACTTTTTCTTGTCGGTTTTGTTTTGGGGGGAGGAGGATTTCCTCGTTTGTTTGGATTTTTTAAAATATCTTTCAACCGCATCTCCCTGCATTGCCATACCCTACGGAGAAACACAGTAAACAAACCTCTGCGTCCTTAAGGTGATCGGGGCGGGGGATGTTTCCGGAGCCTGCGCATCGCATCGTCCTTGTTCAGGCACTCGCAGGACACTTATTAATTGATGTTAATTGGTTCTGCGAGACGAGCAGCAGGCTGGCTGTCGGGCCCCGCGCTCCGCCCGGGCCCCCCGCCCCAGCACTACCCGCGGCCGCCCCGGCGCTGCGGGGCCCCCGCCGCCTCGGCACCGCGGCCTCCCCGCTCCCCGGCCCGGCCACCGAAAGGGCTCCGCCCGCCCGCCCGCCGCAGGGGCCGGCAGCTCCCGGGGAGCGGCTCCTGGCAGCCGCCGGGCGCCGGCCCCGCGGGCGGAGGGGAAGGGAGCACGGCACGGCACGGCCCCGCCGCCCCCCGTCCTCTCCTCCTTCTCCCCGCCGCCGCGCGCGTCCTCACCGAACCCAGCCGGCGACTCGTCCAAAGCCCCGGCTGTCGGCCCCGATGGGAGACGGAAGGAGACCCTGGCTCCGGGCAGCGGGGCGGGAGCTCCGGGGCGGGCAGAGGCGGGGCCTCGCGTCCTGCCCGCCCAGCGCAGGATGTGCGGGTCGGGGCCTCCGAGTGGTTTATTAAAATATGAGTAGTAATCTAATATCGATACTCAACTTGAGACGGACAAAGACTCTTTAACAAGGTTGCTAGTAAGTGTATGTCGGTTTCAGCGCCGAGCAGCTGCGTGGGATAGCTCCCTAATACGCAGAGCAAAAGCACAGAGCAATACAAAGTCTATTTATCTACAAAAGTTCTGAATATTCAAAATACAATTCATCACATTGATACCTCCCATTCCCCGCTTCCTATGGTAATTAGCTGAATTAAGCATGCGTGGTTCTTTAAATTGAGTCGGTGCGCCCATAATTTGAGGGGAGGGCGAGCATGATGAAGTAAAATTCATCTTCTTTGCTTTGACCTTTCTACCTTTCTGGTTTTTGACAATACAAATTACCTTTGGGGGACCTCCAGTTCCTCCATTCTTTTTCAATGGGTTTTCAAATGAAAAATTAGTAATTGTCTACATTTCTTTAGATCTATTAATCAGTGTTTTGTTTCTCATTATAAGCACAGCTGAGCAAATATAAATTGACAAGCAATCAGTTACCCACACTATAAAATTTACTTCAAACCAAATTGTCTAGCCAATCATTAATTCTTTAATTAACCCCAGCTGGGTTTGCTAATTAAATCTACTTTAACTAATTTCAACAATGCTAACCCTTGCCTAAAATCCTAACTTTTAAAACATCGTGTTTCACGGGGAGGCGAGCGCGGGGCCCGCGAGCTCCCCCAGACAGCGGCGCTGGACTGAGCCTCCCGCTCCTCAGAGCCCTCCGGGCTGAGCCCCTCCTTCCTGCCGCTTTTCCTGCCGCTTTTCCTGCCTCTCTTCTTGCTATCTCAGCTCTCCCACAGCTCCCTGCTTCAAGCGCGTCGTGTTTTTTTTTAAAAAAATAGAGCGGTTCTTTCACATTCCCCCCACGAGCTGAGGACCAGTTGAGACTTCAGGTAGAATAAATGTTATAAATATTCTGATAAAATAACCGATTCAATCATGTAAAAGAGTTGGTTATCATTACAAGTAGAAAATTGTGAAGTGTAAGGTATAGGAATGTCAGGAGTCCTGTGTTTAAAATATGCAACCACAAAAACTTCACTGAGAAACTACTTTTTTCAAGTACGTTTAAAAAACGTCTTACTTTTTTTCAAGAAACTCTGGACACCAGTTATGCTGCTAGGAAACCCCCTACCCTTCCCATCTTGGTTGGAATATCAAGGATTCCAATCAGTAGAGCTCAGTAGAGATGCCCAATGATTGCCTTAGGGTAGGAATATTGATGAAGTTATTTAACTAGGAATGCCAATTCTGGTAAAGGTTAAATTTAAGATCAGACATATTATGCATAGTATGTAGAAGAACTTACATAACTATGACTCAGCAGAAAAAGTATATAAAATGGATGGATTTTGTTTACTAAATGGAATGGGCTTGGAGGAGTAATTCCTTGTGTTCCTGGCACCAAAATAAAGAAGTGTCTGCTCATTCACATTGTACAGAAAAGCCACGCTGTGAAAAGCCAGTGTCTATAAAGGAGACAGAGGAGTCCTGCAAATTTTTTCATAAATAAAGGGAGAGAGTCCACTGGGTCATAGCTCTGTGGAGAACCTCTCAAGGTTTCGGAGGGTGCAGTCTCCTTTTATCCTAAACTCTTGACTGCATGTTGCCCATGTTCCCTGTTGGCTGAGGTAATAGGAAATCACATGCTTCCCAGACCACCTACTGCATACTCCCTCTTGAACATGCATGGTCATTTTACCCTACAGTTCTGAAGTTCAGGGTCTCTGAGTTCCACAAAAGATTTTATGCAGACCCATTTCTCCTGTTGCTATAAAGCTCAGAAAATCAAACTGTATGGGTCAAACTCTCTGGGTTCAGTAACTTGCTCAACTTGACCTTCACGGAGACATGAAGACCTATTTCCCCTAAAGGCCCCCACAGCCACTCTTCCAAAATCTGATTGATTCTTTTAGTCATTTCTGAAGACATTAACACCCTATTTTTCCTCTCATCAGTGAAGACCTCCACCCATCAAGTTGTTTGTGAAGACGTTAGCACACATTTTTTCCTATCAACAAAAAATTGATGTTGGATGAGTTTCTTTCATGCCACTTGGTCACACAACTGGAGACTAATGAAAGTCTTGGAGTGCCACCAAAATTCACAGGGGTTATCCCTGTGCATCCTGCACGATCATAAAGTAATGCCTGCTTCTTAATACTACACTGGTGTTAAGGAGTTTTATTCCTGACTTTTGGTGGCAACTTGACAATTCTGACTCCAAACATTCTGTTTTCTGGCAGAAACTAGCACAGGTGAGGATGTGGCAGAAAAATTTCCTTATAAAGCAATCAACAAGTGATACGACAGATAAGGTATCAAAAGTTGCTGAGCTAACCCAGCTGGCCTAGAAACATAGGACTGGCAGTCAATAGCTTTATAATACAAAAGCCCAGTCCATTTTTTTCTTTCTTTAGAAATTTTCTAACACAATTTTGAAGTATTAGAAAGCAGGCATTTTTTTATTGCAACACGCTGGATACCTAGAGGATATTTCTTCTAACTGGGTGTGTCACGGCACTTTACAACAAAGCATTTATTCCACCATGCTCATACATACGGATTACAGTGTCCTTCCTGGCTAATACATAAACATCACTTTTCCTAGAACTAATTTCCATGCATCTGCCTCTTACTGGAAGTCCCCTTATGATTGTAGAGGGTCATCTGAAGGGGTTTCTGGTGGTCCTACTCACCAAGTGCCTGCAGTGTTACAGATGACCACATTTTGAACTTCTCTTCAGGCATCTGCTGTTGCTTCTTGTTACATGGCTTTGCCAAAAAGCCACCATATTCCTGATTATCTGTTTATCCATGTTCCAGCTACATTTAGCATCCTGTATGTCTGCTTTTACATTCTGATACCTACCTCTTTGAAATACACTGTTCCTTTCTTGGGACTACTGAGGCATTTTTATGTTCTGGCTAGACCTGTGTAGAAGCCTGAGCACTGAGGAGTTGATGTGCTGCTGTGTCTCAAACAACAGTAGCCACTGTAGTGCAAGTGGCCAAATTAGAACAGGATGTGGCAGGAGAAGGGATCTGTATGGAGGTAGAGCAGCACTTTTCTGGGACCCACTTCCCTGTTCTGGTCCATGGAGACCACACAAAATGAAAGACTGTGCAAGTGCCAAGATGAGGTCAAGAAGTGGGCGTGAACTGTTGACCAAGGGATTGAGATCACCAAAGACCCTCAAAATCCCATGGCCCATTTCTGGAGAGGTCCGACTGAGAGATCTAGATTGACTGGAGAGCTTTGGCAATCATCCAGCTGTATGAATATATCAAGGGCAAGTGCTGGATTCATCACCTGGGATAGGGTAGTCCTGGTTATATGTGCAAACTGGGGACTGTAAGGAGTTAAAAAGCACAGTTGCCTGTCTGAAACACTGTTAATTCTAGAGAAGGACTTGCAATAACATAAACACAGAAAAGAGGAATTTGCAACAGGAAGGCTCTAATTCCAGGCCTGGTCAAGACTATATCTGGTTAGCACATCCTGGTTCATGCATCTGGACAAAAATTTCTGCCATGGCAAGCTGTGTGAACGGAAGCAACTTCTCATGTGCATATCACTGGTCAAACAAACACCACCTCATATTGTGGGACAGACAGTATCTGTGACCAACAACCACCAAAGCACCTCAAAACCTTGGAGGAAGCATGCTCAGAAAGAGAACCTCACCTACCTTCACTTTGCGTGCAATGAAGGCACACCCAACCTCACTTCACATGTAAATTAGGAACACTCCTCCATCAATATTCAGAACTTGGACAGTATAAAGGTGGTACCACCAAAAGAACAAGCATCAACCCACCACTGAGAAGCCCAGGGTGAGGAA